>CM070670.1:22121772-22714167 GCA_036346575.1 Dendrocalamus sinicus
CAACTAAGATATAGAGATAAAATTGTCTTATACAACCACACGGATTCGTACACTTATATGAACTCGACTCGTCTAAGCAACAAACAAAATAAGATTATTTCCAACAGCCAAGAGTTCCTACAAACTGCATGGGGGACATTGCAGCGGCGCGTATTGTCTGACGTAGAGGAGCTAAGTCACAGCGTGACTTAGCTCCTCTCAGTCGTTCATTTTCAGATTAGGGGTCCAGATTTTTTTTAGTTTTGATTTTTTTACTTCTAGTTTTTAGTTTTTTATTTTTTTTTTATCTTTTTCTAGTTTTTTCTTTTTTCTTTTTTATATTATCTGTGTTAAAATAACCTATTTTTTATTTATAAAAAATAGATTATTTTAACACAGATAATATAAAAAAATAAAAAAGAAAAAACTAGAAAAAAAATAAAACTAAAAACTAGAAGTAAAAAAATCAAAACTAAAAAAATCTGGACCACACATCTGCAAATGGACGGCTGAGAGGAGCTACGTCAGAGAATCCCGTTCGACATTGCAGATGCACCACCAGATGCCATAGGTGGCAAAGATGATAGTGGTGCAGGAACAGCTGGAACCGCAGGTGCTGGTGGGGGCGCCGTTGCTGGTGCTGGTGCAGGCACATGAGTTGGTTCAGGAGGTGGACGGGGTAGGATATGCTTCAGTCTATTCACTCTGTTGTTCCTATAGTTTTTCCAGAAAAATATTGCTGCCTGTGAGCAACTTCCTGTAAACATTTTGCAGGTAAGAGTTAGTTTCAACCCTAACTGAGTAAATAGAATATTGTGCAAATAAAATTATGAAGCTTAATATGCTTCGAGAAATTAGCTGTGCTTTAACCAATTCCTAAACAAATAAATATATCCATGCACATATCTGCAAGAACATTCATAGGCTCATAGCACAAATTAAATCACTTCCCTGCTCCTAACTATTCACTAACAATCTACACTCAAAGTAATACACACCAAAAAGACTATCCCCAAAAAGGCTTCGAAAGGAGAAATGAGCTTATAAAACAGTACTACAAAAGAGTGAAAATGGTGTTTTGAGTGTTAACTCTAGGCAAATGGGATCAGAGGATCACCTTGCTTGCTGGATGGGCCATTGCATTCCGGAAATTTGCATTTTGTAGGAGCTAAAGAAAGAAAAGGCAGTGCGGATACCTGCGCCATTAGCAACCACTATGATCACGTTATTTTGTAAGCGAGGATACCTATTTGCATTCAAATCTAAAGTACAGGGTCACTCACATTATGTGTTTTATGTACTCCGGACGCTGCCAATACTTGAGGTAATTGAGATACCCGATAAATGCTTCATCCTCAAAGTATCGATTCTGCGCTAGATCAGTTTAAAAAAAACGTAATATTCGATAATGCGTTCTTCCATGATGCAGTACTAATTTGATACTCATCTAACAAATTGACTGCATTGAAAATATCGGAAGCATAAAAAGCCATAGGGCATGAGCAAGCCATAATTCAAGCATCCTTGCCCTTTTGGAGGTCGCTTAAGCAATCATAGGGATTACATTTTCGGGCCGATTTTCCTAAAATTCACCGATTTTCGGTTTTCTCGGCCCACCCCGAAAGAAACCCATTCCGGCCAAAATATTCGGCCCACTTTATTGTCACTTGTGTGTGGGCTTTTCTAGGACACTTGGTGGTTATCCGTCTGTCGGCCGATGGAGGCTCTTAATTCGGCTGACTGTGATGTTGATTTTGCATGGGCTCCATGATTCTTTTGAAACTTACGTCCCGTTCATTTTGGTTTTGAGCTTCTGGCTTATTTTTCAGTATTAATAAATTTTGTCTTTTTCTGAATTTTTGGCTTTTTTGAGTTTTTTTGCCCGTTTTTTCTCATGTTTGTTTGCGTTGTCCATGATGAGCTAACATTTTTTAAATTTTTTTTTAAATTTACTTACTCCAAATAAGCCATCTTCAGCTACAGTGTAATTTCAACTATAAACCACTATTTTTCAGTCCAACCGAGCGGGACCTTAAACGGCACCGTAAGGCCTCGTTTGCATGGACCCAAATCCGGGTTCATACATGCAGATAGATCGAGAATTTGAACTTTATTTTTTTTGTCCATCCAAACAAGATCTAAGTGTTTTTATTTTGTCCTTTCAAAAAAGTGTCCTATATATTTTTTTAAAAAAATAAATTTCATTTTCGAAATTGGAGCAAATTTTGCTCGAGTTTCCGGTATGAAAAAACTGTTCCTATATTTTTCCTTTCTCGATGTCCTTTACCTTAACAAGTTGGATACATATCAAACTGCTCATGTCCTCTGCCTTCAGTATGCAGGAGTAATACTACAAGAAAATATAAATTTATAACAAAAATCTTATTAGAAAGTGCAAATCAGCGTTGATGGTTATACACCAAAGATACGTGCTAATCTGTAATCGCAGAGGGTTTCGAGTGGTATCTGTAAGTAGTTTTGTACCACACAAATTTTTTAACAAGGATATTTTGTTAGAAATATGTACAATATTTTAATTTTAAATTTTACTAGGAGATAAATACAATAAAATATTAGTGATGCAAAACTCATAACTAACAACAGGCTACTCATTGTACTTCAGAAAATACATAGAAAAAATATAGTATCAAAGTCGATCAATCGCATGAATGACTTACTGTTGGGTTTGATGAAGAACAAGAAACAGTTCAGACTCGATGCAGTGCAGAATGTAGATGAATTAGAGCAAAATGTGCTTTCCAGAAACCTTATTGCCTCACTCTCTGCGACAATGGCTCGGAGATATTGGCTCTCCCTCCTTCCAGATGCATGCCGAGAAAAAGACCAGCGAGATTCGATCGCATAGCACACCAGCACGGATCAACAGAGGAGAAAATAGAGGAAGAATGATTTTTTTTCAGTCACACTAGCCTGGACATTTCAAAGCTTTTATAGATGCTTCCAGTAACTGACGCCATTAATGCAATTAAATCAAATTAATCTAGTAACTGACACCACTAACCAAATTAATTTGGACGTTTGAATTTGCATTCAAACAAAGATAGAGATGCACGATTCATATTCAATTGCACACCACACAAGCATAAATCAGCAGAGGAGAAAATAGAGGAAGAATGCTTTTTTTCAGTCACACCAGCCTAGACGTCTCCTGTCTTTTCTAGATGTTTCCGGTAACTGACGTCATTAATTCAATTAAATCAAATTAATCTAGTAACTGACATCATTAACCGAATTAATTTAGACGCTTGAATTCGCATTCAAACACAGAGAGCTGCACGATTCAATAAAAATAAGATGAATTTAGTCTGCCAAGTAGTGTGCCAAACCACGATGTGATCACACATAAAAAGTCACAAGTCAATAGCTTTATGGTTTGTAACGGAAAGCAACAGTACACACTATCTCTAGCGACCTCGTGAAGTTTGGAATGTTATGCACGGATCACAAATTTGTAATATCATCCTTATAATGGCAATATATATTTGGTTACTAACACGCCATACTCTAAAGAAAGAAAAATAACATCACACGTAGAAACATATCCAGATAAAAGGTCCATATAAACATCTGCACACAATATGCCCTAGCGGTGAGGATAGTGCTATATGTTTTACCGCTCACCAGTGGAAAAGGACTGTAACTCAATGAACAGCCATACAGGTCCATACTCTCCCTACAGTGATACCTGATCAATTCAGGCCCGCTTAAAAACTGCTTACGCTTCTGATTTCTGGTTTATTTTTTAGTATTCATAATTTCGTCTTTTTTTATTTTTTAGTTTTTTGTTGATTTTTTTTTTCATATTCGTTTGTACTGTTCGTGATGGGCTAACATATTTTTTCTAATTTTGAATTTTTTAAATTTAATTACGCCAAATAATTCACCATCAGCTACAGTGCAATTTCAACCAGCTACAGTGCTTTTCAGCCATAAGTTACTAAAAAAGCCATTTTGAGCATCCCTCAAACCGGCAAAAAATTATTATTCGACAAAAAAAACATTCGGCCAAAGTGTGTTGGCGTGCAACCTAGTTGCTCCCGTGCATCATACGTACACACTCAACTTACTCCAACCAGCGGCTGAAATTTACGTACAGCCTTTATGCCATTGCCAGCCATGCAACTCCCATGCATTTGACGTACAATCTTCGTAATCATCACAGTTGACGTCATTTTTCCTTCCCCATCTCTCCATATGACGGGCATTAAATAACCGTTTGCAAAGCGAAGTAAAAATGGTTAGCGGCAACGAAGAAAAAATGGTGCGCCGCTCTCACTGCCGCGCGGCGCGGGCCAACCACCGAAACCAAACGCCATTAGTCCACCCACCCCCGTAAAGTCAACCATGCCGGCACGCGCGTCGGCGTGGTCGCCGCCGCGCGAATAAGATTAGCAGATGAGATCGGCGCCACCATCGGACGGAACAAATCAAACGGCGCGGCTGGAATTCGAAAAAAGTAGGGGGAAAAAGTGGGGCGCAGCGCTAGGCGAGGAAAGGAGGGGGGGGGGGGGGTTGAGACCCCGGCCCGACACGGCACACGGCCACGCCGCGCGGCAGCGAAAGCGCTCGCGGTGCTGGCCCCCAGGGCAGCGCGACGCCCACCACGGCACGGTCCGCACGGCGCGGCGGGTGCGGTGTCCGTGCCGTGGCATTACCCACCACCGTCCCACCCCGCGCCGCGACGCGACAAAGCCCGCAGGAACCACCGCACCACCCGCCCACGCGGCTGCCGCGGTGCGGCGCGGTGCCCTCCCCAGCCGGTCATTTCACCGCGCGGCCCACCCGCGCCAGCGACGCGGCCCACCTCCTCCGCACCGCGCCTCCCTCGTTATATGACCGATTCCCCACCTCCTCCGTTCCCCATCTCCTCCTCCACCACCACCACCAAACCCTAGCCGGCGCCGTCGCCACCGCCGCGACGACCCACAGGTCATGTCGTCCTCGTCCTCGCCTCCGCCCAAGCCCGAGGCCGTCTCCTCCCCAGACCTCCCCCCGCTTGCCGCGCCCGTTGCAGCCGCGGCCGCGGCAGCCGCGGCGGCCGCATCCTCCGGCGGTGGTGGGGGAGGAGGGGGCTCCGGGAGGAGGCTGCCCCCGCCGTGCTGGACGCACGAGGAGACGCTGGCCCTCATCGAGGCGTACCGCGACAGGTGGGAGGCGCTGCGCAAGGGCAACCTCAGGGCGGCGGACTGGGACGAGGTCGCCGGCGCCGTGACCGCCCGCTGCGGGAGGTTCCCCACGGCCACCCACAAGTCTGGCGTGCAGTGCCGCCACAAGATCGAGAAGCTCCGGAAGAGGTACCGCGCCGAGCGGTCGCGCTCCGTCGGCCGCTCCAAGGGGCCCAAGTGGCCCTTCTTCCCGCTCCTCCACGACCTCGCCGGCAGCGGGGCCCCTGACTCCAGCGCCAATCCCATCGTCAAGATCAAACCCAAGGGCCCCGCCACCGCAGCCACCACCACGTCTCCTTCCCCCGTGTCCTCCCCCTCGTCCGAGGAGGCGGTGCGGAGCAGGAGCCTGCACGGCCTCATCTCCAACGGCGGGGGCGGGAGCGCGCTGCGCTTCACCATCCCCAAGGCGTCGCGCACGAAGCCTGTGGCGCGGGAGGCGAGGGCGGAGAGGAGCGAGGAGGACGCGGAGGCGGAGGCCATGGCGGAGGTGGCGTCGGCTCTGCGGGCCGTCGGGGAGGGGTTCCTGAGGATGGAGGAGCGCAGGCTGGAGATGGCGCTCGAGATGGAGAAGGAGCGGATGGAGTCCGAGATGAAACGCACCCAGACGCTGCTCGACGCGCAGCAGCTGTTCGTCGAGGCCTTCCTCGGCAAGCAGCAGCACAAGAAGGCCAAGGTGGTCTCTTCGGCCACCGCCGCCATGGATGAGGATTGATGCATGGAGCCAAAGTACTCAGCTCGACTCTGTGTCGCTGTGTTGATGTTTAATGCTCGTTGTTAACTGCTGCTCCTGTTAGTTGTTGCCTTGTGATGTTTTTACTCTTGTGTTTGGATGGTTAATTAAACAAGGGGGGTTTGGGGGCAAAGAATGTAGGTGTAGGATATGGATATGGGAGGAGGATTAGAAATTGTCAGTTGTAATCAGTGATCTTGTTATGCTTTGAGTTGCTGTTATGGTGGAAACAATGCAGCTAGCTTGTCAAAATGCCATCTTGATCTTGTTGTTGCTCATCTTGCTGATGCTCCTTGCGTGCTTGCTGCTGCTGTTTCACTACCCAAGTGCTAGCTAGACACACTGCATTCTTGAAATTCAGTAAGTAGCTAGATATTTCTATTTCGGGTGTCGTGCTTAATTTGCTGGACTAACAAGCTCACTGTGGTTAAGTCTGTTAACTACTACAATACAACAGAGTACATACTGTGCGTTGTGAGCTTCACAAGCTGAGCCACATGTTTCTATGTGAGTGTCATCACTGACTGAAGGAAGGTCTTCTTCTGTCAGTGGTCATGGCTTTGTTATGCGACATGCTTCTTGCTTAACCATGCGTGTGTGAATGAAGCATTCAAGCTGCCCCTTGCATGGGAGGGAACAATGTCTTAAGACCCGTTTGGAAGGCATGAATTGCATACAAATTTTGCAGTTTGTGCTGTCCTTGTGTTACGACACAGATGTCATGGGCACCAAAACGGACCGAGCAGACATGATGATGCACTTCAGGCACAAAATTGTATAAACGAGGGATGGCTGAATAACAAAAGGTTCTGTAATATCTTTTGAACTGTGGCTGAAGATTCTTTGTTGTGTTTTTCGATACGGCGATAGACAGTAAAAAACACACTGATGTGGACAGCGTTAATAATTTTAGATTTAGAAAACCGTTTAAAGAAAAGGTTGGGAGATTTGATGATTTGCTCCATCTTATATTGCGTTTGATAAAATACCCTGCGATGTGTCACTTACATGCGGGTCCTGGACCCACATGTAAGTGAGACATCACAGAATATTTTATCAAATTCATATAAAAGGTGAGGCAAATCATCAAATATTTCATCATAAAAAAGCGTAAAGAACAGGGCTAACGGCTCTGTTCCAAGCGTTTCTCTGTGAATACAGAACCGCCGCACCATAACGAGAAGATCAGCTTCATGAGGAGAAACCAACCTCTCCACGATGACACTGTTCACGCTCTTCGCCGGATGATCTTTTAAGCAAAATGTTGTTGATTTATCAAAAAAAATCAATACCGCTTATACGTGCAGTCGCATGCACTATCTCCGCCACACATTTTGCTTCACGATTCGTGCACGTGGTAGGGGGAAATACGATAAAGAAAATCTTCATGAGGTAAATGCGTCTCTCCCTCTCCACCGACTCCTCTCCTCTCCTCTCTCTCACATCTCTCTCCTCACGGCAGGCCCGTTGATGAGAGCGTGCGAGATGAGCGATCGAACAGGGCCCCCAAATTAGTGGGGCCCCCAAACGGCCAAACCAATACGTATATGTATTACGTACAGCTGGTCCCGATCCTTCTGCGGCTCCTGCTGATACGCATGGCGTGCCAGTGCTAGGATTTCTTCAATTCTGCGGCGCCGGCGCTGATGTGGTGAACTGTTATGCAACACTATCTTGTATGAACAAAATTCACAAAATTTTTCACATTATATGTTATTTATTTAACACTCATGTTTTCAGGTTTTGAACAAAAGTAGTATGCATTACATAGTTTACCAGCATACAAAACTGTATATTTATTACCATCTTTTGAGTGCTTGTATTTGTAAGCATGTGCTAAACATTTGGCAGATGTAGGCAAAATCAAAACCATACTGTTTGAGATTTGGAAGTTTCCATCTGCTCATATTTGATTTCTCTGCTGTATTAAGTTTTTATAATATTTTTGTACCTTCTCTCTTTCAAACTTTGGAAGCCATAAAAAGGAACAAAGGTGGTTCTGTGTTGGAGATATGCTGCAATAGTGCAATTGTCCCACGATTTTTCATAGTTTTTTTTAGTACCACTAATTCTGTACTATTTATTCATGCTTTATTTTCTCTTTGTAACAAAATAGTGATCTCATCATATGCACTTCTCTCGTTCAACCTTCAGCTAATGTAAAGAATTTTTTTGCATGGAAAGTGGAATTCAATATTTTCTGAAGAATTTTTTGCATGGAAAGTGGAATTAACAACATGTATAACTTCTCTCATTCTTAGGTTTTTTGGATGTCAATGATACCACTGGGCAAGGATTGTTTGATACTCTACTAGAGGAATTGAAAAGTCTTGACCAATATTTTTTTAAAAATTGAGGGCCTCATTTTGCAATTCGCCCTGGGGCCCCAAATTTCTGGAGACGACCCCTCACGGATTGACACATTTTTGGATTCAAAAAATTGCACGAACCTACGAGACAGCAAAATATTATGATCGTGTTCATCATCCAAATCAAGAAAGCTATGTTTATCATCCAAATCAAGAAATACTTTTTGGCACAAGAAATTGCAAGGGACAAAATGGGAAAAATCACAAGAAAACAGGATGGCTCCGGTTAGAAATATGCCCACGCAAGAGCAACTCCAACAGTTTGGGATTTTTTGTTTCCCAAATCTTGGAGTTTGGCAACTCTCCAAACGTTATGGCAAAGGAAAAAAAGGTCAATCTCCAATTGTTTGCCATAATTCACTTGGCAAAATCAAAATTGGGCCCACGAAATTTTTTTTGCCTCGGGAAAACGCCGCCGCCCTCGCGTATCCTCCGTCGCGCCAAAAGGATCAGAGACCAGGAAACACATTTCAAGTTGAAAGAAGACCTCATTGAGCACCTATGGAACAATCATCCAGATTTATATTAGCTACATTATATTTTCATTTTATTGTTAGGATCATTTTAAGTTTTGACTCAAGTGTAATTAACAGTTTTTTATAAAGTGTTATTGTGCTACCTGTTTATCATTACATACCTGTCTTTGATCATTACATATATATGTGCCTTGAATTGTCATCGCGGCACATATCATGTGCCGGCAATCCTTGAATACAGGGGGCACATATATGTGCCTTGAATTGTCATCGCGGCACATATAATGTGCCGGCAATCCTTGAATACAGGGGCACATATATGTGCCTTGAATTGTCATCGCGACGTGGTCTCCCTAGATGTCGATGCGTGGCAAGCAGAGGATCGCCGCCGCCGTCTACAATTCACGTGCTCAGCCTCAGACTTGCCGCGCGCGGGAAGAGGCCGGGCGGCGCGCGTGGTCACGATGCGGAGTCGGGGCAAGCGCGCATATATCCGCGCCTGGGAGGGACTTTTCCCAAGTTGCCAAAGATGGGGAGGAGGGATGGGAAACTGTTGGAGATTGTTTTTTGTCAATTTGCCAAAAATTCAAGGATGGGGAGGAGGGATAGCAAACTGTTGGAGTTGCTCTAAGTGAGATCTATTTCCTATAATTCTAAAGTATGCATGATTTAGTCTAAGACAAGGTGGAGAGAGCCAATTTATAAGTTGGAGTCCTTACTACTCTTTGAATCATGTGACATATGGATGGGGATGACATGAGGTTGGCTTTGGCTAATCACACACGTGCATATGTATTCGCATATTTTCGCATGAAAATCGCATGACTTGTAAACAGTGCATCATCTCTCTCTCATTTTGACTAGTCATGAGACTACTTAAATATCATAATGTGATTTTATGAAGCAGTTACTAGTGAGTTAACATTGCTTAATTTGTGGTTTGATGAGGCGGTTAGCAGGGAATAATTTTGTTTAGTCGCAACAGTTACTAGCGAATAACTGTAGCGCCCTTAAAAGGACCTAGAGACGTCCAGGAAAACAGAGAGTATTCCACCTCCATTCTTCCTCTACTTTCTTTTCTACTAATCTATGTTGGTGTCCTGAACGACCGAACCTCACCGGCCTTTCTTCTCGGCGTGCACCTGGAGGAAAGGAGAGAGGCTATCTCCAAGCCATTGTTGTAGAGAGTACTTGCACGGGGCGGCAATAAGATTTCTAGGCAACGCATTTGCGCGACCGCTCCTTACTCTGCTTCATCTATGTTCTGCACTGCATCGAACCTATATTACTTTTTATTCTTCATCAAGCCCAATAGTAAGTCATTCGTGTATTCGATCAACTTTGATATTGTTTTTTCCGTGCATATTTTCTGAAGTATTATGAGTAACCTACTTAGTTTTGCATCACTAGTCTTTTATTATATTTGTCTCATAGTAAAACTTGAAATTAAAATATTACCCACATTTTCAACATCTCCAGTGTGGAGGATGGCGATGGCGGGAGCGGCAGGAGAGTAAGACGACGGCGGTGGCCGGCTCTGACGGTGCTGTGCCTAGGGACGACCAGATCTGACGATGCCTGTTGAGAAGATGACGGTGGTCGGATCTGACGTGGGGGGAGGATGGCGACGATGGAGATAGCCAGAGAGGAGGATTGCAGTGGCCGACTCCAAAAGCATCGCTCCCAAGGATGACTGAAGAGGAAGACGACTGGATCCAGCATTGGGTTGGTTCGGTGCAGAGATAGGAGGGGGAGTAGGGGTGGAAATGAGCTGAGCCGAGTCGGCTTGAGCTAGGCTCGCCCGGAGCTGTGGCTCGACTCGGTTCATTAAGGAAACGAGCCAAGTCTAGCTCGAGTCAGCTCGAGAGGCTTCACGAGCCACACAATACAGTTCAGCAAGAAGCAGCAAGAACCGGAGCATTTTCTTCAAATGCCAATGCCATGAGCTCAACAACATCCTGCCTTGATGAAACAAATGAAGCCAGCTTCCTATCATAGGCATCGTTTAACTTGTTGCAACAAAATGTATTTGTAAACACCAGGATCTCCAACAAGAATTCCAAAGGCAAATCTTCTAAGCGATATGTACAACTAAACTCAAAAACAGCCCTCATGGTCATGGCCTCCAACGAAGTACCATTCTCTGACAAATCAACAAGATCAAGCTGGCGCTTCTTTCTCTCTTCTTTACAGCTGCCCCCGCAGCTACCGGCGCGCATGCCGCGCCGCTGTTGCCGCCTGCTGCGTGCCCGTGAGCGTACTACGCCGCCGCCGTGTCCATGCGCGTTGCGCCGACGCTGTGCCGCGCCACCGCGCGCTCGCGTGTACACTGCGCCACCGCCGCCGCGCCATGGCGGGCGCGTGCTTGCGACGCGGGCGTCGCCGCGCAAGCCTTCGCCGCCGCCGGCGCCTCCATGCAGCCGCACGGAACCGAGAGAGAGAGAGATGAGATGAGTTCGATGGAAAGTGAGAGATAAATGGAAAAGGGAGACACGGGAGAAAATATAGTAGGTTGATTAAATTAGAGATAGGGGAGAGATATATGGGTTAGAGATAGATTTTTTTTCTTTTCTTTTTTTTCTTGGGCGCTACACCACCAATGCACTCTGTAACGTTCTGCCCTGTCATCTCCAAGTGAACCCCTGCGGGGTGGCTTCCCTCTCGCTCATGAACATCAAAGAAAGCCCTGAGCTCGGCCTGTGCAACCGTAAAGAAACAAATGGTATCAAATACTGACCGTAATTAAGCCGGTTGTTTGTCAAACCATGTGAAAAAGCTCACATTCTTACCCTGATTGCGTCAAATGATCTTGTCTTCAGCCCACACGGTGCGCTGATGGTGTTCCCATGCATGGGATCGCTCTCCCAAGTAACAATCATCCCAGCTTGACGCACTGATCTGATCATACCTGGAAGCTTAACACGCATGTTGTCAGCCCCCGTTCTTGTGATAAGTGTCAGTCTCCCAGGCTTGTTGAGAGGATTCAAAATCTCACACAGCTTCAAAAACTCTGATGGGTCAGTCTCGATCATGGATGAAAGAGTCTAAGCATCATGGTGCTCTTGATACACACACGGGGTAGCGCTATTCAGCATTGCGCGCACAGTACGCGTATGTCGCTGACTGCATGCACGAATTAATGATAATCAGTTCCAACTGACTCAACATTAGCGAACAATATGCTAGGTCTTATTTCAATCAAATTAACTCTAATTAATGATAATCAGTTCCAACTGACTCAACATTGGCGAACAAGATGCCAGGTCTTATTTCAATCAAATTAACTCTTTTTAAATGTTCATAAACAGTCATGACACTTCTTTTGTCTGTAACTGAACTACTAAGCTGTTGCGAGACATACGACGGTCCTATTTCTAAAAATAGGGCCGTTACAGCAATGTACAGCGATATACAAAGGGCCAATACAACAGGATGTCATCATACACTTCGTTTTCCTTATTGTTCTATTCAAGATCATATTGTTCAGAGAATTCGGCACCATCAATCAGTGAGCAGCACAGGAGCTACACGGCTGGCTGCATGCAGGGTTCATGGATCAGTAGGTATCGTCGGCTTCCAGCTCGTCCTCATCGCTCTCCAGCTCGGCCAGCTCGGCGAGAAGCGCCGGGTCGGTCGCCTTGGACTTATCTCCGGGGACCTTGGCCTCCTGGATGATCCGCATGATCTCCTCGACGGCCTGCGCCGCCGCGCCCGTCTCCGTGTCCTTGTAGTTGGCCTTGTCCCACTCCGATATCTCCCTCGGCAGGTTCTTTTGGAACCACCGGTGCTTCTTTATCTCAGGGATCGTGATCCTCTTGGTCAGAGTTCAGAGAGTTTCACAAGAATCATTTTGTTAGTCTCAGCTTTGAGCATTACAGTGTAAGATTACAGATGCAAAAAGCAGGTAGAATCTTCTTGAATATCAAAGGTTTGCCTTTTGGAGCAATCTAAAGTTCAGGCTAGGCTGGCTGCTCGGAATTTACTAAACAGAAAGAGGAGAGAGTACAGGTACCTTTGAAGGATCGGCAACGAATATTTGAGACAGAAGGCGTCTGCAGTCGGAAGACACTCTCACAAAGTCCGGGATGGAGTATTGCACGCCAAGAATTCTCTGTCAGTGGCACAAGACGTGCATTTTTGCATTGCATTCAGAGTTTCAGACTCACAAACAAGCAAGGTGTAGAACAAGGGAAAAAGTGGAAGGGGATGGAATACTTACGCTGATAGTTTTGCGGAAGTTCCTCGGGTCCTCAGGGTCCTCAAATGGGTATGACCCGACGAGCATCACGTACAATGTCACGCCGCAGGACCAAACGTCTGATACCTGGACAAGTAGAACCATTTTGTCACAACATGCAAAGTTGGAAGCCGACGATGCAATGTCTCACGAGCTTCAATAGCATCACCGCACATTGCTGAAGATGTATAGTTGCGTGTTGATGTTTGTTTGTGCTCAATATTCAATGGCAATGGATCATTGGTAGCTAATGCCTAAATGCTCAATTACTGTGGTCCCACGACGTTAAAAACGAAAGCCCGATAGCAATCATGGATGCAACATGAATGCCAAAAACCAACCTCTCATTAGTCAGTAATTTCACTTCGGGATAGTTGCATATCCTTCAAGGACTGTAACTCTAAATCAACAACAAAATTTCTCTAAAATAGCCTATGATGATAAAAAAAAAAGCTATAAATGAATTGAAAGCGGGTACACTACCTATCTCCTTTAGCTCAGTTGTCATCACAAATTTTAGTTGGTTTTTATCTATGCAGCTAGGGGTGGAAAAAAGCTCGAAACTCACGAGCCAACTTAGCTTGTTAAAGACTCAGCTCAAACTCGTGCCAAAAGCGAGTCGAGTCGAGACAAGCGGACATTTGTACTCGCTAAGTTAACGAGCCGAGACCAAGCTAGCTTGCGAGTTGATGTTAGTCTCGTTAAGCTCGATAAAACTAAAACCCGTCGGCCAGCCTAGCAACAAATTCAACCCAATAGGCTTGTAATCCAGCAACACTCAAGTCCCAATCGTCTATGAACCCTAAGTCTCTAAACGCACAGGTGTATGCACAGACACAGCACAGTCGCCGCAGAGCGCCACATGCCTAAGTTGCATGCGGCGACTGGGGACGCTGACGCTGCCATCCGTCTCCGCCCACCCCTTCGGCCTCCAGCATCCTCCCGCCCGACCACCCCCTCAACCTCCAGCGTCCACCCAACCCCTCCACCTACTCTGCCCTTCGGCATCCTCCCAAAATTGAGTTTGGATACAAATTATGAGTTCTTTTTCATTATGTACATTAGTACATATTAACATAAATGCAATTGCTAGTGCTTGTCTTTAAATGGGCCTAATGTGCTCAACAAGCCGGCTCGAGTTTTTAGGACGAGTTGAGCCGAGAAGAGCAGGCATTTCTGCTCGTTTGCTTAACGAGCCGAGCCATGTTTGCTAACAAGTTTGACAGAGTCAAGCTGAGGTGAGCCAAGCCAGCTCATTATCCACCACTATATGCAGTACTAATAGATACTGCCATACTGGTACCTGTTGGCTTCTGAAAAAAGAGGTGGATACGAAAATTACAGTGAAGAACTGAAGAATGCCAAATGTAGAAAGCAGAAATAACTAACCTTGCCGTCATATTCTTTTCTCGAAAGAACTTCTGGTGCTATGTATGCTGGAGTGCCAACTGTTGATTTTGGTTTGGAATGCAGCAAAGCAGACTGAAAACCACGCAAGCTAAGTTGATCAGTGTTATCATGAAAGAAAATAAGGCTCAATTTCTAGTAAAGTTGGAACAGCAGAACCAGCATCCATATTTGCACCTTAGAGTAACCGAAATCGCAAATTTTCAGGCGAGGTGTTGGATTCCCATCCAGGAGGGTGTTTTCCAGTTTAAGATCGCGGTGACAAATTTCCTGCATTTGCGGTAGGAGTTCACGAATACTTTAGTTCTGCCATTTGTTTACTTTGAAGATTTTCGACAAGCAAAGCATACCATGGAATGGCAGTAGCTGACCCCCGATGTTAGCTGCTGAAAGAAGTACCTTGCCTATTGACATGAATTGTAAAGGGATTTCATGCATTATTAAGCAGATATGGTTCAGACTTCAGAATAAGGATGACGACTGACAAGAACAAAAGCTAAGTTTGGCCGAAAGGCGAAAGCAACCTCATCTTCACTGAATCGCCCTGCTGTGCAGATTTTTTGGAAGAGTTCTCCACCAGCGGCATACTCCATGACAATGGCGAGGTGTGTCGGTGTTAAGCAAACCTGTTCTCGGTCGATGCACAAAACAACACCATGCTATAGTAAGTGAATCCAATTTGATCTTAAGATGATAAATTGCTATATACTAGCTGGAAATCAGCCAGAGGCATAGTCTAGGATAAACTTGTATTCTTCTGAAACGACTCAGTCAACTATCAATCCATAATGACCCTCGAATGTAGTGAATTCAGTGCTGCCCAGCATTACTACTAACTGGCAGATGCAGCCATGATGCAAACAGTAAAAAAGCTCATGATTTATTTCCAAAAAGAAAGTACTTACATTTCTGCTTTCTAGACACATTAGTAGTTCAGACTTCAAAACCATCAAATTTCATCAGTCTAATTTAATTGACAATCAGTAAACTTATAAACGACTGATGAGTCAAGAATTCTTAATTACCTCCTTAAACCGTACGATGTTAGGATGGCGGAGTGACCGGTGATTGATGATCTCCCTCTGCACATTCTCATCAATCTGCACGTACACAAACCTTGAAATTATCCATCCAACAAACAAAGACATGTAGCTAGAGCCACCTTGCTTCTAGAGTGGAACCATTTCATCATCAATAGTAATTCCAACACTAGCAAAGTAGCAATTAATCTGAATTCTGAAAGCACTAAACCCCAAAATTAAGCACAAAGGGAAGGAAAAAGAAAGCCACAAAACCTTCTTGCCAATTCCAACACTAGCAAAGTAGCGATTAATCTGAATTCTGAAAGCACCAAACCCCAAAATTAAGCACAAAGGGAAGGAAAAAGAAAGCCACAAAACCTTCTTGCCCCTCTCGATGTACTTGACGGCGACGAGCTCCTTGCTGGTCTTGTCCCTGACCAGCCTGGCCACCCCGAAGTTGCCGGCCCCCAGCTCCTTCAACGCCTCGTACCTCTCCTCCATTAACCCAAAGACCTTCCACTCTCTAACTCGAAATAATCTCCTAGCGAAGCACCAATCCGGAGCCGACCGCTTAACCGACCCAATCTCAAGCTCTCGCTCGCCAGGCTCCAACCAGACCACACCAAGCCGAGGGGGAGAAAAGAGAATTCTCTTGGTCGCCGTCACCGGAAAGCGAGGTCGGGCTTGAAGCCCAAGCGACGACACGCTGCGGTGGCGCCGCCGCTTGGCGCGATGCCGCAGGCGGGGCGGGCGGATGGGCGACACGTGGAGGAGACAGCGGCGTTTTAAAAAGGTTGAGTGGAGTCTCTGTTCGGTGGGGCCCGCACGAGGCTCACCTAAACGGTAGGCGGCAGGGGACGGCGGCAGGTGGGGAGGGTGGGGGCCCAGCGGGAGGATTTGAGGGTATTTTCAACTATCACACTATGCAGTAATATCTATATTACCATATCATATAAACATAAAGCTAGACATTATTTTTTTAATGCATAATATCTATCATTAATTAATATTATAATTTAATATTTATTTTCAATTCTCTCTCTAATACATCGTTTAATGTAGTGGTACACCTTTGTAATATGGTAGATATCATTTCTCGATCTAATAGATATCTTACCTAATATCTTTGTGTTAGATTGCATACTTAAGCGATGTTTTGTATGAGACACTGGTTTCCTCCCTTCTTTCATTAATTATATATATATTTTAACATTAATTTTATATAACATACTAATTAATGCTAAAGACGTGTTTTCGTAGGACATGAGGGCTCACCTATGAATACGACGTGCCACTGACCACATACCATGCCACGTGGATTGGGCGGAGCTGCCACGTGGGCCCATTCCCATGGAGGCCTAGTAGAAAGGCCGACGTTTACGTTGGGCCGAATTTTCTGTTGTTAGAGGTGGCTCTCCCTCCTATTTCTTCAGGTGGTTTTATACTGTCCCAAACTTCAAGATTCACTATACGATCTATACAGGAAGCTTGTTCTAATTATTTAATTTTGTCAAGTTTACAATTCGGAATGGAGGGTACCAACAATGAATCAAATTGGATTAAATATTGGAATAGTTTTACGAGAGACATAAGGTAATAATCCTTATGGGGTTTTCATAATTTGATCCGAACGGGTCCTGAGTCTCATGACAGGGGTGGGCATTTTTCACGCCATTCCTGATCACATGTAGAAACTACAAATACAATCTTTCACGAACCTGGTCAACACAAGCATAAACAGGATCATTAAGAGAATGCCAAAAGCTCGGTCAAAATTACATCAAACACAAACCATTCAATGCTTTAACTGGTTTCCTGGTAATTTCAGCAAAACATAGGACTTCGGCAACCTCACAAGTCATGGCTCCAAATTTGAGTACATTATTTCTTCACAACCAAGGCGCAGATCCATCAATTGCCCTGTTTCTTCATTCGCTCAAAACTGAAAGCTGCACGAACATGAAAAGTCAGAATAAGCAATGAGAAGGCCAGAATGACAGAAATGTATAAATGGAAACTCCAAATTTTTAATTGTGTGTTAATTTCTACTTCTTCAAAAAGAGAGTTGGTGGTGCTTCGTATGTCTCTTCCAACTCCCCCTTCAACTTCTTAAAAAAAATCTTTAACAAAAATAGAAAAACAATCTACTAAAAAAATACAAATTCCACCATCCTAAAAAAATTCTCTAACAAGAAAAAACAGAGCTCTGCTGCATGGGCCGGCAGGCCGGTATCGACAATGTTAACTCAACATATTAGGATAATATGATTTTTTTATTCGTAGCAAAGCAGATCATTAGGTTTATGACAACTAATGGCGGACCGTCGCGCGCTCGCGAAAGGCGTAGGCCAAGTGGTTACATCTCTAGAAAAGTGTTTTATGTTAGTTACATAACACACCTCTAAAGTGTGGGATTTGATCTGTTCCTCTTCGTGATATTTTGTTATACTTCCTCTTCGTGATATTTTGTTAAACTTTCTCATGCTTGTGTTGTGTGCGCATCGCATCATTTTGATACGATCCGGCAGTGGCTGTGCGTTTTTTTCGAACCGTGGACAGCCACGATTGTGATTAAACCCGTTGAGCGGAAAATTAGTGCCAACTTGTGCTAGTCTTTCAGCAACCGCATGCAATGATTGTAGTATTCTAATCTAATGGATCGCTATCTGTGTCAAATCAAACTCAATCAGATAGCCGCCCTACACTGGATATCACCAAAAAAAAACACGATCACGACATTATTATCTCAGTTAAATCGAACAATGCATATCGATATATGCACATAAGCCGTACTAACGCCATGACAAAATAGACACCGAGCGGCTGCCACGAAAATTCCCCCGCGAGGATTTGGTGTTGCAAACTCCATCTTTTAAGCTGACCAAATAATAGAGAGATGCGGGGCATTAAGACGACGACCTCCTCTCCTCTCCTCTGGCTGCTGCTGGTGGTGGCGCCACCGGCCGACGACCTGAAAGTTTCAGAAGAATAGTAGTATATTAGCAGGGCTGCGTTATACCTACACTGTGCCATTTCTTCTAGAATCGTATCTCGTTCTCATTCCTGTGTTAGACCGATACACATGCAACTTGCGGCGGCAAGACTCCATCCAAGATTATCTCCAAGCCAACAACCCCAACCCTACTACCAGAGGCGAAGCCACCGGTAGGGGTGCAAACGGAACGGATAATTTTCGTTTGTCCGACCGACCGAAGACTTGTGGAATGAATACGGAAGTGGTAGATGAGTATCCGGCACTATCTGTGTCCGATTCTGACTACGAGGAAAAAATATAGAATATGATATGAAAAAAGTGATATCCGTCCGTATATTCCGTATTTCAAGTAATATGAGGAAATCTGTTGTGACTTTACATAGGAACAACATAACATATAGGCATATTGTCACATCTAAATAGGCAGGAGTACTGAGTGTTCTTTCTTCAGCATCTCAGTAATTAGTCTTTCTATGTTCACTCCGATTGTAGCATACTGTCCAATGCAAAGAACCGAATAATTTTCGTCCGATTGAGCATCCGAAAGATTATGGAACGGATACGGAATGGAGAAATAGATATCCGGCATTATCTGTATCTGACTCCGACTCCGAGGGAAAAATATGGAATAGGATATAAGATAAACGATATCCGTTCGTATCCGCTCCGATTGCACCCCTAACCACCAGATAAGCTTCGTCAGGCTTCAGTCCGCCCTCTGGCACGCCCCGAACCCCCCAATGGTAGGCCGCCCAAGACCCAAGTAGGGCATCACACTCCACAAAACCTACAAATTTGCGAAGACTCTGCAGCCACCATGCTCCATGCATCGCACAGAGACCACATCCACAGACACCCATGCCCACTCAAGACACGGGAGAGACGAGAGGGGTTGCACACGCACCTCGGGCGACAGTCGGCACCTAACGACGTTGGCACCTTGGCTGTTGGCGCCTGGCGGAGAGTGACCCATAGATCCGGGAGGGCGGCGTTGGCGTCTGGCACCCAACGAACTAATAGAGAGCAGATTCAAAATCGGGAGGGTGGCAGTCGAGGCGCCGAGGTCGAGCAGACCCCCGCCGACCAGCGTAGCAAGAGGAGGCCACTAAGCTACTGAGGAGGAGCCGCCGCGTGTGCATATCATGTCCTTATACTTCGTAGCAGAATGGCAAGGCTAAGCGTGTCATCCATTTGACAAACAACATTATATGTCTCTCCTCTTCCAAGCTAGCTTACCGCTTATTAAACTAAAGCTCTCCACACCGCAACCTATCTCTTTAACTCCACCCAGCCAAAACACTTCACTTCTCTACTCCACATCAAGCCTGGTATGGTTCCCCTCCCACCTACGGCCACCTTAGGTTTTTTTATTGTTGTGTTACTCTAATATCTCAACAATTGTTGTGCACAAGCGTGCTCCTCACTCTACTCCTTGTATTTTCCTTGGCTATTCTTCCAATCACAAGGGATATCACTACCTTAACCTTGCCACCCAATGCATCATCATCTCTCGTCATGTCCTTTTTGATGAGTTCTCTTTCCCTTATCGAAGTAGACCACTACTCCCTTCGCGACCAATATCAATTTCCTTGACTCCATTGTTTATCACTACCCCACCCTCTCCTATTACATTGTTGCCTCCCATGGAGCATATGTCCACCTCGGTAGCGCACACCCCTGTAGCTTCATCACCTACCATGCCAACTCTTTTTCCTACAGTGACAACCTTACCTTCTGCCATGGCAGAACCAACTCCTCCTATGGCACTTATGTCACCATCTGCCGTGATAACCCCTTCTCCTGTCGTGACAGCACTGGCCTTGCCTCTAGCTATCGCTGCCATTCCACCTGCTGTCAACGATCACTTGATGACCACGTGCAACAAGGACGACTTTCGTCAACCGATTCAACGAATCAACCTTTTTTGCTTCGTCCATCTCTCCAATTCTGAAAATCGATTCGCTCCACTCTCAAAGATACAATTTTGTTTGCTACCATGCAGGCTGAGTTCAATGCTCTGCAGGCCAATAATACTTGGGACCTCATCCCTCGCCTCTCTGGTGCTAACATAGTGTCTGGCAAATGGATCTTTCGGCATAAATTTAAGCTGGGTGGGTATCTGGATCGCTACAAGGACCGATGGGTACTTCGCAGCTTCTCCCAGCAACCCGGCATCGACTATGATGATACCTTTAGTTTAGTTATCAAACCGGCCACCATTTGCACCGTTCTTTCTCTTTCTATCTCACAGTTGGCTGGTGCATCAGCTCAATGTCAACAACGCCTTCCACAGAATGCTTTCTGAAATCATATACTGTCAGTAGCCGATCGGCTTCACCGATCCCTCCAAGCCCTCTCATGTCTGTCGCTTGAACAAATCTTTGTACGGTATGAAGCAAGCTCCATGCGCATGGTACAACCGGTTTGCTTTGCATCCTCTTTCTCTTGACTTCATTGCCTCCAAGGCGGACACCTCCTTCCTTTTCATTTACAAGCATGGCACTGACATTGCCTATTTGCGACTCTTCATTGACGGCATTGTGGTCACTACATCCTCTAACACATTCTTTCGGTCGATCATCGCTGCTCTTCAACGCGAGTTCCCCCTGAAGGATCTTGGGTGCTGCATCACTTTCTGGGTGTCTCCGCACTCATAATGCCTAGGGCATATTCCTCTCACAATAGCAGTACATTGCCAACATCCTCAACCATGCCGGGATGACCTTCTGTAACTCGTGCAGCATGCCAATTGACACCAGCTCCAAGCTATCTTTGTCTGGGCCTCTAGCCGTCAACGCTACTCACTACCGTAGTCTTGCTGACGCCCTCTAGTATCTTACTTTCACTCGTCCAGATATCGCGCATGCTGCCTAGCAAGTTCGCCTACATATGCACAATCCTTGCGAGCCTCATCTCGCTCTTATCAAGCGTATTTTGCGTTACTTGAAGAGCACGGCCGGCTTTGGATTACAGCTATTTTGGTCCTCTCCCGATGCTCTTGTGGCTTACACGGATGCTGACTGGGTTGGTTGCCTGGACACACACAAGTCAACCTCCGGCTACGACATCTTCCTCGGCGACAACCTCGTCTCTTGGTCGTCCAAATGGCATCACACAAACTCTTGCTTGCTGGTTACATCAACTCCTCTTCGAGATACATCAACCTCTTCATTAAACCACAATTGTTTTCTGCGACAACATCTCGACTGTCTACTTGTCGACGAATCTGGTTCAACACTAGCAAACGAAACACTCGAAATTAATCTCCATTTTGTTTGGGACCGTGTCACTATTAAGGTGGTCCAAGTAATGTACGTCCCGACTCCCTATTAGTACACTGACATTTTCACGTAGTCTTCCCAATACACTTGCAACGTGCGGTAGCAGGACTCCATCCAGGAATACTAACCTATACAAAGCTCGGGACGCGCGCGCCCCTCGCCCGCCGCCACGCGCGCGCGCGTATCCGTGGCGCGCGTGGCGGAATTTCGATCTGGCCGTGAGACGGTTTCCTGTGCTTTCCGAAAATTACATAGAGGTCCTTTTTCCTCGCGAACATGTCCTTTTTCCTCGCGAAAAGGTCCCTGCCCGTTTTTCTTGCGGTGCTTTTTTCTGAAAAAACCCCTCCAATTTGCAGGATAGCGCCCCACGGTTTTGTAAATTGCGTACAGGTCCTCGTTTCGTTACATACGGGTCCTCGATTTTTTACAAAAAAACCCTTTAGCTTTTTCGAAAATACGCATGTGCCCTCGATTTTTTTTAAAACTCCTCGCGGATCATCTCCTCTTTTACTTCGGTACACTCGGTGGCTGGCGCGGCGGGGCGCCGCGCCTATGAGGCTAGTATCTCCAAGGCAACAACTCCAACCGACTACAGCTGTATTTTCGCTTCTCTCTAGATGTACCAGGTCGTTTGGGTTTGTTAACTTGTACTATTTATAGTCGTTGAATTATTGAACATAGCGTGCGTTGAGCGCCTTCACCTGGAAGGAAGAAAGTAAGAAAGAAAAGGTTGAGAGACACGCGCACGCGCAGGGACCATACCGCACGAGAAGAAAAGGAGACTCCCGGTTCAGCTCAGGGCAACGCGTGCCAAAACCAGACCAAATACGTTCGGCGATTCCACCAACCGACCAGGCCACCGCCCGCCTCGGCGCGTCCTCCCTTCCCTGACCGCACCGCAACGTGCCCGCCGGCCGCGCCTCGCCCTCCAAACCCCAGCCGATCTAGCGCCAGGCACCACCTCCCGACCCCACCTGAACCCCTCCGCCGCCGCCACCTCGGAGGTGGGTGGCGATGCTCGGTTGATTTAGTTGGTTGGGGCATTGAAGGAGTTGCTTGGCGCGGCGGCGATGGGGTGCGTCCAGTCCACGGCGAAGCGGCAGCACCCGGGCTACGAGGACCCTGTCCACCTCGCCTCCCACACCGCCTGTGAGCTCAATCTCATCCCCTATCCCGTTCTATCTAAATCTAACTTCTGCTTTCCTATGCGTATCAGCGTGAGCTAAATAGCTTTCTCGTATTCATGATTGGAAATGTAAATTGTTTCGTGCATCTGGCGTGTATGGTAGTAGGATCCTCCTCTAGATAGTCCAGGAAAATCGATACCCCAGAATCCAATTTAATTTACCTTATGCTTTAGTACTAGATAAGTTCGATCCATCTACTTTGCGCAATTGATTCACCACCCGACTTCTGAATTCTGATTGGATGTTACTTAACTTCGTGCACTTGTTTTGTTCGTGTAGTCAGTGTTAGTGAGGTCGAGGCTTTGTTCGAGCTGTTCAAGAGCATTAGTGGTTCGGTGATCGATGATGGGCTGATCAATAAGGTAAGCTTCTAACTATCCTCAGGACATCTCTGTGTTTCCTCGTCATATTGGCATGTATGAACATCAAATAAGCACATGAGATTTGTTCGTGATTAGCTGTTGTTTATTTATTGTGGAACTGGAAATTTGAACCTTGCTGTGCTGAAATTGTATTTCTACTACATACTGGCCCCATTCAGCTGCACAACTTATGCGACAATGTCCTTTTTGCATGGATTACTTTTATCCACCAATAGTTCTATTACTTTGCCTTGTAAACGAACATGGATCTTTGTTCTATATGTGGTTCCTCACTAAACCTTTATTCTTGAAGCACAACTCAACGATTCTATTTGATAATTTGTTAGAATTGTTTGTATATCAAACTGTAACAGGCTTATTGTTATAATTTTCTGTGTACCAAATATAATAGGCAAAACTTGTTCATATGATTGTGGCCTAGAGCAGATATTATCATAAGTTATATCAAGCTATCAACATTATGGTAGCTCAGAGTTGTAGCCATTCTCTCGCATCTTGCCTTGCTATATTTTGGCTGAGCTGCAAGACTTGTTTCTTGGCTCAACTACGTAGATAAGCCAACTGCTGTATTGGCAAATCTGTAATGCAAAATTCGATTTGAACAGTCATTCTAGACAGCTAGAGAGAATGTCTTTTTCATCCAGCTTTATTTATATTTTGCACCTTGTGGTCATATATCAAAGGAGTTTATTGACTGTTTTGCATCTTGTGGTCATATATCAAAGAAGTTTATTGACTGTCATGTTGCACGGACATACAGGTTTATATATACCACAGTTAGTTATCATGAACGTCGATGTCATCAGGAACCAGATTCTTTGGCAACTACGAGTAATTAATTTTTGCCATAATTTTACCATGCAGGAAGAGTTCCAGCTTGCATTATTTAAAAACAGAAGGAAGGAAAATCTTTTCGCTAATCGGGTATCCATCCCCTTGGCAACCATTCTCATTTAGGTTTTGATATGTTACATGGCGATATTACATATCATGTATTATCACATTCAGTTGTATTTACATGAAATGGACCTTGCAGATATTCGACCTTTTTGATGTCAAGAAAAGGGGTGTCATCGATTTTGGTGACTTTGTTCGAGCTTTAAATGTATTTCATCCAAACATCCCGATGGAAGAGAAAATTGATTGTAAGTTGTTGCCCTTCTGTTTCATCCTGGCTTTGTAGATACCATACCTTCACTTTCTAAAAGTTTGAACTGCTTTACAGTTTCCTTCAGGCTATATGATATGGATGGTACAGGGTTTATTGAACGGAAGGAGGTAATTTCTGGACTCACTCTGGGTCTATGCTTCTGCACATGTTCTCTAAATTTTGATTTCTTGTCGAAATTTACTGAAATTGTCCTACAGAAACAGAAGAAATATGTGTGGCTGATAATCCAGTAGTGTGTCCGCTTATGTACTATTGAAATAATATAAGCTAATACATGCAATACTATACCTCCTATGATCCTATCCTTCATTTTTTAACTAAAACTTCTATTTTAATCCTCCTGTACAGGTAAAGCAGATGTTGATTGCTCTTCTAGGTGAATCAGAAATGAGATTATCTGATGAAATTATTGAGACAATCCTGGACAAGGTTTTGGACATTTCATAAAAAAACTTAGTTAATTGTTACTTGAGCTGTAGATAATTCTTGTGGCTTATAACAGAGTTAAGACTTACAGTGACTTATGTGGTTAATGATGACAGACATTTTCAGATGCTGATACAAATCAGGATGGGAAAATAGATAGAACAGAGTGGGAGAATTTTGTCTCTAGGAATCCTTCCTTGTTGAAGATAATGACTCTTCCATACCTCAAGTGAGTATGATAGAAAATATAAATTCAGAAGCATTTTGCCGCAACTATATTTATCTCTCCATGCCCAAAGGAATTAATGATGTATCATTCCAAAGATTAGTTGAGGCCTGTGCTTAGAAAATTTAAGGTAATTGAAGCAATGAACTTTGGTAATCTAAGCATGATGTGAAATTGGAGGGGTAAATGGGGCAAGCTATGCACAATTCATTGACTCCTAAGTGTGAGTGGGGCTAACCAGTGCTATATAGCTGTGACAAGCACACTTTATTTACTGCTAGTGCTAGGATTAAATGTTTACTTGACCTGTTGTTTTATTTCTGTCATCTGAAACTTGCGAAAAGTGGTTTACTGTATAAAGGTTGCAGCTTCTGGAACCCCCTCTGTAGTTGTTTGATGACATTGTGGTACATTTAACTGAAAGTTGTTGTGGAGTAGACCACTAGACCGCTTAAAACCATTCTTGCATTCTTTGCATGAACATTTGATTTGAGGCGACCAAAACTCTGCTAATCATTTTGCTTAACATTTCAGGGACATAACAACCACATTTCCCAGCTTTGTATTTAATTCTGAGGTTGATGATCCCGTCACATGACCACGATTCTCTTACAGATGTACAGTTAACAAAAAGAAAGAGCTTATTTTTTGAGTGATAAAGCCAGAACATTTGCAGGTGGTCCTATTAGCAAGAATATCAAATTTGCTGCAATAGGAGTACTTAACACACGTGATGCTGTAGTTAAGCAAGACATTAGCCATGTTTTTTCGTGTTCTTATTAGATTGAGAGTGCGCAGAGATGTAACTTTTTTTAAGTTTACCAGCGTGAAGTATTTATATATGTTTGTGAACTGCAATTTGTAAGTGTTTGGCACTACTTATGCTTGTCACAAGTAGATCTGCTGTAATGTTCTTGTTTCTTTCAAAATTTATCCTGTTGTTGCCCAAAAAGAGGGGGGAAATTTCTTGATCTCTATTTAGGACCACTTACCTGATGTGATGGATTTCAATCAATTTGTAGAACAGCAGCTGCCGAAAGTAGTCTTGTAGTGAACACATGCTTTGATGTGGAACAAAGTGGTCTAGACTCTAGTACAATAGAATGCTGTAATGCATTACACAAGGCTGAGAGGATATGTACCAATCCATGTGTCTTTCCCTTTTTCTTGTGCTGTCTGAAATCTGAATGTCTGTATTGCATGATCTCACAACTCTTGTTCGGCTTCGTTATGCACACGCGCCGTGCAAACTGAGCAATATGCTGTTCTTGGGTTACTCCAAATATTATAGAGAGAATGCAGCAAAACAAGGGCAAAAAAAGATCAAGAGTGCGACATTTGCTAATTAGGAAGTTAGCAAGCACCTATTCTTACTCAAAAAAGAAAAAAAAGAAAAATCCATAGTAAGTCTGGATCAACATTCAGTAGAAGAAGGTGGGCTTGGCCCTTGCAGTAGAGAAGCAATTGGGCCACTTCTGAGCCCAACAGCCGACATGGGGACCAGAAGGAAATCCCCTAAACACCCCCGGCCTCCGGGACAGAAAGAAAGCGGAGTAAAATATCTTGCATAGTTGAGTTGTTGAGGCGTCATTTTTGCGGGAAACCCCCCGGCACGTGTTCTATTTACAGCAGCCGCCCAACGCACCTCAAGCCCACGGGCTCTCTCTTCTCCCCGCTTCGTCACCTCTTCTCTCTCTCTCTCTCTCTCTCTCTCGTTCCCCCACCCACACAGCTGGCGCCAAACCCTAGCCTGCCTGCACCGACCAGCCTCGGAACCCCGCGAGCCCTGCGGCTTCACCGACAGCGGAGGCTCCAGCAGCCGTGGGGATGAGCAGCGCGTACAGGGATCGGGGATTCGGCGGCGCCGCGGAGATGGAGCGGAAGCGCATCAAGGAGGCGCTGGAGAAGCACCTGGTGGAGAGGTCGTCCCCGTCCACCTCCAGGGGCGCGGCCAAGGAGAGGGAGCGGCTTGCCGCCGGGAAGTTGTCGGCGTCGCTCGGCAAGGCCGGGAAGGTCTCCGATGGTGGTGAGAATCTAGTCGTTCGCCAAGCTTTGTTGTTCGTTTTGGGTGGTTGTTTGGATCGTTGGGCATGTAGTGCTGCATTGCCTGCTTTGGTTAAACGATGCGGCTTCTGTTGTTTTATGGGTAGAAATCATGTGGTGAACTTGGGTGCCTTGTGATTGCATATTTGTGAGTTACGGCGTGCATCCGTTTCCCCATTTGAGTGAGATGCGAGAGAATGGAAGCTCACTGCATTGCCTGTAGATGAAGTAACTGAAATTTCGTTTTTTTCTGATTACTTTTCGTCTGACGTCTGTGCTTCATGTAAATACCATGCTGTGTTGGTGATATTAGGATTTAAGTACGTTTAAGCAATAGCAATTGGCAAACGAGTGAGAATGAGTAAAGTGTTTTAAGAAAAGTTGGCCTCAGTGGTATCCGGATTCATGCCAGAACATATACTGCCATAAGGAAAGAAATCGAAGATAGTAGGTGCAACAAACTTGGATTGCTGAAGATAAGAGGGGCAGAGATGGCCGAAAGGCTATTGAGAAATACAAGCCTTGATTTTTTTTTTTTGCCTGACTAACTTGCAGTTTTCGTTATTGGATTACTTGCTTGTCTGCTAGAGAATGTTTTGATTCCTTTCTGGTATTTGGTTTACTATGAGTCATTTCAATCATCTTTTCTTGTTTGTTTTGTCTGTTGGGCCGGTGGAGCTCTCTAGCTTCAGTCTTTTATCTGTGAGACTGTGGCATGATGTTGAAGGCAAATGAAGAACTTGCTGCAGGATGATTTTATGTATAGTAGCCTGATAGGATTCACCCCATCTTTATTAGGCTTCTTTTGGCATGAAAAAATGCTCCATGGAGAGTAAAGTAATTTCACAGTGTTAATGCCAGTGCATTTGCTTCATCATCTTATTGTTTTTGTTCTGCGGGTACATGTTTTTGGTCATCTGTATGTTTTAGGATTGTTTTTGGTTACCCATCCTGTAGTTTTATTCCATGTTTACATATTTTACCTATTTTAATATTTTATAGATGTCTACTGGAAATTTTGCATGTATGCGGGCTGTAATGTACGTGTTCGTGAAGTTATTTCAATTTATTTCGGGTAACAGTGCTAACGTCTTTACATCTCATTTACTACCGCTGAAGTGAAAAAAAGGCGTATTTGTAATCTTATAGTTATAGATGTAGGTAGGGGTGATTAATTATACAGTTTCAGCGGTGGGTTTTGATAAGTTTTTTACTGAATCACATTTTTCGGTTTCTCCAACTTGGACGCTCACTCAATTAACCAAACAAAAATCAGTTAATTTGAACAGTTTGTTTGATAAGATAATTTGAACAAGAATCAGTTAATTCGAACAAGGAAAGCAAGAAAACTATAGAAAGAATCGGTCCAATCTCTGCATGCTTTTTGAAAAACAGAGGCAATGTTTTTCACCTAGGCTTAAGCATTGTATCAAGTAGCAATTGCCTGAGGTCACAAGGCACGAGCAAACACACAGGTGTATCACTGATGAATAAGCAGAGAGAACAAGAGAATGGGAAGAGTGTGTTGGGAGCAGGAACAGTATGGCTTTTCTATCAAATTTTTTCGGTTACAACTTACAAGGTAAGCATGGAGAACAATGCCAAAGAGAATAGGATGGGGACCGGGAGGAGCAAATGTGATGGTGGCGTGTGGAATGCTCTTCTGTTTGGGCGCTTGTGTGTGTAGAAGGCATTGGTTGATCTCACCTTTCGATTCCATCCTAAGACATATCGGTGATGTCGGTTGGATCGGTGTTTGCTTGTGTGGGGCTGAGTAAACTGATTACAGAAATATGTAAAACTTTTCTCTTGAATCAAAGAAAGGGCTGTCTGTACTGACCAAACAAGGAGATATCAGCCAGTTCACTTCAGCTTTTGGTTTTTTCAACTTTTTGCTCACCCCTATATGTAGCCAGGGGCAGAACCTTAAACTTATGGAATGGGGGTGGTGTGAATAGAAAATGATACATACCATGTTAGTATTGAAAGAACAGGTTTATATTTCCACAAAAAAATTGAAGTGTTGGGGTAGCAGAGGATTGAACCCGGGACCACATGCTGTAGGACTAGCGTCTTAGTCATCTCAACAACATATCTTTGTATATACAAAACAATTAGTCTGCATTTATTGACCTGAAGGAGGGGGGATGGAGCAGCCTAGGTAGGGGTGCAATCAGAGCGAATACAGACGAATATCACTTATCCTGTATCATATTTCAAATTTTTTCCTCAGAGTCGGAGTCACACACGGATAATGCCGGATAGCCATTTCTCCATTCTGTATCTATTCCATAATCCTTCGGACGGTCGGTTGGACGGAAATTATCTTCTTTTTTTTGCACAGGACATTGGACAGTAAGGTACAATCAGAGCGAGCACGGAGAGACTAATCACTGAGATGTTGAAGGCAAAACACTCAGGATTCCTTCATTTGTTTAGATGTGACAATTCGCCTCTATATTATCTTATTTCTAAGTGACGTCACAATAAATTTCTTTATATTATTTGACATACGGATATATACGAACGGATATCACTTATCCTGTATCCTATTTCATATTTTTTCCTCGTAGTCGGGGTCGGACACGGATAGTGCCGGATACCCATCTACCTCTTCCGTATTCGTTTCGTGAGCCTTCGGTCGGTCGGACGTAAATTATCCGCTCCGTTTGCACCCCTAGCCCCAGGTGTTGTTCTGCCCTGGATGTAGCCATCTATGATGCACGGACACGGATACGTCGACACGACACCGACACGGGAATTCGCTGTTTTCCCAAAAATACCGATACGGCGACGCGGCTATATATATTTAAATAATAAATTATATATGTATTATTTTCTATGTTTCCACATGCTTATTAAACTGAAATCATGTAAATTGTAAACTTATAAGGGTTTTGTTAAACATCATCTGGATGTTTTCGTCCTAACTATCATCCAGATTTAGGATCGTTGGATTAGAGATCCAATGGCCATGAATCCCCCCCCCCCTTTCCTTTGAATTTTACCCTCTACTCCTTGAAAAAAATCTCCCCCCTTCAAAAACAAGGGACCTCTTGATCTCTAATCTAATGGTCACAAATTTGGATGATAGTTAGAAAAAGAACATTCGGATGATGCCTATACACTCCCAATTTATAATTTGTAAAGTGTAATTTCCTTTCTAGCACTAGAATTAGCGGCTTCTATTTTTCTAGAATGATGAAACAAGCAATCAAGCACAAGTTTGCTAAATGCCTAAATATATATTCTTTGGCTTATGCGATCGCATCTCAACCCTAAATGCTAAAGCAGAAGCGGGAGATAATACTTGGTGGCGCGGGGATGCCGGCGGCGCGCGGGGAGGACGCCGGCGACGCGCGGGAGAAAGTCGGCAGCGCACGGGAGAAAGCTGACGGGCGGTGGTGCGTGGGAGAAAGCCGACGGGCAGCAGCAAGGTCGCAGAGAGCGGCGTGGCGCGGCGAGGTGAGGCCGGCGGGGGGCGGCGGGAGAAAGCCGACGCGGCGGCGGTGAGTGCGAGGAGCGGGCGGCGGCGAGAGCGCGATGGCGGCGGGAGCGGGCGGTGGTGCGAGCGGTCGATGCGGAGAAGTGGAGAAGCGCAAGCGTGCGAGCACGATGGGAATGAGGCGCTTGGTATCCGGGGCGGGAGGTTAAGGTTAGGGTTAGGGCAACGCCCGTGCGTGCGTTATGGGCCGGCCGTGTCCTAGGCTATTCCTGGGCCGGCTGTGTCCATGCCGTGTCTGACTCGTATATTTAGTATGTCCGACACGTGTCGAGAATTTTAATAATTAAAATTAATTCTGAAATTGGCCGATACGTCACCGACACGTGTCCAAGACGTGTATATGTCGTATCCGTGTCGGACACGGATACGACGGTTTTGAGGTGTGTCCGTGCTACATAGGTAGCCATATGCAGCTGCAGGATTTTACCTCTGATTTTCTACTGAGCTGATCAGCTCTGAGCTCTGCTCATGGCGGTCGTAATGCCTTGGTTCAGGATTGAGCACCTTTGACTTGGAAGCTATAGAAACTCTAGGGGGTGTTATATGAACTACTCTGTTAAATTCAGTTTTATGTGGAAAAACATGATGTATTTTTCTTTGTTTTATTCATGCAGCGATATACTTTATTTTGTTGTTTCTTGAATCTATATTAAACATGCTTTAAACTCTTGTCAGTCACTTGAAATTTCATAATACTGTTTCGCAGGGTGTTGCTTATGTAAACCTTTGCTTTACTGCATTAGCTGCAATTATGAATAAAATCTTTACTTTTTTTAATCACTAGGTGCCTCTTAACTTTTTTTTATTCTTTTGGCATTGCAGAGGAATTTGAAACTGACAGTGAAGATTCTGATGTCAGTGGTTCTGAGGGGGAGGACACATCTTGGATTTCATGGTTCTGTAGCTTGCGAGGCAATGAATTCTTCTGTGAGATCGATGATGATTATATACAGGATGATTTCAACCTCTGTGGTCTAAGCAATCAGGTGCCATATTATGATTATGCACTTGATCTCATCTTAGACATTGAGTCTTCTAATGGTGAGATTGGTTTTTCTTAAGAAAGCTACAAATTTAGTAATATATACTACATACAACATTGGCATACCATTTCTTAATCTTACCATCTGTAACTTAAAATTTACGTACCACCTGCTTATTTTGTAACATTCTTTGTTTATTTACATCAATCTCATTTCCTAAAGAAGCAAAATTCCAACATGTGTGTACGCCTTCTGTATTTAAAAATCTACAAATAGGTACTATTTAGGTGTGCTATGGAACTCATCTAAGTGTGGCCATTTATGCACAGGTGATGTGTTCACTGAGGAACAAAATGAATTAATCGAGTCATCTGCAGAGATGTTGTATGGATTAATTCATGTACGATACATCTTAACCAGCAAGGGTCTGGCTGCAATGGTAAGCCGCCTTTTGATTGGCATCGAGAGATGCTTGCGTTCTTATCTCACCGGATTACTAAATTACCCTGCTTTCTTTTGCTGCAGTTGGAAAAGTTCAAGAACTACGACTTTGGAAGATGCCCTCGAGTATACTGCTGTGGCCAACCCTGTCTTCCAGCAGGGCAATCAGATATTCCTAGGTCGAGCACAGTGAAGATATATTGTCCAAAATGTGAAGATTTACATTATCCAAGATCCAAGTACCAAGGCAGTATCCTTTTGAACTTTTGTTTCATTGAAGTTTGTAGTTAAGATATTTCCGTCTCCCTCTGCTAAGCGGTAAGAGTTACATGGTCCATTACATGCTTTTTTTTTTCAAATTGTGATTTCCTATGATAACTATCCTCTCAAGCTACTGAAATATATCCCTTGTAATGAATGTCATTATACTTTCTCTAAGCCAATCGGCTGGTGTTACCGTGTTAGCCTGACAGAGAAAAGGGCTGCTGATAGAGGATTAGTGATCCACATTTAACTTTTTTTGTTCATTCATTTTTCGACATGAGTCCTGCAATGGTAGATTCTTTTGGTAGGTAACCATCAATAGACATTTGTTTTGTGGTTACAATTATACTAGCATGAATCTTGTGTTGCTGTTCTGTTGCCCTTGTATATTCTTTACTTTGCCAAGACATTGACGGAGCATACTTCGGGACAACATTTCCTCATCTCTTCTTGATGACATACCCACACTTGAAGCCGCAGAAGCCATCGCAGCAATATGTTCCAAGAGTTTTTGGCTTCAAACTTCACAAGCAATCATGACAAACTTGTCTGCCCAGCTGTTGCTTGTTTTTACTAGTTTTTAGGGAGGGGGACATTGTGGCCCGAAAATGTTGCGACCTGTTGATGCGAGAACTCGTAAGCGTGCATCTTGCTGTAACTGCTGAGCAACTTTATCTGCTTTTTCTGGTGTTACTATTCTGTAATCCTAGGTTTTCTCCCTTGATCACGTTATGCCCATCTGCATGTTTGCAGGTTATATTATACGGATATTTCAGATGCACCATTCTGCGCCCTATTCGGATACATTTTGGTCACTCCCTGACTAGTAAAATTTTCCTACCTTTCGGTTCGTTGCTTCACAGTAGTCGAATGCCTTCAGGGTTTGTGATTTGTCTAAGCACCTTTTGTCTGAGCATTTGTATAATGGGCGCTTGTTGGTCTATTTCTGTTCCAAGTGTGCAACCATCCCAATTGTGTGTGAAAAGATTTTGCATTTGTGGTATGTGCTCGTTTACTCGCTGCATTACTCTCTGAAGCTCTCAACTGGAGGTTGGCCTGGAAACACTTGCACGTCCTGATAAATGACGAGGATCCATGAACGTGTTTAGTCAACGTGTTTTTCAATATTCTGCGTGGTTAGCTTATCATCATACACAGTACCAGCAAGCATATGTTAGCTGTTCCTTTTTTTCCCCTAGACTATGTAATATACGAGTACTATTCTATTCTGATTTCTGATACTTGGATACCTTAAATAATCATTAAAACACACGTAGGATCATATCATATCATGTCGTTGTCGTGGCCCTATGGATAAGAATGCCGATCGAGTCGCCATATCAACATCACAATAACACGACGATTTTTTCTTCGCAGAAGACCAATATTATCACATGCGTACGTGCACGCTCCATTTCCTTTGTTTTGACGCGACGGCGCTTCGAATTAATTCCAACAAAAAATATTGCTTACAGTTTGATTTTGTTTTCTGGCTAGAATAGAATTATTTGAAGGAATATTCTCGGTCAGATTTCGCGCGGTCCAATTCTAATTGTGGCCAGGCCAGCCAGGGGAAGGCGACGACCGTCCGTCTTGCTTTCCTTGCGTTTTGAGGCACAGAAGGCAGGCAGATCCGAGGCAAAAGGCAAGCGAAAGCACACGGAAATAGGAGAGGAGAGGAGAGAAAACTCTAACGCTGGCGACTAGATGCTAAACTGCCTGTCTGCTTCCGATCCCTGTGCTGGTCCTCTCCGGCCAGCGCTTTTCATGCATTCCATGTGCCTGCAAGCCCTGCGAAAACTAACCGGTATGACGAACGATAAATCTAATAATATAATTTAATATACGTGTGCTATAAGAACCGGCAAAAAAGTTAAACAAAAAGCCAATAGTTCAGAAAAAAATGAAATTTATGAATAGTAAAAAATAAACTGGAAGCCCAAATGAGCACAGATATCCACGAGTAATTGTGGAACAGTGTATGCATGCCATGCCGAGTGGCTAATGAATTGGTAACCCATGGGTTTGATCATTTCTTTAGCATCTTTTCTCCCCCCTAACTAAGTCGTGCTAAAGAAACTACGAAAAATAAATACATTTCTTTTCCGAGAGACGTCAGCTTCTAATAAGTTGCCTCTCAAAAGAGAGAAACGGACCGCATAGCATGGCATAGTCCAAGTCCAAAGTACTCCAGTTTATCTAAGCACTCTCAATCATTGCATCTCAATTGGATTATAAACTAACACCGCATATGATGATGTGAAACACGTCAATAGAGCAAAAAAAGCTTTTACCAAAAAAAGGAGCAAAAAACGTATTAGCTAAGGTTAATTGTTGGCTATTTGATCCTGGTTCAATTGTAAACTTTTATCTGTTTGGATAACTTTTAATTAAAGTTCTACAGACTCCATCAACCGATGGATTGAACATTTGCTCGGTGTAGATTGTGCTACATGCCATTAAATCAAAATAGAACCATTTCCCCAATTCATTCTGATCAACATCACACGCACACAACGGGAAAATTTTACACATTTATCAGCAAGATTAGCAGGCACCGATAATTAGAGCTAGGGCTACAATTGAAACAAGACTTCGATATTTAAACAAGCAAACCTTTCCCTAATCACCCTTAAATAAGCACTTCTGTACTTGTGCAGAGAGAGAGAGAGCGCATAATCTGTATTGCGGAGTGTACTTTAAGTGCCGCTCGATTGAGCTGAAATAAGTTAATTTATGACTGAAATTACACTGTAATTGCTGGTATCTTATTTGACGTAACTAAATTTAAAAAATAAAAATAGAAAAAACATGTTAGCCCATCACGAACAATGTAAATGAATACGAAAAAAAGAACTGACAAAAAAGCTAAAAAAATCAAAAAATAACGAAATTTAGGAATAGTAAAAAATAAGCCAGAAGGTTAAGCTAAAATGAGCGGAGTAGTACTATTGACTGGTTCAGTTAAAACAATCTGTTTTTTATACAATGTGGTTTAAATGATCACTTTTAAAAAATAGTTTTAAAAGGCTCTTTGTTCTTTTTTTACTTAATGTTTTTAATTTTTTATAGTCTTCAAGATATAACTTTAACCGTTAATTTTTATAACTTTTTATTAAGATATACTAATAAAACTATAATATTATGAAGGTATTTTTAATAATAAATCTAATGATATAATTTTTGTATAGCGCATGTATTCTAGTAAGTCACGTAAAAAAGAACGGTGAGAGTAGTTTGATATAGCTGTGATCGTTTTGGTTTCAGTTTTTAGCTTCTGGCTTATTTTTCACTATTCATAAATTTTATCTTTTTCTGAACTTTTGGCTTTTTGTTGAGCTTTTTTGCCTGTTCTTTTTTTCCCGTATTTGTTTGTATTATACGTAATGGGCTAACATATTTTTTTATATTTTTAAATTTAATTATGCTAAATAAGTATCTGTCAGTTACAATGTTTTTTTAGCTAGCTACCAGGTTTTTCAGCCATAAACCACCAAAAAAGCCCAAATGATCACCAACCAATGATTTGGTACATTAACTAAATTCCATTACACAATGACACAGCAAAGGAAGAAAGGAAGAAAAAAAACGCAGCGAAAACACAGGGAACAAGAGACCCCGCGAGGGAAAAATCGGTGCAGAACAGGAAGAAAAGCGTAAGGCGGCAGCCCGGCCGGCGGCCGGCGGCCCCCGACCCCCGCCTCGCCCATGTCTCGACCTCCTCCTCCGGCCACCACCACTCCCTCCTCCCTTCCTCCTCCCACCCACGTAATTCCCCATCCCGATTCCTATTGGATGCACCACCACCACCTCCCCGCCGCCACTGCACCGGGCGCGGCTGCCGACTCCCCGCCCTCCTCCGATCCCAACCACCCGCCTCTCCCGTCCTCTCTCCGCATCCACATCCCGTCGAGCCCCCACCATGCGCTCCCCTCCACCCCGCACAAGCGCCCCGTCATGAGTCTCATGACCTCTTCCTCCACCCCGACCAGGCCGTCGCCGTCGCCCTTCACCCCGCCGCGCCGCCGCAAGCTCGCGCCCTCCGCGCCAGCACCAGCAGCCGCGGCCGTGGCCGCAAGGCACCTCCTCCGCTGCCTCCACCTCCGCCTCCGCCTCCTCCTCCTCCTCTCCCTCCCCACCCTCTACTTCCTATCACCCTCGCCCGCCATCCTCCCGCGCTTCCTCCTCGCCGACTTCCTCTCCGCCGCGGCCTTCTCATGCGCCCTTCTCCTCCTCCTCTGCCTCTCCCTCCCACGCCTCCCCTTCCCGCTTCCCTTCCGATCGCGCCGAACCTCCATCCTCTGGTCCATCGGCTCCTCGCCATCCGCCTCCACCTCCGCCCCCACCACCGGCCATTTCGTCCATGTCTACAGCAACGGTGATGTCTACGAGGGCCAGTTCCACCGCGGGCGGTGCACGGGCAGCGGCGTCTACTACTACTACATGAGCGGCAGGTACGAGGGGGACTGGGTCGACGGCAAGTACGACGGCTATGGGGTCGAGACCTGGGCCAGGGGAAGCCGGTACAGGGGCCAGTACCGGCAGGGGCTCAGGCACGGGTACGGCGTCTACAGGTTCTACACCGGGGATGTGTACGCCGGGGAATGGTCCAACGGGCAGGGCCATGGGTATGGCGTGCACACCTGCGAGGATGGTAGCCGGTACATCGGGGAGTTCAAGAGAGGCGTCAAGCACGGGCTCGGCCACTACCATTTCAGGTTTGATATTGAACTTGTATTTTTCTATGCTTCTAGAGATTTTTATCGTTGTTGTGAGTTAAAATGTGCAACTAACTATCAGGCTAGTTACGATCCATTTGTCATATAGATATAGCTGGTGCAAAATGTTTGTTTGCGAGTGTGGAATTAGGTTAAATGTGCGATTGTGTTAGCTATGGCATATGATGACTAAGGAGATTGTAGAGGTCTCATGCCTGTTTTTGGTGTTTTGCCCCAGTGATTGTTAAACATTTGCACGTTGTTGTGGGTGTATCCAGCCAAACCAAGACACTGTGATATAACCTATTAATTGTAGTTATATAGATGCTGCTTCAACATCAAAATCTTTGATAAGAACATCAGATGTACTATTAGGTTTGTATACTATGCAGTTATTTCGTGTCAACTGTAGAAGTTCTTTTCACCCGAGTAGGTGATGCATTAGCTGCAATAACATTGTTTTTTTGTTCCTTTCTGTTGAATGGAATGCTTCTTTCGATTAAAGTAAAAAAACTTTGGTTAGATTGTTGTTTACAAGAGAGAGATGAGATGGTTAGCTGGTTCCCTTTATGAAAGATCTGATGTAGATTTTGCTTTTTGCTATTTGTGGTGGAATCTGAAAAAGGTGTAATATTATCAAGAGGGTAGCGCCCAACAATTCCCCTGTCTTTTTACCCCTGTCCTGCTCATGAATCGGAATACAAGGTACTCCTTTTACGCTCTTTCACCCCATATCATTAGGTAGCAGCAAAGCTATTGATCAGACAGAGCAGATAATCAACTGGAGATATGAAATGCAGTAGTGTGTAGAGAAGAGAGATACTGTCATCACCTCAATCTACTAATATCTGCCAGTTTATATCAGAATGCAGAAGCAGTGCCTGTTTGAGCAGTTTAGACATATACTGTGTGCCTATTTTCTTCAGTGAGATCCTAAATCAAGTTAAAACTAGTGATAGTTTTCCTGGTTATAGTGGTAGCAACTAATATATGGATATCCCAACAAGGTTTTCAATCTAATTCTAGCAATGATCTGCCAGCATGTTCACCTGTTTCAGTTGTGTGAACTCTATTTCTGCCTGACTTCTTCAAATCATGTTAGGAATTGATCTTGTGCAAATTCGTGCTACTCAAGCTGTTGTTTTTGTTCTCGACTTATTTGTGTGGCTGCAGCTAGTTATACTTTCTACTTTGGTGTCCTTAAAATCATAGAGATGTTTTTGTTCTCAGCTCTCTCTGTCTTGATCATTTGGCTTGTTAAGTTGTATCCATAATTCCATATTTGCCTATCCATGTGGTGATGTTCTGACATGGAAATATAAAGCTAAATATATCTTTTCCATTGTTGAAGACCCATTATATATATGTTGGTAACTTGGTACACTTGCATAGCGCATGGGTATAGAGTAGCTATTGGTTCCTTTCGGGTTTTCAGCTCCTCTCTAATGCAAGCAGTCTTTGGTAGCAGATACACATTGATAGTCTTTCTTGTTGGTTATGTTGCATCTGTGCTCATCTGAACCTTATTGTCTGCAATGTGGTTTATTTTAATTATCCATTCTCTTTTATTAGAGTTGGTTTCTTGGAGTCAGAGCCTAGCCACATCATTGAGCTCATTTGTTACAAGTTTTGTCGATATTATTTGCTCAATTTAGATATGCATGTGTATTCCAAAAATATATTAATGTGCTGTTGTATTATCTTGTTGTTTGATAGGTTATGGGCTATATGAGTCACCATTGCTTGCGTCATGGTCTGTTTGTATTTGGACGTCCTATTTTGTTGTCATCTTTGTACTGGCTACGTCTAAAATACCATCTCTATAGCTATTATCTTTCCACTTCCATTTACCAGATTGCTAATTTGATAGTATGTTCAGTTTTGCAAATTTCATGACATAGCGTATAAAATTGTATGTGATGTTTGCTAGTTATCCAGTGCTACCATTATGGATTCACATTAAACTGATGCATGTTTAGGTTGTAATATGTTATCATGATGCCTTTGTGCTAGTCTATCCTGGTCCAGAAGTGTTCGCTATTTTTTTAATACGATGCAGCGTGCTGTAAAATTGATATTGAGTTGAGCTTTGAACTAACATTTTGTGAACTGCTGTTTCAGGAATGGTGACACCTATGCTGGAGAGTACTTTGCTGATAGAATGCACGGTTTTGGAGTCTACAGTTTTGCCAATGGGCATAGATACGAGGGAGCATGGCATGAGGGCAGAAGGCAGGGTTTAGGCATGTATACTTTCAGGAATGGAGAGACACAAGCAGGCCACTGGCAAAACGGAGTTCTTGACACCTTAAGCACCCAAAATATTATCCCTGGGTCGCCTATTGCTGTGAACCATTCCAAGGTCCTCAATGCAGTGCAGGTAATGTGCCTGAAGACCACCATTAGTTTTCAGAAAGTCTCTTTCCTCCCATGATGTTTGATACACTTGTAGTCGCTGATTTCTGATTATGTTGCACTCTCAGGAGGCGAGAAGAGCTGCAGAGAGGGCCTACGATGTCCCAAGAGTAGATGATAAGGTGAACAGGGCTGTTGCCGCAGCTAATAAAGCAGCCAATGCAGCCAGGGTGGCCGCCGTGAAGGTTGCACAAAAGCGCATCCCCAATAATGGTGATGATCTACCATTGTCAGTAGTGTGAAAATGAAGCCAAGATAAGGTTGGCACGAAGCTGCTTCGCGATATCATTGCAACACCAATTGCCCGACAGAACCTTCCATTTCCCGATAGGGAAAGTTGCTCCGCCACCGGGCCATGTCGACACCTGAGTGACTGCCGTTGCAACCAAGCTTCAGAAGCAGAGTTTTCTGCCATTCCGTCCATACATGTTTGTGGTGTCTTTTGCGACGCAGCATAACTCCTGCGCTGAGAGCTTTCCGTTGTCAAAGGCAACTGATAGGTCAGTAGGTTTCCCCTGCTTTTCTTCAGTGTGATACTCATCCTATGTTAGAGATATGATGATGTACACCCCAACGCCAGGAGACAAAAAAAACCTGTTTCGTTTGTCTCTCACTTTAAGCAAGTATAGAACCTACATGTTTCACCGTTTCGGCCGTTCTGGTTGGAGAAATGAGAAATAAGATGCCGCCCGCCATTGTCTGTACCTTTGAACCAGAACGCATAAAGATTTCATGATCACGAGTGCGTCCTGTTGTTTTGGTGGTTGATGTGTTACTGTAAATTGGAGTATTATTACTACCGTTAGTAGTTATTTATTATGTTGCGAGTCAATATCATTTGCCGGAACAAGAATCTGGGCTCACGCAATAATTGTTCATTAAGAAGCAAAATCAATATCTTCAAAGAAGGGCATCATTTGCATCCATAGCATAACGTGGCATGTGTTGCGAAAAAGGAAATTCTTTTAGTACCACTTCCTGTACTTCTGACTACTGAGTAGCAACACACACTGTCATTGCAAAGTTCAGTCAAAACTGTGATCAGCTGAACTCCCAACATTTCCAGTTTCATTCCCATTTTTCAGGATTGAGGAACGACGGCGCTGCCGGAGGAACAGATTTTCCAGGAGTGTAGGACAAGTGGTTAAATGCACTGCTCAAAATTTACGAATGCAACTACACGTGTGGTGGTGTGTACATAATCGAAAAAGAAATGCACTGCTTAAAATTTACGTACGCATCTACCTCAGCACAGCACTTATTAGTCCTGCTCATTTTAACTTGGTGGTGATCGGTTCGGCTGAAAAGCTCGTGGCTTATGGCTAAAAAAACACGTATTTGGTGAAAAAGCAGAATGGTACAAAGTCTTATTTAGCATAATTAAATTTAAAAATTTAAAAATAAAAATATGTTAGCCCATTACGTATAATACAAACAAATACGGGAAAAAAAGAACCGGCCAAAAAGCTCAACGAAAAGCCAAAAGTTCAGAAAAAGACGAAACTTATGAATAGTGAAAAATAAGCCAGAAGCAAGAAGCCGAAGCCGAGTTGATCAGGGCGACTTCTAACTTTTGATTTATTTTTTATTATTTCTAAATTTTGTCTTTTTCTGTCTTTTTGGCTTTTTTGAGGTTTTTTATCGGTTCTTTTTTCCGTATTTATTTGTATTGTCTATAATAAGCTAATCTATTTTTTTCATATTTTTTAATTTAATTATATTAAATAAGCCATTATCAGCTATAATAAAATTTTAGTTAGTTATAATATAATTTTAGTTATAAACTAACTTATTTCAATCCAACCGAGCGGCATCTTATACATTACTTAGTCCGAGGCATTGATCACGCGATCAACGGCAGGAGTTGCAATTTGGAAGCATATCCTTCGAAAAGAAGCAAAAAGGAAACACGGAAACGAACAAGAGGCGTCGACATACGCAGGCAGGATAACCATCTCAACGACTCCACGCGCAAACAACCCGAATCGACCAAACGCCAACCAATCCACTCGGATTCACCTCCTCGTCCCCCTCTCCGCGGGCGACTCGGTCCGTCTCGTCGCCCTCCGGCGCCTGCGCGGCGGCCGAATCGAGATGATGATGCTGATCAACTGCTCCGGTTGCCGCACGCCGCTGGAGCTCCCGCATGGGGCGCCCTGCATCCGCTGCGCCATCTGCGGCGCCGTCACCCACGTCGCCACGCCCCCCGCGCCCGGCCCCGGCCACGCCGACCCCAGTCGCGGCGCGGGGGCCCAGCCGGCGTGGGGCCCGCCTCCCCCGCCGGCGCACGGCCGGAAGCGCGCCGTGGTCTGCGGGATCTCGTACCGGTACTCGCGGCACGAGCTCAAGGGGTGCATCAACGACGCCAAGTGCATGCGCCACCTCCTCATGACGCGATTCAACTTCCCCGACGACTCCATCATCATGCTCACCGGTAACTCCGCACTACACCTCCGCGTGGATTGAATTTTGAGTTGGTCAATTTCGGGTTAGATCCCCGTCCGTCTGTAGGGATCTGCATGTTGACGCGATTGTTTTTGGAGCGAGTGCTAGGGTTAGGATACCATGGAATAAGGGGATTGGGTATTGCATTTGAATCGGTTTTCTGCATCCTAGTTTTTCGTCTTGTGATGAATAGGCAGGGGGAATAAGGGGAAATGGTATTTTGCGTTGTTGATATCGAAAGGGTATGTAAGAATTTGAGGCTACTGAAATAAACTACTTGGGGTCACACAGTGGCGAAGCCAGAAATGAAATTGAGGGTGGGCTGAACTATTTATAGGTTTAAACTAAGTTGACACAAAATTAGTCTTTTACTCTTATAAAATTTCAAATTCATATAGAAATTATAAATTGGATAGAGTAGCGATAAGCCACTTATGTATAAAATATATCAAAATTAGTGATATAATAGAAAATTATAAATGACAATAAAAATTTAAATCATATGAAACATACTAGAATTAATCTAATTTGAATCACAAGACAATAGAAACAAAAGGCAGCATCTTTTTCCACACTCTATCCAATGTTCTTATCATTTTCACGACGGAGGGCTCGGCAACGATGGTGCCTTCGGGGCACGTGCAAGATCACATCATCACGGAGCGGCAGTGGAGGGAGAAGATCAACCAGAGGTTCATCGAGCTCTCCACCGTCATTCTCGAACTCAAAATGGTTCATATATATTTCACTTTCTTTCTTCTTTTTTTCTTTGATTGATTATCGCTTCTTTAATTTTATGATTTTCAGTACTCCTCCTCCTCTTTAATTTTATAATTTACATATATTATTTCACTTTCTTTCTTTCTTTGATCGATTAATTATCTCTTCTTTAATTTTATGGTTTTCACTTCTCCTCCTTTCCGTTGTTGTCTTCTTTAATTTCATGTTTGTTGTTAACCTTCCTATCAAAGAGAGCTAGTTTTTTTAGATTTATTAATCTCTTTTTTCTCTCTATATTTACTATGTATAAAATTGCCACCAGAGAGGTGAGGCTGTAGCCTCACTAAGCACCCCCGGTGGCTACGCCCCTGGGGTCACATGAATTGAGTATTTCGTCCAATTTCGTTGGGGAGACATTTAGTTGAGCTCAGCTGAAAACTGACGTTCTGAAAAAAGCAGTAGCTGAATGTGGGTTGGTTTGACCATCTGGAATGGTCAGTTGTTTAGGTCGAGATATGTGAAGCGAGATAAGATCGGAAAAATGGTTTGGTTTCCACTAATATTGTCGTCAGTCATGAGCTCTGTTTGTGCATTTTTAGTCACTAACTGGAATCTAATCTAGTGAAATGCAAATGCCAGATTTCAAATATTTAAGACAGGAAAGGTGATTATATGGATCATGGGAGCTTGCCAATTTCTCTAAAAAAAAGTTGTTTGTACAGTTCGTTTTTTTTTCCAAAAGTCAAAATTATTTGAAGAAAAGGAAATGCAATTCCACAATTGGGAACTTTCCAAATTGAATCTACAAGTTTTGGATGGTATTTATGTTAAACATCTTCGATTCTTCTGCGACCTGTGCATAATGCTCACTAGGCAGTACCTAATGATGATGCCATCTTTTTTTACTATTGAACTCTTGATCTCTAGCATATTCTTTTGTTCTAAATGTAAAGGCTGCATGCTTCTAGCTCTGCTTGTTGTCAAGTAAGCCGCTCCTGTGGAGTTAGATTGTCCACTCAATTTATCATTTCCAATATAAGAAATTCGATAATCAAACTTAGATAGCGTGGACTTCAACCTTTAGTATGTCACTTGTTCCCCCAGTCTCGCTTTTGTTTCTTCCAAAAATTGGCTACTGTACTGTTGACATTAAATGTATGCATCATTTCAGATAGATATGCATTGCTTAATTATATAGAATATAATACGATATGCTGTTACAATGTTACATTAGATACAGTTTAGGTAATCTGGTGAGTGTAAAGTTTTGATTGATTAGAAACTTTCTGGTTTATAACGTTGATTTTCTGATGATCTCTACTGCATTTCAACTCTGGAACCAGCCATAACCCAGTACATTTGGTTACTTTCTTGCTTTGCAGAAGAACAAACTGACCCTTACAAAATTCCAACGAAGCATAACATAAGGATGGCCATGTATTGGCTTGTACAAGATTGTCAACCTGGAGACTCGTTGGTGTTTCATTATTCTGGCCATGGATCACAACAAAGAAACTATAGTGGAGACGAAGTTGATGGGTTTGATGAAACCCTTTGCCCGTTGGATTTTGAGACACAGGGTATGATTGTGGATGATGAGATAAATGCAGCACTTGTTAGACCACTTCCTCATGGAGTTAAACTTCATGCACTCATAGATGCTTGTCACAGTGGGACTGCACTTGATTTGCCTTTCCTCTGCAGAATGAACAGGTTCATTTATCTTGTAAATGCTCTATTTTCTCTCTTGGCATGAAAACTTAACTGTTTCTGAACATAATGTGAATCTTATTATCCTGTGAATCTCATTACCTGAAACTAACCTTGCAAGATACATATTACATGTCTTGAACCTAGTGTGAATGTCATGTGGCCTAATTATATTTAAGTGCAGGATGGTATGATTTTGGCATCCTGCTCAAATATTCCACTGGATGGTACTATTAGGACAGCACCAGTGAGCTAAAATTTTCTTTGCCATCTATGTCACTGCCAGTAGTTGACCTCTTATTACTTACCTAAAATATCCAAATGAAATTGAGAATTAAATGTTATGTGATTGTCATTTGTTGGCGACAGTTTTGGTGTCATATTATTTACCGTCCCATAACCTTTTTCACACCTTATTCCAGCCTTTGCGACATATATATGTTCAATTAAATTGTCCCTGGTGCGTCAGTTAAAATTTTATTTAGCCTAGGATGGTGATGTACTTCAAGGCTAAATTGTAACCTTGTGTTTCTTTCAGTAGGTTTTGTTTTGACTAGCATAGCTCTATAGAACATTCTATTTTTGATGGAAATCTCTTCAGCTAACATTTCTTATCTATTTTGAATTTTGATACAGGAGTGGGCAATATGTGTGGGAAGATCACCGGCCACGATCTGGTGTCTGGAAAGGCACTAGTGGTGGGGAAGCTATTTCTTTTAGCGGTTGTGATGATAATCAGACATCTGCAGATACTTCAGTAAGTTGAAATTAATTTCTTCTCTGTAAAGTGAGCTGTGATTATAATGTATATGTGTTATTCTTCTACAATTATCAGGTGAATTTGTTTAAAAGATAGTTTTAGCAAGAATTCCATTGGCAGATCGTGCTTTCATACAATGTTTTCACTGTTCTTTTTACTAGGTTTCGTTTTCCTCTGCTTTAACATGTGATTCATTTGGAATTTCTCCAATCAGGCTTTGTCAAAGATCACTTCGACTGGTGCAATGACATTTTGCTTTATCCAAGCTATCGAACGTGGGCAGGGCACCACCTATGGGAGTATCCTGAACTCCATGCGTGAGAGAATACGGGACACAGGTGGTTCAATGGGTGGTGGTGCTGCTGCTACATCGCTTATTACAATGCTTCTGACAGGGGGGAGCGTTACTACTGGTGGATTGAGACAGGTAAATTCTTGGGCTTGACATACGCATCCCAGTATATGCTTGGCAAATCTGTATACTCTATTTAAGGCATAATCATGCGCACAATTACTTTGGAACATAATATTTGGTTGTATGAACAATTCTTATCTTTTCAGATTGGCAACTATACTGATTGTTCTGTTTCTGTCTACTCTGCAGGAGCCACAGCTAACTTCATGCGAGCCATTTGATGTGTATGCAAAGCCCTTTTCGCTATGATGCATCTGTGGTGTTTTCCACTGCGTCCCATGATTCTTTCACTACTCCGGTTTAAATTATCATGTACAGTTCACTGTTGAAAGGGCTCCTTTTCCATAAATAGAGTTTACGTGTATATCTGTATTGTTCATGCTCACGTTTTGAGTACAATGTTTGCCGCCTTTGAATTGTTTCCGATTTGAGGGAATGTGATTTTACTCCAGCATCCGGACCAGATAAGATTCAATCCACGGGTTGAAGAGATTGAAGACTATTGTGCAGCTCATTCTTTTTCGTTCCCTTTTTCTTCTCTCTTGTTCTTAGAAATAGAATCGTTGCAAATTTTATTGCTGAAGTGTCTGTACGCAAATAGAGCATAATTTTTCAGTTTTTGCACCCTATCGTCATTTGACTCCGTAAAGCGGTCAAACATAAAGTACGCGTGGAAAATTCTGTACGTTTGACTTGGTACGTGTCGGCCGGCCTAATGAATTCAACTTGGATAAATCCACAAAAAGCGTAACGAAGAGAGAATCACGGCCATTGTCGTTGACAGCCCAAACAAGCCCATGCTGCCCAGAAAGCTCACAACGCCTGCCCATTGGTACTTAATTCTGTCGACCAACTCAGCTGGGAAACGCGCGGTGACCAGTCTCAGCCAGAAAGAAACCCAGAACAAACCACAAGTACCCGATCTATTTCTATCAGACGATAATATTCATCAAACCTATTGATCATAATCAAAAGCTATCAGCCACAACCTAAATAATGTAATAAAATTCAAGTTGCTCCTAGGTCTTTTCTTTTCAATTCTAAAAGCTTCTTTTCGGCTTTTCTACATTAACTAGCTTTTAAACAGGATTGGTGTCTTCTTAAGATGGGGTCTACAAGTTGATTGTAGTACATATTATAGCGACGTCATATATATCAGCAAAACCCACACGTAAGTTTTTGTTATTTCGTACTCTCTTACGAACAACTCAAAAATCATAAACCGCAGGCATAAACCATAAGTCGAAGCATGACCGCTAGGAGCCTCCAGACACACATCTCGTCATCCCGTTCAAGCTTCACACGAGGTGAGTAGACAAAGTCCATGATGCGCCTGATGAAGCGAAGGTTGCTAGCGTGCTCAATTTTATGGTAGAACCATCGCTGCAGCCAATAAGACTCCCACTTTGTCCACGTCGAGTTAGAATATTGACGCTACACAGGTTAGAATACTGATCATCATCTAGATGCTTCGGCTGGCATCGCGCATCATGCAGGGATGCAAAGATGGAGGCACTAGGGATGGCACCCTCTGGACGCATTGCCTAGGAGTATACGGCGAGACGGACGTTTGGCATCAGCTGCTAAAGCTCTAGCTCGTACAGCCAGAGAAGGTCACCCACGAAGCGCACAGTGAGGATTCAAAGCCCGGCATCAATGTAGGCTGCAAGCACTAGCATCTCACCTCCCATGGCTGTGGCATGATCTTGTCGCTGGCAGGGAGGCAAATGACCTCGCAAGATGAGAACTTGCTGTTGTGCATGAGGGACTCCACTAGCTCATCTGTCGCGATCAATGTGCCGAATGTGTTCATGAACACACTACCAAACTTCCCTAATGCCTTCCATCGCTTGCCGACGATGACTTCAGAGCAATCTTCTTGACCATCATGGCTACTCGACGAAACCAACGCCCTGCTGCAGTTGCTTCGATCACTTCCACGGGCCATTGCAAGCGGCGGGAAGATGATGACTGGAAAAAGCTCAATGGTGTATGGATGACAAATGGCCAAAGAGATTGCAGGCAACAAGACGCAACTGATAGAGAGAGCAAGCAAATACCCAAAAAGAAGAATAGCCATGGGGCTTAAGTACTTAGCTTTAATAAAGAGATAAGATTTAGACCTGTTTATTTCGATTTCAGCTTCTGATTTCTAGCTTCCGGAAGTTATTCTGTTTTGTTTTTTTCTTTATATTGTCCGTGGAAATATAATATTATTTTTTCTTTACTTTATTTTAATTAAATGACTCACAAAAACTATCAATGGAAAATCAGAAACCACTAAAAAAACGAAATAAACGGGGCCTGCATCTTTCCCATATTTTAAAATCCTAGTCGGACAACAAAAATATTTTTATACATATGTCTTGAACATTCTAGGCACATCATATAGTAACGTAAATCTAGAATCCCACGTGACTCCTCCAAAACACATAATACTGTATCACGAATATTCCAGCCCTACCATGTAAACATATCTATCTAGCCGTTGCTTCGTAAAGTCCCTCCATCTGGCGATCAACAGTCCAAATTAATTTAGCATTTTTTATTTTTTTCACTTCTAATTTTTAGTTTTTTTATTTTTATCTTTTTCTAACGTTTTTATTATATCTCTTTATATTATCTGTATTAAAATAACCTATTTTTAAAAAATAAAAAATAGGTTATTTTCACACAGATAATATAAAGAAATATAAGAAAAAAGAAAAAAGCTAGAAAAAGATAAAAATAAAAAAGCTAAAAACTAGAAGTGAAAAAATCAAAAAAAACATTAGATTAATCTGGACAGCTGATCGCCGGATGGAGGGACTTTACGAAGCAAAGTCACGCTGTGATTTTACTTCGTAAAGTCAGAGAATCCCGTGCGCTATCTAGCTATACAATATTGCACAACTTGAAGTATTTGCTTTTCAAAAAGTATGTTTTTTAAACTTTCCAATTTACAATGGCGGATGGAAAAATTACGAATGGAAAAAACGCAAAAATTATCCGGGACCGTTTTTTAGATATTGCACGGGAGGACGTGTTTTTGCGTAATTGACCTTCTCTTGACCGCGGAACCATCGGTGGTCGACGCGTGGCAATTCCGTGGCCAAGAGACACAGAGTAGCGGCTGAAGAGCGCGGGCTTTTGTCTTCCTTGACGCGTACTTCGACCACGACCATTCAACCATAGCACTTCGACCACGGCGTTTCGACCAAGACACTTCGACCACAGCTTCGACCATGATGCTTTGACCACAGCACTTCGACTATGGCATCGACCACGACACTTCGATCATTACAGCTCCCGGGTGGGCTCCCGTTCCACACGCGCGTGCAGGAGAGGCAAAAGCCCGTGCTCCCCAGCCGCTGTTCTACACCTCTGCCCATGGAATTGCCATGTGTCGAGCATCAGTGGTTCCGTGGTCGGAAAAGGGCTAATTGTCTGAAAACATGTCTCCTCATGCCATATTTGCAAAAAAAAAAATCCCTATTGCCAGATGGGGAAAAAAATTCGAGATAGGCACGGGCGTACGGAAACCAAGCGGCTAATCCATTCAGGGGCCATTAGGTCTGGGCTGAAAATGTCCGATTTCTTGTTGGGCCCGTTGAGGATAGCCGACATTTTCGAGTTGTGAAGCATTCTGTACTCAACCGCGCTGTTCCGCCCGAGGTTCGCGGCCTGCTATAAAGGCATGTTCTTTTCTATCTACCCTACTCTATAATTCACCAAAATTTTCTTTACTAAATCCACCCCTCAACCACCCCACAGTCATGCCTAATCTAAATCCACCCAGATTTGTGTACCAAAGGGTTCCAACTTCATACAAATGAATGGCCTGGATCTCTTCTCAAGTCTTCTTCTCTTACTCATTGAAGATCCTAAGGCCAAAATTATTTGAATCATGCACATCGTTGAAACCAGAACCCCACCCCGCGATACCCGTCTCCACCCCCGAAACCCGTGCGTCCGTTCTCCGCCCACCCATTCGCCGCATATCCGGCTCTCCGCCCCCCTCTCGCACGGTCCACGGCTGCTGCAGATCCGCGCCTCCTCGCTTCGCCGCCGCGCGGCCTTCTCTCGCCCGCTCGCGCGCCTGCGCCCGCTTGCCTCGGCCCTCGGCGCCTCCGCGCCTTTACGGCCCCGGCGCCTCGCCGCCTTACCGCCGCGCGCGCCCACCCGGCCGGCTTTCTCCTCCGCCGCCGCGCAGATCTAATCCGCTCGCTGCTGCGTTCGCTCCACGGCCTCGTTGGTCGACCTCGCCTCCGCGACGCCTCCCACCTCTCCCTTCCCCCTCCCATCGCCGACTACGCCCGCGCCACCGCGCCGTGCGTTTTGGTATGGGGTTCCGTGCGGAGGATGGCGAGAAGGGTGGCGTGTTCGAGGAGATCTACAAGGAGGAGGCGGCGTCCTCCCCCGCGTCGGGAAAGGCGGCACTGGCCGGCGACGACGAACTGTGGACGCTGCGTGTGGAGGAGGAGAAGGATGATCCTTTCACCACGGCCGTGCTTGAGGAGGGGATTGAGGGGATCGGAGGTGAGGATGGTGGGCTCGTTGAGCTCGATGCGGGGGGAGATGAAGATGCGGAGCGGCAGCGGCTGGAGAACAAGGCATGAGAGCAGGAGCTGATGGAGACTCTCACAGGTGATCTAGAAGTGCCCATGTGTATCTGTATTTTGATTTCTTGGTAGTGTAGTAACGGAATTTGGCAGCATGAGGTGGTTGTGTTTATGTATGCAGGATTAGTTAGGTAACTAATCGAGTACCTATGGATGATGAACTGCTCATGTGACTAGCACTGAGTCGCGGAATTCTTATGTTTATGCAGCATCTGTGTTTATAAAAATGAAGAAACCAGTTGCTGCCATCCGTGATGCAAATGCTGCTCTAGAGGTGATTGATAAGTTTATATCCCTTCTTTGCCTATTTCTTTGTTGCGCAAGCAAAGCGCTATGTTGCATGCACTATACATGAAGTCAAAGAGGCAGAGCTGAAATTTAACAGAGTTAAGAATGCATTAACTCTATTGACAATGCAGGATGCTCTGTACCTAAACTGTCCTTGTATGTCTTTTAGATTAACCCAAACTCCGCCAAAGGCTATAAAACTCGCGGAATCGCTTATGCTATGCTTGGCAAATGGAAGGAAGCTGTTCGTGATCTGCACACAGCATCAAACATGGATTATGATGATGAGATCAATGCTGTGCTCAAGAAGGTAGAATTTTGTTAGAACAACTATGCTCTCTAATGTTTTGACTAAGTGTGTTTTGTTCGTTACAAACTAACCTTTTTTGTTGTGGCCCCTGTGGTCTTTGTGCTAGACATATGTACTACAACAAGTAGGTTTGTCGCAACATTTCTCAATTTTGCTCAATACCCATATATCATGGAAAGAACTACAGACAAAACAAAAGAGTAGCCCATGTGTATGTATGTTCCACTAATTTTGTTGAAGTTGTACTACATAAACTCTAGCTTGGATACTGCTGTACCAAGCAGCCTAAGTCAAAGAGGTCAAGTATGCTATTTTATTTCTTATTATGTGGAATTTACATAATTAGCTTGACAATCATTTATCCTTGGCCATCATTGTTTGGTACATGCTTGATACAGGATTGCACATTCTATTGTCAAGATAGAACGGTATAGGTTTCTCATAGCATGAACATAGGCATGAAAAACAAACAACAGACTGGACCAACCAAAAACTAACACTACCGTTCTTACCACATCAAAACAAGAAAAGATTGGCGACTAATTTTTCGCTTATGTTCATGTATCCTGTGTGACTTGTACTTTGTAATTTCGGTGCTTGTCAGTTGTTTTGTTTCATATACTATTCCCACAAGCCTTAGTTTCATATGTACCGTTCTTTGAGATTTTGTTGGAAGTGCATGACATATCTTACATTAGGTAGTTTTGATCTAAGCTATTTGTATTACAAATTATTTGTCCAGTAAAGCTACCTTGTCCAACTTTATGCGAACTTATATAGTGGAGTGTGCGGAACTAATCATAAAGCAATTAACAAAAGTCCACATTTGTATCGATTGATCGTGAGCGAGATCTCATGGAGCAACCAATTAGAAAATGCTCTGCTTTCAAATCGATACCGATTTGTGCGATGAGTTGATTACGATTAAGCGCCACACTAATGTGGAATTGATTGGTTTAAATATGACTATTTTGGATAGTGTCTTTTACTATTTGATCTTACAACCTTTAATTTGTTTACCTAGCAATGTGGATTATGAAATATGACAGTGCTAATTGTAAATTAATGATTTACTTGGTGGTTTTTCTTCTGCAAGCGTAGTTGCAGTGTGGGAAGTGAATGCAATTGCATGCATATCCGAGACTTGTGCACTAATTTTGAGGTCGAATTCCATCCGAGACATGTTTTTCCTATATAATACTAGGAATAGCATTGATGAAATGTGTCTTTGAATGGATGTAAATGGAATGATCATTTCAAATGTTGTATGATTTAAATGCATACCGAAATGTATGTGTACTAAAGTAAAAGTGTAGCAAGTTTTCTATATCGTAAAATCCAGTGAGTGTTTGTTTTTTTAAATATATACAGTTCATTGGAGTTTAGCTCGAATAGCAGAGCAAACTCAAGCGGTGTGGATAATTTATATATGCACCCATAAAATCTTGAAAATCATGGTATGATTTCAAGAAGAACTATGTGCATCTTGAAAATATGCCATTTCAAAGTCCATACTTGTGCAATGCCTTTTGTAAGTATTTGTGCCTTAAGGGCATATTGTGACCAAAACAATCCCTTGCTACCAACCGCATTACAGAATTCAAATAATAATGTTAAAAAGCGCACCTATGGAATTGCTTCTTTGTTATTGATATCTATAGAGGAAAATGGTAAGCAATGTAATGTCTTCCCTTTATATTTATCTTCCTTTTTAAGCAATCAATAAGCCATGCTAATGGACATATCCACATGAATACAACAAAGTATTGGCCCTGAATATGTTGGCCCCATGGAACTGCTTCAAGTTATTATAGACTAAGCTACTATTTCAAGAGGATATCCTGCCAACCCAAGGAGATATTTGTTTATTTAGCATTGAACCATGGATACAACAAAAAACATTTGTCAATATGTGGTTGCCATTACAAACTATACAAAATTATGCAAATGAAGAAAAACGTCTGAAGTTAGCAAAATAAATGAACATAAAACAAGAATGGTTTATAAAATGAAAAGGTGTACCATTAGCTCTTTCGTTCTTGGATGCTTCTTTGTAGAAAAGAACACTGCATAATAGATTTATTACTTAATGCAAGAGAAAACCTCAAAACATAGCAAGAGTTACTTTACTAAATTATTATGATACCATGAGATGGAAATTTCAGTTTCAATCAAAATGAAGGAATGTACCATTATGATTAGACACAGAATTGATGGCCTAATCCAATAGGGCATCTATTCACCTTGCCGAATTGCATGGTTCTGTCTTAAATTCGCTTGTGGATGTACATATTTGTCTGTCGGGATATAGTCATTTCGGAGCTCATTTTCCTTGAAATGAAATTTCACCCAAGATTCGATTCTTGAATGTGAGCTAATAACCCGGCTTGAGTATCGAAGAAGGACCGAGTCAAAGCGGGAAGCAACGTCATAGTTTGTTTAAGCTTTCAGCATTTCCATTTCTCTGAATATTTTCATTCCAGATTTGTATCGTGTGATATCTACACATTCACTGAGGACGAATTTCTTGGTGGGCATTTTGAAGTGCAGTGCAAATGAATGTAAAGACATTATCCCTGCAGAACTCCATGACCTACTTAAGCAAATCAGAAATTAGATGGTTGATGCGAGACATGACTTATTATTGCCTTGTTATTTATGCATTATAATTGGCCTAGGCTGGTAATTTCATGACCTGAACTTGCTGGTGATATACATGAGTGTTTTCCAGATTTAAATGTTTCGCCTGTTTGTATAACTAGATATAACTAGAAAGCCCTCCCTGTAAGTGGGGTTAAAGCATGCTTATCGTAACGTGCATCTGATCCTCTCGGGCTTGCAATAACGAGATTCAAAGGATGATGCTTCTTCGATAATGTTCCCATTTTGTCACTTTATCCACGGAAAAGCAATGCCTCCTATCTACTCAAGAACCAAGCTCGGTAAGAGAAAATTCCAACATGGAGGGGCTCCTGTGGGGGCTGGTAAATAAGTGGTGTGGTTTCGGTCTGTTTGTGGCTAGACATACCGATGTCATAATCGATGTCACATGAAGACTGCATTGTTTGATCTGAATCCAAGTTCGTTCCGCCCCGCAAAGCTTGGTGTTTTTACCTACAGTTTTGCGCGTAAATTTTGTCGGTAAAATATCCTTGTTGCTCCTTAGTTTTGCTATATCTCGTGCGAAAAAGAACATGATTGTCCAAGTTCAGTTTTTGGCCCTGGCAAAGCTTGGTGTTTTTACCTACAGTTTTGCGCGTAAATTTTGTCGCTAAAATATCCTTGTTGCTTCTTAGTTTTGCTATATCTCGTGCCAAAAAGAACATGATTGTACAGTTGATACTGGACCAAGATTTATTTGTCAAGGATGGCAACCATGTTTTTGTTTGCAGAAATGGACCAATATAGGCGTCAGTTAATTTCTGCTTACTGGTTCAGTTAGCGTCATGTGCTTACCTCCCGAAAAGAGTGGTTATACAATATATGAGACGTGAATCTTAATGAATCCGATTGTTAGGTTCGCGGCCTGCTATAAAGGCATGTTCTTTTTTGTTTTTAAACGGTTGTTAGGTTTTCTCATCAATCACTATTTTTTACACTAATAAATTGTAGCAAAAATTATAAGACTTAATCAAAAGAACAGGTCCGAGATGTACGCTCTACATCATCTTGGACCACTACTTGCTAGTGGGAATTGATAACAGGACGCTGACTTCTTCTTTTCAGTTTCAAAAACTGCTTTTCGGTTTTTTTATATAATAACTAGTTTTTAAACTGAATTTCTTTTTAAGGGAATTATAAATTGATTGTAGTACACATTGTAGCGACTTCATTTATATCGATTAAAATCGCACGCGAGTTTCTGTTACTCCGTACTCTTTCTCACGAACAGAGCAAAAAGCATAAGCCGTAGCTAATAGACATAAGCCGAAGCCATATCTCCCACCTTGGCATTCAGCAGAAGATTATGGATTCATTGTCCAGGAGTGATACTTCATCATATTATATATTCCATTCGTCAAAGTTTTGCAGCTGATCCCTTCTAATTAACTGGCATGCATATATTCTCTTGTGCAGGTAAACCGGTTTAATTTCTGCACCTTTTCTACCAAGGGACTGAGCGGGTATGCATGTCCCTAGCTTCAAGAACCAGGCAAGGCATAACATTTCTTTTTTTTTCTTTTTTGGCATCCTGTTGTCATAAGATCTGAAGAATTGTTAACGATTTGAGGGAATGTGATGCGTTCCTTGGTTCAGACTTCAGAGCACATAAGATTTGAAGAGATTGTAGGCTAATTTGCAGTTCGTAGAATCGTGGCAACTTTTTACTGCTGAAGTGTCCGTATGCACTGAGCATAACATTTCATTTTTGCCTCCTACTGTCATTTGACTCCGTAAAGTGGCCAAACATAATGTACGCGTGAAGACAGTGTTGGAAAAATCTGTACTTTTATTTGGTACGCGTGGGGGCCCAATGAATTCAACATAAATAAAAGCGTAACGAAGAGGGAACGTGCTCGTTGACAGCCCAATAAAAGCTGCTAATGGGCTTCGGCCGGTCTAGACTTTTGGATCAGATCAGTCTAAAATTGTATCTGGGATAGATGAATTTTGAATGTATTGTTTTTGGTCAGATTTGGGCTAGATTCGATCAGACTTTGGGCCTTAGTATTAGTATAGGAGAGAGGTCACATGAGGCAAGCTATGGAGGCTAAGAGCATCTCCAAGAGATGCCCAATAAATCCACACCCTAAATCTCTTTTTACAGATCCTAATCACGATATAAGGTCCCAAAATAATCATTCCCTCCAACAGATACCCTAAACCAGAAAAACAGTATTGGGAGCCTAGATCATCCTCTATAAGTAGAGAGCGAGAGCCTATTTTTTGGGTGTGTTCTATTTTTGAGAGTCTATTTGGGAATCTGTTGGAACTACTTTTTATCCTTCAACTCTAAAATTTAAATATTAAGAGCCATATAGAGTATCTCTTGGAGATGCTCTAAGGGCCTGTTCTTTTACTTCGAAGCCGGCGGCTTTTGACTTTTGTTACAGTACCTAACTTTCAAATTGAGTATTTTCTCAAGATGGGGTTTACAAGTTAAACGATCTACACGTTAAAAGTCCAACATCTGTACCAGCCAAAATCACAAGTGAGTATCTGTCTCTCCGTAATCTGTACTGTAAACAACCAAAATTCAAAAATTTCAGCCAAAAGTCATAAGCCGCAGCCGTTGCCAAACAGGCCCTAAAAGGAAGGCTGAAGAGGAGGATTAGTATTAGTGCATGCAAATGGTTTGGATCAAGGTCTAAGCCTTTATTTGGGCCTGAATTGGATATAGGTTTTATAGTTTTGGATTTAGACTGGATTGGATTAAAGTAACAAAATTTTGGATTTCGACTAGGGTTATGCTGAGCTTCGGCCCGTTAGCAGGCCTAATGAAAGCCCATGCGGCCTAGAAAGTTCACAACGTCGGCCCAATTAACTACTTATTCTGCGGACCAATTCAAGTGGGAAATGCGTGGTGAACAAACCGCGAGCGCTGGTCACAAGGTGCCGTCTGAATGAACAATTGGAACTCCAGCAAGTCTAATAAATAATGATCACGAAGATAAGCCAAAAACTAAAATTACTGAAAAGACAAAAAAAAAATAGAGGAGTCAACTGGTACTACAGTACATGGTGAACAATTGCAAAGCTGCTCATTTTGGAGTACAATTCCAAAAGGAATAAAAAACTTAGGTATCCTAAGTATGAATTGGACATACCTGGTCGGTGCAAGGCCCCGACCTGATGATCATGTACACTTCCCTTCCCAATGCACATACCACAGCACGTATACACAAGGGTACGGGACATGAACATATATACATATACAACATCATTGTGTGTCGTGTGTGCGCGTATACGCTCAGCACAGGCAAGGTGGGACTTGGGCCGGGCTTCTTTAGGCCAGCCCGAAGCACGGCTGGCACGGCCCGGCCCAAGCACGGTCCAGCCCGACACGTGGCGGGCCGTGCCGGCACGGCACGAATGATGGGCCGGGCTGGGCTTCAAAATCTGGCACGGTGGGCGGACGCACGCAAGACGGCAGATCGGCGCGTGCTCGGCGGCACGCACGCAAGTGGCACGAATCATTGACAAGTAGATATTATCTACACATGTTACAATATTTTGTATATACATATATTGTTACTGTACTCTTTTCCTTACTCGGGAGACCCCACTCTAGGGCGTAAGGTTTTTAACGAGGCAGTAATATTATATTTCTAAAATATCAAAGAAATTTCACTTTTTCTCGAAATATTTATGTTGTTGTGTGCCCATGTTTTTATGCAATTAATCCAATTTCAACTAGTTTTAAACGAGGCGGGTACGAGAGAAAGGAAGATGACGACCGTCGCCACCACCTTCGCGTATAGTAATTTCGGGCTGGGCTTGGGCTGGCACGGCACGAACGCTGGCACGGTGGGCTTTGGCCCGTGCTTGGGCCTGTCCGGAGGCGACATGGGCCGGCACGGCACGGCACGATAAGATGATCGGGCGGCGGGCACGCACGGCAAAGACGGCACGATGGGCGGGCGTGCGGCACGGTCCCAGCTCTAGGCACGAGGCGTCCCTATTATGCCGCGGCGGCGGCGGCCTCTGCCTCCGGCGCCCTGCGCTCTTTGGCGGCGTCCAGGAACCCGACGTACAGGTCCGAGTGCCCCGTGTCGCACCTCGGCAGCGCCGTCCTCGCGCCGCCGTCAGCCATGGCCTTCACGAACGCCACGAACTGCCGCCAGTTGTCGCCGTCGAACAGCTTCTTGTTCATGCGCAGGTACGTGAACGCGCTCAGCCCCGCGCCGGCGGCGGTCGCCACCACCTGCGAGAACGCTGACTCGTCGTACCGCTCCAGCGCGTTCTCGCCGGCGAGCTCCACGCGCGCCGCCCGCGCCGCAGCCCTGACCTGCTGCACCAGGAGTTCCGGCGAGCAGCTGGCGTGCGCCGGCTGCTGCTCGTCCCTCATCTCCATGCACGTAAAGTTGAGCACCGCGCCCCGCCTAGCCAGCATCCGGGCGATGGGCGCGTACCCGTCGCGGTGCCGCGTGTTGTAGTACCCCGCCGTGAGTTCGGCGGCGTGGGAGCGCGTCCGGTAGTGCCAGTGGATGCCAGCGACCTTGGCGGACAGCGTGGCGCCCGTGCCGCCGAAGACGGCCTCGGCGGCGGCCAGGACGCGGTCGCCGTGCTCCAGGAGCATCCCCGAGTACCACTCGAGGAAGAAGTGGCCGTACTCGGTGCTCCACGTGCCGTCCCGCCGGAAGAAGCCCGTCTCCTCCGGGAGCTGCTTGTACTCGCCGGCGTCGTGCGGCCCGTTCCTCCCCCACTCCTCGTGCCCTGCCGCCACCGCCGCCGCCTGCAGCGACGCCCGCATGTACTGCACCAGCCAAACGCACCAAACCAATTCACTAACGATTCCAAGGAAACGCTCTACTACAAAATACTAGTATAGTGTGTGCTGTCGTTGCCTACCTTGTCATAGCATTGGAACTCGCCGATGCCCGGGAAACGCCAGGTGCCATTGGCCTCTGGGTAGGAAGGATACCTCAGCTCACCGCAAGGCCCCATGCCGACTTGGATCTCCTGCAAGAATTAGAGCAAAAAACACAATGTGGTTTAATCTCAGATCATCGCTCACATCATCAGACTGCAACATGTACAAGCTCAATTGTAAGTGCAACTGCAATGTTTGGAGACGGATGGGTTGCTTACCACGATGATGTTGCCGAGGTAGTCGCGGAACCTCTCGCGGAAGCTGCGCATGTAGTCGGAGTAGGCCTGGATGGGGGTCCTGCCCTTGAGCACCGGCAGCGCGTCGCAGCCGAGGGAGATGTACTCGGGGTTTCGCCGGCCGGACCTGTCCGTGTACACAATGTCCGGGTTGATGCTCATCTCCTCCAGCACCCATGCCGGCAACGGGATGCTGCAACATCATTCACACGACAATTAATTTCAGAGTCAGATACTATTCATTAGTCACACACCTAATTTGCTGCACAGAGTGAAATAGTTACAGCTTTCGATTTTGACGTTATCTGCACATGTAACTTAGAATTTGATCATTCTTTGATTGCTTAAGCTACAGATAACAGTCTCCTAGCTCAATTGAAAATAGAGTGCTATCTTGTGGGAAGAGCAGGTATTCGTTGGTTAGCATTAGGCACTAGCAGGAAGCCATTTGTTCACTTGTTATTGGGGAACCATTCGATCCTTTCCTTCATTGTCTGTGTTAATATCATCTCCTCCTTTTTCTATCGCTTTTATGCTTTCCCCTTGCCACTTGGATTGCTTACAGAGCTTAGGGAAGTACATATCCTTGCGTGCAAGAAACCAACAACAACAAAAATAAGGTCCAAATCTTATAATTGATCGCCATGTAACAATAACTTGTGCCCCTAATTAAGTTTTTGCAACCCGTTGAAGCTAAATAGAACAATTGGCTCCTGAAAAAAGAACACTTGCACAACAACAATCGCCATGTACTGTCACACACTCTATCTGACTTTGAACCATCGCCAGCTCCAAATTTCAGAAGGAAATGAATCGAATTGAACCAATTTAACCGTGACTTTTCCTGATACTAGTAGAACATAAAGCACGGGCTAATTAAACTAAAGGAAAATGGTGGGAGTGTTGCTTACTGGCAGGAGTCGCCGACGTTGCCGCCGCACTGGTGGAAGGACATGACCATCTGGAGGCGGAGGCCGGCGCGCTCCACCATGCGCACGAGCTCGGCGTAGGCCTCCCAGTCGTAGCGCCCTGGCCCCTCCCGCTCCACCACGCCCCACCACACGTCCACCATCACCCCCTCCACCCCCGCGCTCCGCAGCGCCATCAGACTCGCCGCCAGCGCTCGCGCCCGCGACAGCTGCCCGCCGGGGCCCACCGTGTCCAGCGGCAGCATCACGTACACCGGCACCCCCGGTGGCGGCGCGCCACCTGCGTGGCCCTGGCCCTGGCCGTGCAGCAGCTCGGGAACCGGCGCGCTGTCCAGCGGCGCCTGTGCCGCTCCCGCCCGGACGAGGCGCAGCCTGCGGGCGGTGGCCGGCGCGGGCGGGAGGGGGACGCAGCACGGCGGCGCGTCGTTGGCGGCGGGCTTGTGGAGCTTGGAGGAGGGGTCGACCGGGGACAGGAACGACGTCGAGGACCGCAGCGTGAGCGCCATGGCTTGGCTCGGATTAATCGAAGGCAAATGAGCGAAGGGCTTTTGAGTTTGTTGGGAAAGAGGTGGTGGAGAGGAGAGGAGAGGAGAGATGCTTGATGCTTTGATTCGTTCGCTGTGAAAGCTAGAGGAGAGAAAAGTAGCAAATACGAGGGAGGACTCGGTGTGGGTGCGCGGATATTTATAGAGAGGAATTTTCAATGGAACCGTATGATGGTGATGGGCACGGGTGCTTATCACTAAATTAGGGTATTAGGCGCTCTTGCTTTTGGGAGATTAGGACGCTGCATGTCTCTCATCAGGTAGCATGTGAATTCTCTACTAGAGAATGTATTATGATACAGATAACTATTATCTATAATGTTCTCTATATTATCTATAGATAATATTAAAGATATCTTATACAACAAATTGTCTTTTTGTATATTTTTATAAACAATTTCTTCACGACACAATATATCTTATTTATCGTGTTACATTCGACTAATGTATAAAAAAGACTCAATTCTTTCTGCTCCTCCTCTCCCTTTTATATCATTTTGTTTTCTATATAATAAAATTTATAGACAATTAATATACACTACTGTACATGATCTTAGCGTCCTAGCTAGATAGGATTAGATCAGCTGGCCACGGAGGATTGCGCGCGTGGCTAGTCTTATCCATTTATTAAAATTTATTTTCGTCCTTTTAGGCGTCTAATCGGATGCTAGCATTTTGTCTCTCAGTTCAGAGTTCAGACACCATGTTTAATTCGCATAATTAACAACATGCGTAATGGGATTGATTGATTGGGTTCATTAAGGAGCTACTTATTCCAGATCAATCAGCATCATCGTATTCTTTTTGCGATTATTCTACTCTAAAAAAAACATCCCCGTATTCTTTTACCCAGTGAAAGTTGAATTAAGGAGCAACCTCTCAAAAGAAAAAAAAACGATTTACACGATCAGCTTGACACGACAACGTAGTGGTCAATGGTGACGGTGCAAACAAGTAGTAGCAATAGAAGTGGTAAGAACCGGCAAGCCGCGTAACACATGCACGCACACGTTACAGTTGGCTTAGCCGCGAGCGAGAGAAATGAATTTTTTTTTGGTTTTGATTTTTTGCTACTTCAAAAATCAAAATAAAAAAATAATTTTTAAAAATGATCCTTAGCTCAAAACTATATACGTCTTTCATGTTATCATTTCCACCATCTACTACCGATTAAAAAAGCAAAGCTAAAAGAACAAGGACAAAGAAGATAGGTGGTGCTCCAACTGGCCTACGGTTTATGCTTTTAGCTGTCTTTTAATTTATGGCTAAAATTATGTTGTAGCGGCTATTTTTCTTATAAAAAAGAAGAAGAAATAGAAAAAGAAAAGGAAAACCCATTATATCGTCACGGACAATGCAAAGAAATAAGGGGAAAAGAAAAGGTGAAAAAGTCGATAACTCTAAAAAGCTAAAATAAGCTGAAATTAGAAGTCGACGTGTTACAAGTAGCTTATAACTTAAATAAGCCAAAATAAGTTAGAAGCTGAAACCGTTTGGAGTGAAGTCATATGAGCTTGTTCTTTGTGGCTACAGCTTATGTCTTTTGGCTGAAATTTTTGAATTTTGACTGTTCGCAATGGTTGATATATATAATGGCTTTTTATTGTACACTATAATTAATTTATAGATTCCATCTTAAAAATACTTTATTTGAAAATTAGGTACTAAAAAAACCAAAAGTCGAATAGATCATGTCCTATAGTTTCAAATTGTTTCAAATGGATAAGAGCGGCATCCTTTCCTCGAACGATAAGCAAGTAAAACGGAACGGATGGATAGACTAGTATTTCTCTTTGCAAATGAGAACGGGAGTGACGTGTTCAGGTTGTGTTGTTTGGCTGCTAGTGGGACCAGGGCCTGCACGCAGAGATGCAGTCCAAGTGAGACCGGGACACGATCTCGAGCTGTTTGCGAAACCTCCTTTGTCACAGTGCGACATACTGCTGTATGAGACGAGAAAATATTCATGGCTAGATCGTTCTACCACCTGTATTCTGCTTGTTTCTCTAAAAAAAAACTAAAGAAAGATATAGCGTTTTAACGGTATAGGATCCTCTCGTTTCTTCCTCAACACTCCTCCCCTCACTCGTAGATGATGGAGCATAACACTGAAGCTCTGGCCATGGTCGATGGGAGTGCCGCCGTTGTCACCAATAGGTTAATCGCACCCCACATGTTGTAGAGAGAGACCGAAGATACGGTGGTTTGGTAGTAAGCGGTGGCAGAGGGCGATGGGTGGCGGAGGAGTAAAGACAATCGGATCGTATTTAGATAAATATTGTTTATACCGTATCCTAATCTATTTTTTCAGATTCGAAGTTAGATACGATAAGGCCGGATATAAACACGAATTCGGAGTTTCGGATATGATACCATCGGGGACGGATATATGACGGTTTTGGATCAGAAACAGATAGTATATGCGGACAATATATGCATACATAAAGAAATATATACTAAACCATACCACCATTTCAGACCTTCAACTAGCAATAAATTATCTAGATTATTTAAGTACGATAGCTGACACAATACAAGTTCATCATAAGCGATAAACTCATACATAATTTCAAAAACTAATAAATTTATACATAAGTTCGAAAAACGATAAATTCATACGCAAGTTCAACATAAGTGGGGAGGATTGATGATATTGGCTAGAGTGGCTGCACTCTGGAGTTAGGTTAGGACTTGAGTAAAATCTAGACCGGTTGGTGTCTATGATGGTTGATAGGCTGAGCTAGTTGGGATAATAAGTTGCTTGTCAGATATTCGGTCAAATAGTATTCGATTTACCATTTATTGACGTTGTTTAGTCAGATTTTAACTCTCTCATTTTTGCTACCGTATCCAACAACAACTATCTAGTACCAACTGAATTTGGTACTAGATACTAAATTATATTCCCATATTCGATACCGATCGGATTGGACATCGGATCGATCGGAATTAACCCGTACCATTTGCACCCCTATGGAGAAGGGTGATGGCCTGATGGGTGGCGCCGAAGGGCGGTGCGGTGAATATTAGGTTAAGCGAAGTGAGGATAGGGGAGGGGAGATGGCACTGGATGAGGTCGCTGTCAGCCGTTGGTGGGGGAGGAGGGGCGGACGGAGGAAGAGGAGTGTGGAGCTATGATGGATGCCGAAGAAGAAGGTGAGGAGAACGACATAGAGGAGAGAGAAGGGGAGCTAAGAGCAACTACACCGGGGGCTCATGGTTGCAACAAGATAGCTTTCTCCATCACCTTCCTAAAAAAACCATATTCTGCCAATGTCAAATGGGAACATGACATGTGGAGCCTCTAACGCTGCCTAGTTATAGCCCGATATTGGACGGACGCCAAGCTACTTTTCCTTCATGTATATTTTATATATGTTGATACTATTATAAAAGAAGGAGTTGGTGGTTGATCCGGCCTCTCTCACCCCTTCTCATAAAAGGCAGCGCTGACATGTGGCCCCAAAAGACATCTTGTAATCTATTTTAATTTAATTTCCCATCTTCCCATCAAAATATCTTTCTTTCCATGATTTAGTGGTCAAGGTGGATTTCATCTAGACTGCATTGTAGAGCACATGCTGTATTTTTCATTCAGTCTTAATGTTGTACTAGCTGAATATCCGTTGCTACGGATTTTAAAATTTTATCATACTATATGTTCTGAAACTAACGGGTTCTAAAATTTTTTAGAACATGCATACAAATATGTTTTAAAATTTTTTAAAATCCGTAGCAACGCATGGGCATTCAGCTAGTATGTTGATAATATTGATTTGGTGCCGATTAGCTGGATTTTACTGGGATTCTGAGGTTACAAACTTAGGCCTGTTTTGATTGAATCATAATTCTAGCCTATCTACGTAGATGAGTCAGTATTTTAATTTAAATTCTTAACTTATCTATATAAATCTCGATCAGAAATAGACTTCTCAAACGAAACCTTGCACTGTATAGAATAACAATTGTTGTTGGATGCGAATTTTGGGTGAGAAAGCAAAACAAAAAAATTAACGAGAGTCACGTGTGGGGCCATCTCACGGTGAAATTTGACTGAGATTGTGCGTAATTTCTAGGCCGTTGGTGTTTTTGGTACATGGTCGGTTTGGAAGCTTGCGATCGGCTTTAATTGCGGCCACGGCCTAAACGTGCGTCAGTGCTGAGTCAGGATCTGATCTTGTCCGTCCTTTCTCGAGGTTCATTTGGATTGCCGGTTAAACACATATATCTGCACTTTTTTCCTTCCGGATTCTCCTTCCAAATAAGGTCAACTTGAAGATGATTTGATTCGCCCTTGCGTGCAATGACCACTAACAAAATAGAGTACATAAATTACTGACAAAGCCTACATGGAGTAGAGTCATGCAGTAACATGCTGTACGAATTAGCAAGTACCCCCACCACTCTTTTGCTTTGACTACGATTTCTGCGGATGCCTTCTATAAATAGTTTCTCAAATGTATTTTTTCCAATAAATTCCCGAATCTATCTATATATATGTTAAACGGTTTCTCAAATACATATTTTGAATGAATTCTCGAGTCTATTGATATGTATATCATTCATATCAATATCTTAATCATTTATCATCATCTAAAAACGTAACTAAAATCTATTAGGTATGGCTAAAAAACAAGTCGAGCAAACGGCACCAAGCACAAGAAGAGCGAGGAGAACAGTGCAGTGCAGTGCAGTGCAGGGGGAGTGCGCCGTAGTACGCAGCTGCTGCGTGGGCGATGAGCTGGTGGTGACGCGGCCGCGCGTGGGCGCCAAGAGAAGCGCGTGGACGGCGTGGCGACCTTATCCGCGCGCGGCGTCGCCCCACGCGATCGCCACCCCATGATGCGGGAGGCGGGGCCAAAGCGCTTTCCGGGGCTCGAATTGCCTCTTGCTTTTCTGCGCTTTTTTCTGTCGCGTTGCCTCGTGCTTGGGCCCGTGGGCCCTACTACCAGCGACCTTTTGGGCCCTTCCTCTGTGTGTTTGTGGCTCTCCTTTCACACGCTGCCTAATTTTGTTGGCGATTTCTCCTTTTTTTTAAAATAAAAACTATATTTGTGGGCTTCATCTAAAAAAGGAAAAGACTGAGCATCTTAGTTTCAGGCTCCCTACTGCTTGGCGGTGACGTCACGTATGGCTCGTATCACAGTTGATGTCTGTTTTTTTTTCGGCTTATAGTTTATGATCGCGGTTTATGACTTTTAGACTATCTGTAAGAGAAGGTACGGACTAATAGTAATTCGTGTGCGGTTTTGGTTGATATAAATGAAGTCACTATATTATGTACTACAATCAACTTGTAGATCCTGTATTGAAAATATACTCTGATTAAAAGCTAGTTACTGTAGAAAAGCAAAAAAAATAACTTTTAGAAACTGAAAAGAAGAGGCCTAACGATGATAAGCGTGATTATAGTTGGGGCATTTTTTGCTACGGCTTATAGGCCCTGTTCGTATTGGCTTCTACTTCTGATTTCTGTTTGAAGAAGCAAAAAACTAATATGAATATCTAACTTCTCAAAACAGTTTCTACACTTCTCTCACTCCCGCTCTAGAGATAAGACAGGGGGTCACAGTAGCATTACACACCCTACTCCTCTCGCTTCTATCTCATGCACGCATCCTCACTCACTTTCCCACTGCTCATGTTCTTCTTCTAAAAACCATTTCTTTCAGTCATTGCTGTTTATTTTCAGCCAAAAGTCATCAACAGAAGCCAATACAAATATCTACTATGTCTGTTCTTTGAAAACTAAGGCGTTTTTTTTTTCTAGTTTTATGATTAAAAGGCCCTTCCCTTGCACTTTGCCGAAATATCTCTCCCTATACCTGATATTTCCAAGAGATACATACAGACACAGGCACTAGTCTGCTGCTTTCACAGCCCTGTGGGGGCAGTCCGTGTCACCACCTTCACCTTGGCACTCCTTCCCTCCCTCTCAGCGTCTCTGTCTTGTGGACCACCGGCCATCCCCTTCCCTTCCCACAGCGGCATTGCGTGCCGGAGCTGCGCGGTTACGCGTGGACGCTAGCTATCACATTGCGGTGGTGCGTGTGCGTCTGCTTCATCAAATGGGGGAAGGCATGCCATGTGTGGCTCCGGCTAGGCACTGGTCTGAGAGGTGCGTGCATGTGCATCCGAAACGAAAGGAGTCATCTCATCATATGATTCTGATCCAAACCCACAAGGGAACGGCTGGCTAACGCGATAAATACAGGTGGCCTGTTGAAATCAGACGCCGTGCGTGCCTATATAGTCATGTTATTTTGGATCCTAGCTAATAGATTTTAGTTACGGCTAATATTATTAAATGTGTTTTTTGAGATAGATAATATACACAGTTTTAAACTCAAAGCCGTTTAGAGAAGCAACTTCTAGAAATTGTTTGGAGAAACCACTCCGTTTATTTTAGCTTTTGAAAAAGCCAAAGCTAAAAACCACCAAAAAAAAGAAGAAAAAACATGGCCTACAACCAAGTTCGTGTTAAAAAAAAATCTTGGTCGGAGAGTACGAAGAACAGGCCGTGCAAAGGATGGATAGTGTATGTTTTCAAGTATTGGAATTCGGAAGCAGCAGCTCTGTGATTCGTTCCTCGCTTGGTTAGCAGATAATGACAAGCATCGTAATAGCAGAAATGCAAACCCCAACAGCAACAGAAGAGCAGAGCCAGGCCAAAAAAATGTCACGCTCAATTATCCAATGCTGGGGGAAAAACTGTAGCAAAAGCTTACCGAATTTGCATTTACAATCATCTTTTCCCACTACTTTACACTCAAAACACCCAGACTGTTCGTGCGAGGTTCAATGTACAAGCTTTGATGCATGTCTGACAAAGGCTGCAGAGAAATGGAGATCGATATTAAGGAAGCGAGGTAAACCTGAAACTGCTTTCTTGCACGAGAATGCTGGATCTCTCTTGTGCCTAGCCGAGTTTTCTTGCACGCATGTATTTCCCTATATTGTGTACAACACTCTTTATGTGTCTGCGCCAGTGCACGGCATGCTTGCTTTTCTTCTCATAGTCTCTCCGATGCTCGCTGGAGATAAGAGTCTGATATCTTCTTAGGCTTCAGCTCAGACTGTTCTTTTGGCAGGCGCCATGAATTGCAGCGAACCGCTCTGAACTTGGTAGATATAGCATCCCTATGGCTAAGCATCAGACGGTGCCCATATTATTTGCTCCTCAGACACTGCATACTCCGCATATCTCTCGTTCACGCAGAAAGCACAATCAAGAGGGGGCTCCTCGAAAGCAGACACTGAAGGCGGAAATACTCACGCTTGTGATTGTATTACCAGCGATTGGTTTATATAGGGTACAAGAAATAAGACGGTTTCTAAATAAATCGAATATATGTTAAGATAGAATCTTAACAAATTAGGAAAATTATCTTTTATAGGTGCACGTGTATATTCGGACTCGATCTCGTACCGTGCATGGATCATGTGGTCTAACACCCCCTCCGCGTAGTCGGAGCAGGAGCACCGCGGACGTTTAGGCTGGAGCGGAACTCGTTGAAGACGGACAATGGTAGTCTCTTGGTGAAGATATCCTCGTACTTAGATGACGTTGGCACATGCATGACATGGACATCAACGAAAGCAACCTGTTCGCGCACAAAATGGAAATCGATCTTGACATGTTTCATGCATTGATGTTGAATGGGATTGGTGGAGAGGTAGATGACGCTGATATTGTCACAGTACACCACGATGGCCTTCTGGAGGGGGTGACGTAGCTCGTGGAGGAGTTGGCGCAGCCAACAAGTCTCAGTGACTGCTTTAGCGATGACGTAGTACACAACTTCGGCGCTCGAGTGAGAGACAATCTATTGGCACTTGGAGGACCACGACACCAGATTGTCGCCGAGGAAGACATTGTAGCCGGAGGTAGACTTGCGCGTGTCAGGGTAGCCGGCCCAGTCAGCATCGATGTAAGCCGTGAGTGACGAGCAGTGCAGCTAGAGACCGAAGTCGGCAGTACCTTGGAGATACTGGAGAATCTGCTTGATCGCATTGAGGTGCGGTTCGCGAGGGTCTTGCATGTGCAAGCAAACTTGTTGTATGGTGTATGTTAGTCCGCCCTGGTAAAGGTCAAGTACTGGAGTGCCCCGACGAGAGTCTGGTACTTAGTGGGACTGTTGATGGGTGATCCTGAGGAGAACTTGGACTGCGTGTCGACAGGGAGCCAATGAGCCAGTTCGAGGAGGGAGCGGATGAGTTATTTGTCGTACCACAGCAAGATTGCCCCTGATCAGCCGTAACAAAAAAACATCAGTAAAATCAATATGAACAGCCATCAGGGCCGTGCCATGAAATTTGGAGGCCCTGTACAAATCTCTAAGCGAGGTCTAAACCAAAGTATCAAATATAGCCAAAATAATGTATATATTGCAGAGCAAATGCGATATATCAAGAATAGTACCTTTTGAACTCTTGGTTTGCATAATCTTTACTTGAATAACATCATTCTCTTAGTGTTCTTTGAAATAAAATCTTCAATAATATGCTCATAATTAATCTTCTCCAGCAATCCACTCTCAAGTGCTATCGTAGCCAAACTATTAAGTCTTTCTTGTGTCATTGTAGAACACAAGTATGACTTCAATAGCTTCAACTTAGAAAAGTTTCGCTCCGCTGATGCAACAGTCACAGGAATGGTCAATAAAATTCTATATGCAATAGCTGCATTGGGAAAACAATCATGCCGCTTTAGAATCATTTTCAATAACTTCAACATTATTTTCTATCCCTGTCTGACCATCTCTAGGATCATTTTCAATATTACTATCAAGTGCAGGAGCTTGATCAAGTGCCCGATTACAGAAGACACTTGTGATTCTTTTATAATAAATCTATCCATTGCTCCTTTCGACATTGAGTTAACTCCTCAATTCTTTGTTTCTTCTTACGTTTTGGGAACCGGATTCATATTTTCTAAATCGATTTGCGAAGACATGGCTTCAAAAGATGAAAAGAACAAAATTAAAATTATACAAACAGTTCTAGACTTTCATACGAAGGATTTAATTAGTACAATACAATTAGAATTGAAAAAATGAATACCGCCTTTGGGCGATGAGTCGACGACGAATCACGAATGCAAAGTCCGGAAGTTTCGAAAAAATGTTACCCAACCGAAGAACTCTGCGTGCAATGGATGCGCTTCTCGGTCACGGCAAAAAAATTCTGCACGGATGTCCGTGCATGGCGATCAAAGCCGTGAAGACCGGCGCCATACGAACTGCGTGTGAAAAATAAAAAGGGGAAAAATCCGCGTCACCGGGCGAGATAGCGAGACGCAGGTTGTTGTAGTGCACGTTTCCCAAGATCGATGGATAATTCACTTTCATGGCCTGAGTAGTTGATTTCTTCAGCGGGATCAACCAGTCTTCTCGGCGCCTCGGCGGCCAGCAACGTCTCCCCAGTCTCCTCGTGCACAGTGATGCCTCGGAGCCGAGAATACAAGCGGCAGCGCCTCGCACGCGATTTTTTGAGGCCCTCGAAGATGAGGGGCCCTGTACAGGCGCACGGCCTGCACGTCCATAGACCCGGCCCTGACAGCCATATAAACCATTCCAATTGGAATGGAATCATTTCTTCACTTTTCCCACTGCAAAAATAGGCCTAAGCCCATTAAGAAGAGGTGCGGTGCGGCTTTACATGGAGCATCATTCGGCCCACATAGACCACTGGGACTATTCTAAGCTCGGTATAGATTCTAGAATGCAATGCACGGCCCAAGCTATAGCAAATTGGTAAAATCACACCCACATCTCTTTGCCTAGACTGCCGCTTCACTGCGAAAAGTACTGAGTGGCTCGTGTTACCACAAGCTCGAAACAAACTGAACAAGAGGATGGAAGTTGGGAGGAAGAGACAGACATTGAATCCGGCCGTTTCAGCAGTCAGTCAGTAACCTTGCTAGCTACTTCACAACGGCATCCATCACTGTTGATTCTCAGCAGATGTATGTAAGGAAACACAGGTGAAGCCAACAACAGTTAAATCTTCTCCCGTGGCCGGTGCTAAAGTCTGAACAAACCTTAGCACAAATTCTCCACCACACCGCACGGTGATTAGGAGACCATCCATCAACCATGCGTTCGGTTCCAACCGATGCTAATAGCCCCGTTTAAAAAAAAAGGCGAAATTGTGCGACTGCAACCGTCCTCCAAATTGAAGAGCGCCAGAGCCTGGCTTCAAATCTAAGTGTCTATACAGACACAGCATGCTAATCATTCGAAAAAGAAATAATTGATCTGTATCACTTGAGTTGAAATGCTTTCGCCAGCGAGGGCATCCTGACCTAACAGTCTATTTACATGTTTGCTGACCAAAGAATTATTCCTAGTTCTTTTTCGAGATCAAATCGCACGTATGAAGTATCCAATTCCCTCTAGATTCATGCACTTCTCGTGGTCAAGAGACATCATCTCTTTGCCTAAGCCACCATGATTTTGCTCCCCAGAAAAAAAAAAGAAAGGAAAGAAAAGAGAAGAGCATCTCTCCATGCATGATGATGGCATCTACCTCTGCATTTTTTTTTGACAAGTTAATAATGAGATCAGTGTTCAATTTTAGGACCAAAGGGGACTAGGCATCGTCCTGTATTGCACCTTAGCTAGAACATTCCTTGACAATTCAATTCCATAAGCAATTTGTGTTTGATCGCTCATTACAGAGCATAAGATGAACGGATATGTTCTAGCTATTCAGGAATTCCCTTGCAACATCTTGCTGGAAGGAGGATGATCCAGTCCAAGAAAAGCACCCTTCTAGCCCAGTTGAACTGTCATTTTGATCTTTAATTTGTTGTGTTCCGGTGCACAGAAAAGACGATCGGTTCTAGAGTGTTCTTACCCTTATACGTGCACACATTTGATTCTCTTTTAGCTGAAACAGAATCCATCCATCCACAAGCACAGCTTTCGTATTGAAGTTTGGTACATGTAATTTTCAGTTTCCATCATTCCCTTCGAGGTGTGTAGTGTAGGCCTCATCAACTTGCACAACTTCACTGAAAAGAGAGGCATGGTTTCGTTTCTGGTTATGGCTAGTATAGCACAGTATCTTCCCTTCACTGGTTTGCTTGCTGATATTGACATTTGACATCAGCGCTTTGGTCATTGGATTGTCGCTGCCAATTCCCAGCCAAGAGAGAGGTCACTGAACAATGTCAAGCAGGTCATTTTTCTCCTCCTAATGCGTACATACTTCGCCCTGTGGAAACCACCGGTTAATTAATTGATCAAGACATCGTTTCTGGAATGAACTCTCCCAACGTTGTCCGATGCCTCCGGTGTCAAACTTGCCTTTTTCTCACGCACTTGTATGGCTTCGTCATGTATCATCGCAAAAAGGGCTGTGTCATATATCATTGCAAAACCTAGCTTTGTGCCTTCTTCCTTCCTCGTTTTCTCCCCTCTTCTTTTTCTTACCTCCGTGTAGATGTATGTAAGGTTTATTAGACTGGGACAAAGCCTGTTGCATAATAAGTCATTATGCATCCTGCTGAGTACTAATTAAGAGGAGCACGAGCAGAGAATGAGATAAGGAGATTAAATTAGGTAAAGCACATGATGCACGCCTGCTTCAGAACCGAAAGTGAGATGCACAAAGATGGGGAGTAGAGTAGCTTCTTTCTCCTAGTCACCTACTGACCTGACCACCCCCCTCATGATGCCTCCAAATAGTGAACTTTTTAGGAAAGCCAAGAACAGCAATTAATCAGTTGGTAATCAACAATCTTGCCTTGGCCTGGCTTAAAACTCAAACTAGCAATTAAATTCGAGCTGGACGCAACTAGATACCAGATCACTATGTTGCAGCCAATTATGCATGCACTACTCAGATCTACTCTCTTGAGGTTCCTGGCTGGTGGATGAACACCTGACCCAACCCTCTCTCTTCGTTTGTAAAGCAGCATGCAGTGGCCATTATGAAAGCTGCCTTGTACCACTGACACGAACAACCAGAAGCGAAAATGGTGGGGTGTTGTTCTTGGCACGTACGTAGAACTACTTGATGGATCGGCTTTGATGAAGTGTCGATCGAACGATTGATTAACGTGCGTTATAGGTGAGTGGTGGTTGGACGAGATCGATCAAAAATACTAAGGCTATGATATTTTAGATTATACCGGATGGTTTTTTTACTGTAACAGATGATTTTTATCAATATTTTTTAAAACGATAAATACATCGCTACAAACGAGACCTCGCTCATTTCAGCTTCTGACTTTTAATTCACTATTCATTAATTTCATCTTTTCTGATTTTTTAAGGTTTTTACTATCTATTTTTTTTTCTCGTATTTCTTTCTATTGTCCGTGTAGACTAACATATTTTTTCTATTTTTAATTTTTAAAAAAAATTTAATTACACTAAATAAACCACTATCAGCTATAAAAAATAAATTAGCTATAGTAAAATATTATAAGTCATTATCAAAGCTAAAAGGTTTTAAATTTAGAAAGTTAAGCCGTTATATTTATTTATACTTTACATAAGCGGACCGCGAAAGAAAAATAACAAAAAAAAAAAGAGAACAGGCCTTGTCATGTCACGTGACTCACGTATGATGTGGCCGGCCGATGATCGACTAGCTGGGATGTCACGCTAATCGATTGACACCTTAAAGCTAGCGGAAGATCAGAAACGACGTGTACTAGTAGCGTATCTACACCACGAGAGTAATAGCTAGTAGTTTTTTTTTTTATTGAAGCCTCGCTGGGATCTTGTCATCTTGTATCTATCCGACCACGAGTCCATGACAGAAGCGGAGTGGAGAAAGGGTCATCTCATGCATCACGAACGAATACGGTACGATATGCATGATTCACCTTAAGAAGCGTGCACCGTCTCCTGTTCTTTTTTCTCTATGCAATGCTAATGCAATGCTAGGGTGGATGAATGATCTCAAGGAACGCTACGCGGCACGGGCGAAGCTAGGATAAATAGTCACCGGGGTCATGACTGCTGGGCCGAACTGCGGAAGATGGACCGGACTGCTAGGCTGCCAATCTGCTGGGGTCGAACATATTTTCTACCGGGGTCTAAGGTGGTGAAAAATTGCTGGCTATAAGAGATTACGGCAAAATCGTCGGGGTCGGCCGACCCCGACGAGCTCACGTAGCTTCGCCCTGCTACGCGCATTAGCATGTCTATATGGAATTCTGGTTTAATATGAAAATCCGATTTTTGAAAGCCGCTTTCCTTCTTCTCTCCTTTTCATCTCGGATAAAGAACGAAGGCATCATGTATTTTACTTCTCTTACATACACATCTCTCTTATTTTTTATGCCACTCGATTATATCTTCTAAAAATCACTTCTTTCAGCTATTATTATTTATTTTCAACCAAGGTCCATCAACCATAGCTAAAATACATAGCCACATTCAATATAAACAGGATCTTAGCTAGGTGATGCCAATAACCTCACTGGCCTCCTTGCGCACTGCATCTATATGCCAAGCACTAATTGCCCTATTATTTTGTTTTTAGTAAGTTTCGACTCTTTTTTTTAAAAAAAATACTATTTATTAGATGAATAGATTGTAACTCCCTGATCAACTCGGCTTCGGTTTCTGGCTTATTTTTCACTATTCATAAGTTTCGTCTTTTTCTGAACTTTTGGCTTTTTGTTGAGCTTTTTTGCCGGTTCTTTTTTTCCGTATTTGTTTGTATTATACGTAATGGGCTAACATATTTTTTATATTTTTAAAATTTTTAAATTTAATTATGGTAAATAAGTCTCTATCAGCTACAGTGCTTTTTTCAGTCAATTACAGTATTTTCAATTATAAGCTATGAGCTTTTCATCCGAACCGATCACCACCTTGAAAGTCATGAACTGTGGCATAGGCGCAATATTCGAAACGAAACTGATGGAAAGCGCGCGCCTCAACCTGATCAAAACAGCTAGCGCACGTGAAAATGAAAGAAAGGAAGAATCTCGAGTACGCACTCTGCACAAGATGGGGCGGATAGATGCCGTCCGATCGACGTTGCAAGGCAAGGCAACGCAAAAGCCGACCGACCCGCAGCGAGCTGGGCAGGCATGCACGTAGCCATCAGGACCAACCCTGCCGCTGACCTGGCAGGCATCAGCCACCAATTACCAAAGTAAACTTAAGACGGACGGACGGACGGGACGGGCAGGGCAGGCGGTCGACCAGTCACCTTTTCTCCTTTTCCTCTCTTGCTCGGCAGCCGCAACAGATTACTAGGGCTTTCTTCCGATCCATTTTCACACGGTTTAGGGGCTGTTTGGTTGCTAACCATATTTTGCTAACAAAAATTGCTATACTTGTCTAAGTTGAGGTGCTCAAATTCTTTGCCACACCTTAGCAAGCCTAAGGGAATCTTGCCACACTTTTTTGAGTCATTGACGCGTGGGACCTAGTTTGCTGGAAGGGAATATTGCCACAACTGTGGCTGCAACCAAACAGCTTCCAAAGTTGGTCAAACTTGCCTAACCTTAGGCGTGGTAAACTGTAGCTGGCAACCAAACAACCCCTTAGGCTGCTGAAAGAGTCTGCTATAAGAAACCGTTTTATTTGATTTTATTTCTTAGAAATAAAAACTAAAAATATATATTTAATAGCTTGTTTTTAAGATTGACTAAGATTTTCACTCATCTAAAGATAATACTATTTTATACTTTTTGTACTATAAATTCTTGTTTTATTTTCACGCGGTTTAAGCCGTTGAAAGAGTCTGCTACAAGAAACCGTTTTATTTGATTTTATTTTTTAGAAATAAAAACTAAAAATATATTTAATAGCGTGTCTTTTAAGATTGTCTAAGAAGTTTCACTCATCTAAAGATAATACTATTTTATACTTTTTTTTACTATAATTTCTTGTTTCACACCTCTCACTACTTACGTTGATTTGTAGACTCCAATTGTGCAGTTTTTATATAAAATTTTATTTATTTAATATAGTTAAGAGATAATTAAGATGATATTATTAAAGGAGAACGGAACCTCCGTCCACTGGTTAGGGCGTCTCCAACAGCTGGCTATTAGTTAGCTAGATCTGATGTGGCAAGGAAAAAGTAGGAGAGAGAGTGGTCACTAGCGATGAGCAAATAGCTGATCTATTTCACGTAATCCAAGAACATGAGAGAGGAGCATGTGGGTCCAACAGTATAAAATAGTCTTTGCTTTTGTCTCTCACCTCCACGTCAGCTGACTATATAGTTAGTACTAGCTATTACCATTACGGACGTCCTAATTGTGCAGTTTTTGCATGCAGGTAGCTGCACGCGCCATCAGGGCTCAGGCATTCACGCATCGATCGGACCGAGCAGATATCTAGACGGCACCAACTACGTGCCGGACACGGACGCATGCGGGCCCGCTCGTCAGTCGCCACGATCGCACGGCAAGTAGCTAGGTGGGCCCTCTCGTCTCGCTGGCCCACCTGTCAGTCACGTATCTTCCTGGGCTAGATGTTCTGACGAACTCTGGCTCCCGATTTTCAGACTTCCAGTGGGAAGAAAGGAGATTAAGGAGGATCGATTGGGCGTATATATCTTTCATCCGTGCCGTAGGTTGCGAGCATCCATCGATCACGCCCGCTGGTGCATGCTAGCTTTTCGGGGAAAGGGCTCATCTTTCACAAAATCTATTTACCCGCCCATAAAAATCTGTAGCAAGATTTCGACTAGAAGAGAATCGGTAAGGGGTTGCCCATTCTGGGTTTTAAGCCCAAGTATTTAGGCTATTTTACATTGTAATAGTGTTTTTTATTGTAGCTATTAATAGTTTTTTCAATGTACTTAAATATAATTTTCAGCCCAAAGCTAAAATACAAATTGTAATTTCAATGTACTTAAATTATATCATCGCAGATAATACAAATAATAAATAAATAAAATACAAAAAACAATGAAAAAACAAAGCTAAAAAGCTAAAAATTAAAAAAATTCAGCCCAAATGGGAATTCCCTCGTGATGTATTATTGCAAACTACTACATCAGGTAGCTTGCACGGTGCCGTACGCAAGTTGTGTTGGTTTACACTTGAGTTGGCATGCACATGCTCCTATGGTACTCAGACTCTCTGTCATGTACGGAGCATTTGGGAATCGTAATCTTTATCTTCTCTCTCACACACAAGCTCTTAGAGTGTGAGAGAGAAAATAAAAAGAAAACACGTGTGTATTGTACACTGGTCCTGCATCTGATAGATATCCCGTAAGTAACCGCACGTAAATTGTAGTAAGAGTACGTGTCCCGTGCTGGCTCAACTCGTCCAAAGACTTTGACGAAAACTCACTGCACCCAAGACCAAAATATTTACGATGCTGCTAGCTAGCTAGCAAGCTTCCAGACTTCCAGTCCGTATGGTGCTGGAGACTTTCTGCCGTGCCGTGCGTGTGGTCTGTTCTCCTCACGTCTCAGGCTCTCCTAAGAGCATCTCCAAGAAAGGTTTAATATTTTATCTTCTAAAATCTAATATTAGGAGTTTTCTTAAAAAAATTATACTCTAAATCTTTCCCCTTCTTCAGCAGCTCCTCTAAACTTGGATCCTTAAAATTACCATTTAGGCACTGTATATTTGATGGTGATCCACCTCAATTTTGGAGTACCAAAATTATTGGACGTGTTTTTGAGTATCTGTTAGAGGCTTATTTTTAGCTTTTATACCTAATATTTGAAGATAGGGGGTGAGAAAAAGCATCGATGCTCTAAGAGGTCCAATAGTGGAGTGCCTCTGAATATGTACTGCATATCCATCGATCAGTACAATATATTACTAGTATGAAAACACATGCAGTACGCGATGCAATACTTGGTCCCTACGCAATCAATCAATACTTGAAAAAAAAACAAACGAGAGCTAGCTAGCCTTGATCAGCAGACAGTGTGCACCACTACGATCGATCGAGCTCGCATCAATCCATGGACATATCGACAAGTCGCGCAGAATCGCTGCAGGTATTGGCACATATTGCGAGCGAACAAACAAACAACAAGGACGACATCGCTGGAGCTACCGAGCTAGTATAATGTATAGTGCGGTATAGCTAAGCTGACTCCCTTGGCATGCATCCATTGGCCCTGATCAACTCGGTTTCAGCTTCTGGTTTCTGATTTATTTTTCACTATTCATAAGTTTCGTCTTTTTCTGAATTTTTGGCTTTTTGTTGAGCTTTTTTGCCGATTCTTTTTTCCCGTATTTGTTTGTATTATATGTAATGGGCTAACATATTTTTTATTTTTAAATTTAATTATGCTAAATAAGTCTCATACCATTCTGATGCTTTTCAGTATTCTGATGTTTTCAGATATAAGCCACGAGCTTTTCAGCCGAAACGATCACCACCATTGTTAGTTGCATGCGTATCATCCAACCTTTTTCTTACTTTTTTATTCTTCTTTGAGAAAGAAACTCCAACCTGTTTCTTTTCCCTTCCCATAAATCAAGCTGAAAACACAGGTAGGCCGCACCAAACCTAACACAGAATGCGGATACATCAGCATCCTTTTTTTTCTCCGTCTTATAAACTTTTACTGATACTCGAGAGACGTCCGATGATCGATCGGACGAGCCAAAACACCTGCATTCCCTCCTCACAATTGTCTCTTCGGCCCTATTCTTTTTGACGGAAAATAATCACTATTTATTATATCAATACTTACTCTGTTTTTTTACTTGATGCTTTTGATTTTTTATGGTCTCCAAGATATAACTTTGATCATTACTTTTATAACTTTACATTAAGATATACTAATAAAATATAATATTATATAAATATTTTTAACGATAAATCTAATTATATAACTTTTCATATAGCCAATCTAGATAGTTTTGAGTCTATTAACTGTCAAACTTTAAAAAATCTAACAGCGTGAATATTAGAAAATCAAGTAGATTAGTTGAGTCTAATGACAGGTAAACTTTTAAAAATTTGACAGCATGAATGTCGAAAAATCAATTAAAAAAGCATACAGTAAACTTATAACCCTAAACAACATGTCCTCCGCCACGCGATGATCGACACCGTGGCACCATCATTTCACAAGCCACCGCCACCGAGGCCCCACAAGGCGCTCCACCGAAACCTCCGCTCCGCCCCACGACGCAGACGTGGGCGGGTTGCGGGTCGCGAATTAAAGGCTGCGCCGCACGCAGCGCAGCGCGCGCCCTCTCTGACGTGCGGGGCGAACAACCGACAGCACCGCCGCGATCCACTCCCCTACGTCCGATCTGGATCGCACGGCCCTGGCGACGCCCACGTACGCGCTCACGTGGTCGCCGCATCTCCCGCCACTTCCCTCCCTCGCCTCGCCTCGCCTGCTGCCTTGAACCGCGTCGCCACATGGCATGGGAGACTGCCGTTGTAGCATTGCACTGAACTGTAGCACTCGTGGTAGAAAATGTACAGAATAAACGCGGTAAATTTTGCATCTTGTATGCATCAGCACGAAACCCGACTTGTCTTCCAAAATTTACCGAGCACAAAGCTTCTCGGAATCAGAAGCAGCAAAAGATAATTGTACTGGCACAGCAAAAAAGATGAGCTAGTAATGGAATTCCACTAGTAATCGAGGGATTAACTGGATTAATTAACAAATGAAAAGGAAGAAAAAGGAACAGTGCACTCTACAGTTTTCCATCGTTCGGATTTTCCACATTTTCAACGGGCATTTTAGGTAAGCCTTTTGTACCATTTTTCCTCTTTTTTCTTCTTTTTTTTTCAAGAGGCGTTAGGAGAAGACTTGCACGGTGCCGGTGACCGCGCCGCCGCACATGGGGCAGGCTGCGGCGGCGGTACCGGCGACGGTGGTGGAGACGGCGGGCTCACACGCGTCGCACACGCAGAGGTGGCGGCACGGGAGCAGCACGATGGACGACGCCCGGCGCCGGCACGTCCGGCACGGCCTGGCCGGCGGCGGTGCGACCACCTCCACCCTGTCCGGGTCGACGAAGCCCGACTCGGCATCGTCCACCGCGTTGTCCTCCGTGGCCTTGCCCCTCGCCTGCGCCGCGGCTGTCGCCTGCTGCAGCTGCGCGTGGAGCGCCGCGGCCGTCGACTGGTCGGCCAGCGCCTTCGCCTGCCAAGCCGCTGCCTCCGCCCTCAGCCGCGCCAGCCGCTCCTCCAGCTCGGCGCCGCGCCGCGCCGCCGTCGAGACCTCCGCCTCCTTCTCCCTTACCCGTCGTGCCGCCGCCGCATCTGCCGCGCCCAGCAGCGAGCGGTAGTGCCGCCGCCTCACCTCAGCCAGCGCTCGCCGGAGCCTCTCCGCCTGCAACCAAGAAGGAACTCGTCGTCGTCATCAGAACCCAACCCCAAATAAAACGAAACAATCACCATGTCGATCGATGGCAGCAACGAATCAAGAGAGGCCTGACATGTTCTTGGAGCAGCCGGTCCACGTCGTTTTTGTACTGGTCGAACTGCACGGCGAGCTCCTCGGAGAGGAGAGACGACGCCGAGGACGTGGACGACACGTGCTCCGAGCCCTCGTCGAAGTCGAGCCGGAGGCCCGTTGCCGGCCGCTTGTGCAGCTGTGCCAGGCTTATCACCTTATGCCCCAGAGAAGCCTGCGGCTGCAGCGAGAAGAGCTGCGGCGCCACGGCTGCCTCCGCCTCGCGCGGCCGCTTCCTTTCGCGGCTGCCATCTGCGTGGTCGCATCATTCAAAGGAATTAATCGCCTCGATCTTGGCATCCACAGGCGCTAGAACAGGGGAATTCCAACCAAGAAGAGGAAACCTCGCAGAGCCAAGGCATGTAGGCGATGCTTTGATTACCTCCATCTCCATGGGAGAAGTCCAAGAACAGGGGAGGATGCTGCGGCGTCGTCATCTCCTTGTGCGTTTGCGGCAGCTCCATCGCCGCCCTGCTGCTGCTCTCCGGTGCGCCGCCTCTGCTCACAACCCAGCGCCCAAATCAGCCATCCGATCGACCACCGATGATCACGTCGGAAAGACTAAACCAACAGCCACGGCGAGTACCTGGCGAGGAACAGCGGCTGCTGATGGCTGTAATGTGCCTGCACTGCCATTGCTCTGGCGCCAATCAACCAATCGAGGCGCGCGCCAAGTGTATGAGAAGACGAGGAGTTGGATGGCAGTAGGAGGAAAGAGATGCGGGCAATGCGAATGAACTGGTCCACCGTCTCTTCCTCTTATGAGGGTGGCGTGCGCGTGGCTGCTCTCCCTCCCCTTCTCTCTCACACACCTGCTTCGCGCATGCAGCAATTTCTCAAGACTTTTCCAACAATACATTAAGGCATTAATTTGTTGAACCAGATTATTAGAAATCTTTTTCCTTTCCGATGCATTTGTTTTCCCATGGTGGTAAGCACGATAATAACATACTAATTCTTGGATGAAAATTGGGGGCGAAAGCACTTTTTAAAAATGGTGGGCAGGGTTGGTGGTGACCTGTCTGATTATGTCATAAGACTATTTGATGATTTCCTTCCAAATCTTTTTTATGTAAATGGTGATGAGTGGGTGCAATATCCAAAGTTCCCTACTGAATTTCAGAAGTAACATGTGAGAAGGCATAGAATCCTGTTGAGATAAACTATTATAAGTCTTATGAAGTGTTCAAACGATTTTACAAAGATTATATTTGTTTGGACTGAATCTGAAAGTCCCAGTAATATCGAAAATACCATAGATATAAGCGCGGTAGTACCGCAGCCTCCGCAGAGCAGTAATACCATAAGGATTTGTGTTGTAGTACCGTAGGACGGTAGTTCTAACAATATGGCGGTACGCTTTTTCAGAGAGGTCCTATGTTTGGAGCGAAGGTGCGAAAGTACCGCTTTGGGCAGTACTAGTACCGTAGTGCGGTAGTACTGTTAAGTGCGATGCTATCGATCTTCTCAAAAAAACAGGCTTTGGGATTTGAGTCATAGATTGAGTTGGGATGCCTTGAGTCATTGGATTAAGGTTGCATAATACATGTTTTGGCTAATGTAGGTCAAGTTATAAAGAACTTGTGACTGGAAACGATTTCATTGTCTTTGGATGTGCAGTGTCGCTTGGAGTCAACTGTGGTCAACGACGATGATCGGAGTTAGGCTCATGGAGGAGTTGAGGCCCAGAACAAACGATGATGCCAGGTAAGACAGTGAGCTCAAGCATGGCACGAGAAATGTGGAAAATGTTGAAGGCGAGTTCGAACGGCGGGATGACGCTATGTGGATTTGCACGAGCCACGTGAGTTGTGGTTCGATGGAACCGGAACGGAAGAGACTTCACAACATATGCCAATCGAATGGTACATATACACATGACAAGCATGGCTCGAGGTTATGCAATTTGGATAAAAGTTAAGACCAGATTGATTGTTCCTGCTGATGAGCACATCGTGGCTATGAATACGCCAGATGTGGAGGTAAATGCTAAGGTAAGAAACATCATTATTCAAGGTCTTAGCCGGAGTGAGTTTGATCGTACCTCTTATCTCACGTTGGCGTTTGACATCTAGGTGACCCTCGATGCATACCACGAGGGCACCACCCAGATCAAAACCGTCTGGTTGGACCAATACAAGTGAGAATACAAGAAATTCGAGAAACTTGCTAGTGAGTCATTGGATGAATGTTTTGGCAGATTTCACTAGATTTTGAGTAAACTCTGAGCAGTTGGTCTCACATACTCAAACTTGGACAACGCTCGTCAGATGCTTTCTGCATTGTACTCAAACTTGGACAACGCTCGTCAGATGCTTTCTGCATTGGATCTTAGGGTTTGAGAGATGAAGGTGACCACCATCAAGGACACGACTCATCTGTTGATCTTGAGTCTTAACGCGTTGTATTCATGCCTCAAGACTCATGAGATCGACATCATGTTTCGCAAGACAAAATCGCAGTCGATGGCTTTAGTCACCGATCCTACTTCCGCCTCTAGAGCATCATTTGATGGTGCTTCTGGATTCTCTTTGACTGCTTTGTGTGAGATAAACAATGACCAATTCGAGTAGTTTCCAGAGGGTAACCTAACCCTCTTAGACAGAAAGTTCTCACATGCATACAAGAGGGTTAGAGAGAAGAAAAGTCTAGTGATTTGCTTCGAGTGTGGTGGCCTGAACCACATTCGAGCAAACTGCCCCAAGCTGGAGAAGGGCAAGATTGACTATGGCGGCGTGAGCAAGAATGACTATATCAACAAGAATCGCAACAAGAAGCCCTTAGCTCGTGATCAAGGTAAGTACAAGAACTACCACAACTTCGGTCAGGACAAGAAGCTCTTCAATCGCGTCGTCACCACCTTCGACAGCTTCGACTTCAGTGACATGGAGGGCTGGAACGACGACGATAGTGAGGAGGATCTATAGAAGGACACCAAGGACGGCGACGACTTCACCAGCATGTGCTTCATGGCTGACGAGAATAACATCAGCGATGATAATCCCTATAGTAACTCCGATGAGGTATGTCCCTCCTACGATCAGCTCAATGATGCTTTTCTATTGAGTCATAAGTTTAAGATGGGTAAGGTAGGCTAGACTTTATTCATTCGCAGGCATGACAATGATCTTCTGCTCGTCCAGATTTATGTAGATAACATTATCTTTGTTGGCTCTTCTCGTTCTCTTGTTTCCTAGTTTTGTGATGTTATAAGTATAGAGTTTGAGATGAGCATAATGGATGAGTTGAGTTTCTTCCTCGGCTCCAAATCAAGCAGAGTCAGGAGGGTACCTTCTTGCATCAAGGCAAATACACTCGAGAACTTCTGAGACGCTTCGACATGAGTGATGGCAAGCCGATGTCAATTCCAATATCTACCTCGACTACACTTGAACTTGATGAGGATGACGAGCTTGTAGATCAGAAGGAGTACCGCAGCATGATTGGCTCCCTGCTGTACTTCATTGCTTTGAAGTCGGACATACACTTTGTTGTGTGTCTGTGCGCTCGATTTCAGGCTTCTACTCGCGTCTCTCACTGTCAGGTAATGAAGTACATCTTTAGGTATCTTCAAATTACTCTAGACTATGGTATCTGATACTCTTCTACCTCCTGTCTGTCCCTTAGAGCTTACTTCGATGTAGATTTTGCTGCCTGTAGGTTGGATAGGAATAGCCCTTCTGGCACTTGCCAATTCATTGTCACTTCTCTTATCTCATGGTCTTCTAGGAAGTAGTCCAGTGTTGCACAGTCCGCCACAGAGGCCGAATATGTTGCAGCTAGAGATGGCAACGGGCACAAACCCGCTGGGTTTTGCTATCCCAAACCCGTGCCCATGAAAGTTAGACGTGCCCGCTAAAAAACCCATGCCCGTGACGGGTGCAGATTTTTGCCCAGACCCATGCCCACTCGGGTAACGGGTACCCACGGGTCGCCCGTGCGACAACAACGGTGTGACATGACGAGCGGCAAAGGCTTAGCAAGTCAACAATAAGTTCAATTTATATGCTACTAGGCATGAAACAAGCAACGACAAATCCACAATGCACAACACTAGTTCACTCCATCAATTCTCAGTTCATAGTTCACTGGCAAGCATATCAGCATACGACAAGTTCATTACAAGTAGTGAGTAGTGACCGACTGACCGAGTGAGTCTGAGTGCTAGGGTTATACTAGAGATGGGCTGGGCTGGTTTGCTATGGGGGCATTGGGGCTAATGGGCTGCTATGGGCTGGGCTGGTTTGCCTGGGAGTCTGAGTTTATAACTCCTATGGATTGGGTTTATATTACCCATGGGTTTACGGGTTTGGGTGCTATAGGAACGTACCCGAACCCGGCAGACCCGATGGGTTGGCCTTTTTGCCCATTAAGAGACCCATGGGTTAGGAAATTGATTCAGACCCATACCCTAATAGAGTAAAAACCCACCGGGTATCGGGTTCTGGGTACCCATTGCCATCTCTAGTTGCAGCCGCTAGTTGCTATGATACGGGGTCGCCCGATCTTCTCGACGTAGGATGGATACTCACGAGAGTCTTGATGAATCGTAATGATCCTCCAATGCCAATGCAAGGGACGAACACTCTTTAATCCGCCAAAACACACTCGTGTTGATTTCGCTGACCACCAAGCGAAGATCTATCGTGCACCCAATTTCCAACGGAAAGGCTGAACGATCTTGATTGAAGAAGACACTCCTAATTCCCTTAGGAATTTCGGCGGCAATGCTAAACTCGAAAGCTTTAGTAGATTGATTTTTCTCAAACGTGGTTTGAGCAAAACAAAGGGGATACTTTGAAGTGCAGCCCATATATATATATATATATATATATATATATATATATATATATATATATATATATATATATATATATATATATATATATATATATATATATATATATATATATATATGATGAGTGTTTCATGCACCTTGGTGCCTAGGCACCCATATTAATAGTTGTTGATTTGCTTTGAGATTTGCAACGTTTGATGTGGGTATCTTCATATACCCATAAAAGTATATTTGAGATGTCAAACTCAGAAAAAATTAAATTCAACTTCAGTTTAATTAGTTTGAACCATTTTTATGGTATATACTCATTGTAGTCGCATTGAACTCAAAAGTAGTTCAAACTAGTTTGAATGAGTTGAACTTACTTACCATAAATATATCAAGGTTATAAAACATTTCCATACCCAAACTCAAAAAATTATCAATCATACACGTGTATCGAGCGGTTCTTGATGTTGGTACCTAGGTACCAAGGTGCCTTGTGTAATTTTTCCTATATATATATATATATATATATATATATATATATATATATATATATATATATATATATATATATATATATATATATATATATATAGGCAAAATAACAGTGCACCATGGTGCCCAAGCTCCATAATTAAAATTTTCCATCCATGATTGATTCCTTTCCAAATTGATGTCTTTTGAATTAACGAATCTTAATAGGTTTACCTAATATATTGCACACTGCACGCATCTAAAAGCAATCTAACGACAGAGAGGCTTGGTGTCCGGCACCATGGTGCACCATTTATATATATATATATATATATATATATATATATATATATATATATATATATATATATATATATATATAGAAAATTACATAAGGCACCATGGTGCCTAGGCACCAACATCCGATACACGTGTATGATTGATAATTTTTTTGAGTTTGGGTATGAAAATGTTTTATACCCTTGATATATTTATGGTAAGTAAGTTTTGAACTCAGTTCAACTTAGTTTGAACTGCTTTTGAGTTCAATGTAACTACAGTGAGTATATACCATAAAAATAGTTCAAACTAATTAAACTGAAGTTGAATTTAAATTTTTTCGGAGTTTGACATCTCAAATATACTTTTTTATGGGTATATGAAGATACCCACATCAAACGTTGCGAATCTCGAAGCAAATCAACGGGTATTGATATTGGTGCCTAGGCACCATGGTGCATGAAACCCTCGTCCTATATATATATATATATATATATATATATATATGGGAGAATTAATGAAGGTGCGTTGAAGTGTTCAATTCACACGCAGATGCCCGTCGAGTTCTAAGCGGACAGAACACCTAACCGTGGTCGTTCTTACGTCGTATTGGACTGCCCTTGGCTGGAATACAGGCCGGAAAAAAAAGCCTGAAACACATGTAACATTCATTGATTTGGTGTTTTCCTCAAGTAATTGCATGCCTCCATCGTCAAGAACGACCAGTACTGATCAATAGTTAGTACCACCACGATTTAGTGCACAAGGAAACACGGCAGAATCTTATCACAAAGAAGACATGGAGCAGAAGTAGACACTTGTGTCTTCGGTGCTGCTCCAACAGGGCTTCTAGCCAAAATTGCATTTTAACGGTTGTGAAGCGATAAATTGAGAAAAAACATCATTATATTTCACAAACAATACAAAAATAAGAAAAAAAAAATAGAAAAGGTAAAAGGTTTAAAAATCTGAAAAACAAAAAAGGCTTAATTTAAGAAATTGTCGTGTTTTAAAAAATCAGAAACAGAAATAGAAACAGTTTAGAGCACGATCAAAGAGACGTTACTCATTCAAGACACAGGGACGGACGGATGCACGATGGGTGTGGCAGAAGAATTCAGAAACGTCGGAGCCGAGGTTGACTGCAAACCGAGAGGAAAAAACAAAGATATATTCTTCTAGATTGCGTCTTATAACTCTTAATTTTTAAATTCTATTTATTTATGACAGAGAATAAAGAGAAGTAACTACATACAATTTTGACCGGTATAACTGAAGTCGATATAATTATCTTAAAAAGATATATCATTTGAAAACTAATTACTGTACCAAAATTGAAAACCCACGTAAAACTCGGCCAGGGAAAGCATCAGTTCCAAGCGATGCGATGGGATGGGGTGCGGTTGTAGTATTGGATTCCCGTGAGAAGAGGAGCAAGGCACAGGTACCTCGAAAGCGTTGCATTTGCGTTGCCGCCATCTATCGCATTCCGTTCACCTCCTCTTCCCCGTAGCCTCGACGCAAGGGACAACCCCAGCAAGGATGCGGATGAAAAGCCGCGTTTCGTGGATGCCGGGGCACTTCTTCTCTTCTCCCGGCCGGCCTCGTTAACGTGTCTTCGTCTCGAGTTCTGCAAAAGAAACAAAGAAATTACAACGTTCAAATGGCTTATTAGCTAGCAGCTACTCACTTATTTGGTCCAAATACTGTCACTGATAGCAGTACTTTATTTCCCAACTGCTATAGTTTTAGTAGGAATTCACACATCTCGTGATAATCTGCGTATTTGAGCCATGCTTGCAACACAGAAATTTTACCGGAAGATTTTTCGCATAATTGCATCAGATGATTCAATTTCCTTCATAGTTTCATACGTACAGGACCTCTAGATTTACGACACTGCTGTTGCGTGCGAGGATTTACCGATAGTAAAAGGACATGGCAAGCATATGAGGTGTTCGTATTGGTTGTGATGGATGGATTTTAGCTGTGACTGATGACTTTTAGTGATCGAAAGAAGTAGCTTTTTGAAAAAGAGACAAATAGTGGAAAAAGAAAGAGAGATACGCGTACGAAATGACAGCAAGAAAAGTAAGATGTGTGATACTCATATAACCCATATCTTATTTTCTAAGGAGATGAATGAAAAATCTATTTTAAAAAAGCAGCTGTTCATATTTTTAAAAGCTAATACCAACACCCTATGGACTATGCTTTCCCTAAGGCGAAATAGCAGTCAAAGGTCCTAGCTGCACGGCAAGCAATCTTTTTCATGCAGGCCTCTTTTCTTTTCTTTATCGATCCAGTGCAGTTCAGTGCTCCCAACTCGAAACCAGTACCAGTGCTGCCTCCAGGCTAAAAATAATGCTTAATAATAGTACTCCACCCCAACAACCACAACAATCGTGTTTAGAGCATCTCTAATAGTGACTTATGAGCTAGCTCTAAACATATTATTTCATATTTTAATAGAAGAGAAAGAAAAACTATCTCTTGATCAAGAGCTAGTCTCATACACACATTTCAAGATTATGTGAGAGTGTCATATGAGGCTATTTATGTTATGAGCTATGTGCTAAAAGTTAGCACTATTGGAGAAGTTATCTTAGAACTAGTAATTAGCTCATACTGTTGGAGATGCTCTTATGAACAGATAGACCGGCCGGTTGTTAGTGCATCGATCCAAACTTTCAGCCAAACAAATTGACATGTTACCACTACCGTCCATTCATCATCGAAGAAATGGAAGGAGACAAACCAATTAAGGGACAAGGTGCAGGCATCAAGAATGTTAGAATGAATGCCTTGTAGATGTTGTTGCCTGTATTATTGCCCAGTCTTGTGTGAGTCTAGCTTCTCTTCCTTTCGCAATTGCAAGTTTGCAACAATGTGAGTAAAAGAGTAGTGAAGTCATAGCAAAAAGGCAAGCCGGCCACATGCATGCATGAATGCACGACGCATGCACTGCTCCCTGGCTCCTCTCCATGAAAGCATGAACCAATGATCGGTGCATGCACCCCCTTCAGGACATGCTCAAGTCAGTTCGCATGGATAGTAGTAGCTAGCGGATGTTTTAGGCCACACGGCTCCATCACTGAGGGAGAATGCAGATACTTATTGGATCACAAATTAAGCTGACGAGATCGACAACTTTCCATTGCTTCATGTTGGTGTTGCTCGCAACAAGTATTACGCGTACGACTATACTGCCTGCCGAAAGGAGCTGCAATGGAGTCGTACTATTTACTAGCCAGTCGCCAGCAAAAAAACTGTGCGCCACGAAAGGTGCATATGCACATAGCGTAATGGGGCCAGTGATGCTCGTGCTCCGGCCGGCAAATCAGGCCGTGCCGACGGTGGAAATCGATGGATCGACGTCGTGCGCGCCTCGCGCCCACGATGGCAATGGAAGATTTGTCTGCTCTGCACTGCACTGCAGGTTACTAGCTAAGTTGCTGGCCCGTCAAGTGCTTGTGATTTGTGGATTTGCGACGCATACATGTCATGTCAATATGTCATGATATCGATCGATCGACCCATCTCGCATTGATCCACAATGCTTGTAATTAAAGTGGCATCTAGTGAGATCTCCGTGCTGCTGTACACGCAGGATCTGCGGAGGAGTACGTGCAGGCAGGTTTAATGGCCGGCCTGCAGATCACGCAGTAACCACCTCGAATGCTTCGGTTTCACCGATCGGTCCCATCTCGATCTCATCCATGCATGGAGCCATGATCGGCACGGCAGAAATTGACAGTGCCAAATGCGTAGATTGGCAACTTGGCGAGCAGGCTGTTCTGCTGCTGCTGCAGCATCCGCAAAGCAAGGCCTGGAAAAGCTGCGTCGATTTGGATCTGGATTCGGATTCATCGATTCCATTCAATTCGTCAGGGACAGAGACGTGCACTGCCGCTCCGTCGGATTGATGCATGTCACGTACTAGTACGCTACTACACTGTCATTCGATGGTTGCGCGCATGCGCGGGCCGTCTCCTCTCCGTGGGCAACGTGACTCGCTGCAGTGGGAGTACGTGGATCGATTCGAGCATGTCTAGTCATCGAGATACGTGAAAAAGAAAGGAACAAGTGACCAGCAAAGCAAGCACTTTTTTGCTAATAGTTTTTTTTATTATAGTAGTGATCGGTCGGACTGTGGTTTATAGTTTATTTCACTGTAGCTGATTAAAATTACACCGTAACTGAAGGTGGCTTATTTGGTATAATTAAATTTTAAATATTTTAAAATAGAAAAAATGAGTTAGCCCATCACGTGTAATGCAAACAAATACGGGAAAAAAAGAACCGGTAAAAAACTCAAAAAATCCAAAAAAATTAGAAAAAGATGAAATTTAGGAATAGTGAAAAATAAGCCAGAAGCCGAACCGATCACCGTATATCTTATCAATTTTATTTATATTTTTAAGACGATAAATATATTATGTAAACAGCGTACGTAACTTTAAACTTAAGAAGTCATTCAAACAAGCCACGACAGAAGCCTAAAACCCACAAAGAAAAACAAATGAACAAGGTCAACCCATGCAAGACAGTAGTAAGTAGCAGCAGCAGCAGCAGCAGCAAAGCGGTTCTAGGACTCGAGCCCTCTGCCTCGAGTGGTTAAAAAAATAGAGATAGGTAAGAGAGAAGGAAAGGCATGGCAGATTTCCTTAGCTTATTTTAGCGCCGGCCGATGGAAATGTATTAGCAGCAGATAGGTGGTACTACTAGCGTTGTGGCAACAGATCGGGGCGGGCAGATTCATAATAGGTGGCACGGATTGGTTGCAGAGTCAATGGCGTTAGCTCACTGATCACTAGTCCCAGTTTGGTTGCTACTGCTCCTACAAAGATTGATTGTTCAGGGTTGTCGGTAGCGGCTGCATTGGTGGACTGAATGAGTGTTTCTTGGCGAGGATTGTGGAGCATTTCATCAGTGGATTTCTCTGCGACTTTCGCTACCGGCACTTGAAACTTTCCCATATATTTCGACCGGCTTCGCTCCAAATGCCAGTACTAGCTGTAGCAGTCCATCGACTAAAGTCCAAAATTTCTCTGTGGTTGGTGGAGAAAAAGAAAACACTAGCTTGTGGCCAAGCTAAGTGATGTATAGCATTATGACGTCGAAGTAGGGGAAAAGGAAGGGAAATGTAGCTAGTTGAATCCGACCTGCACCAACATGATCGAGAACGAATGGCTTTCTAATCGATGGATCGGATGCGTCTCCACTACGTACTCCCAGGTCCAGGTGGCACGACGTTGTTATTAGTATTTTTTTTCGTTGAGAGCCTGAGAATGCATGAGAGGCATGACCGACCAGATTCGTTCGACTATATTGCTCGCTTATTATTGTTGTTGGTGGTCCAGTGCATGTATCATCAATCACAGTATAATCAGTATGCGATCTCCATCTGCCTACATGAATGAGCCTGAAAGCTAGGAATGGAGGTTTCCCTTCCTTTGCAACCACGCTCTGCCTCGCCCACTCCCTTACTTGCAACCGAACCGACCCTTGTAATTCGACGGACCCCTTTTGTTTTGTCCAAATCACTCACTAGTGATGAGTAATGAGCCTACCATGTCAGATTTTGAGGAAATGGACCTAGCTCCATTCCCCCCCCCCCCCAAAGGCCTATGTATTTCTTAAGCTAAAACTTAACTTTTAATTATAATTTATTAGTCTAATAAATAGCGATTACTAAATAGAGAAGCTGAAAAAAAAGGGGGCAAAACACCCAAGCCAGGCCTTGCATCCATATGGCCAAGGCACCAGCAGCAGCGTCGCTCCTAGTTTCACATTACATGCATGTCCTGCCCTGCCTGTGCAGTGCCCCAATATTTATTGTATCATCACAAGGGAAAGCAACCGAAGCAAAGCAGCACATCATATCATATGCACAATCCATGCCAAAGTTCATGTGACGAGCAGCATAGCACGGCAGCCCAGAAATTACTTGCTTCTCTGTGCATCACGCACCACAGTCACTAGCCGTGAACCTTATACTACAATGTACTGGTAGCGTGGAGGAGAGGCCTCGGTTTCTCATCTCACTCCTCTGCTTCAGTTCATTCATTAGGGCAAGTCTTTAATCGTGTCACTACCTATATAGCAGTACTACATAATACTGTTCACAGAAAGCACAGACAGAAAAACAGTGTGTGTGTGCAATCTTTCAGAAAAGAAAGAAGGAAACACTAGTGTCCAGCATGCAATGGTTCCAGTGTGCATACCGCATAGCTAGCTAGTATGCAGTGTGCGCTGGTTCATCAATAAAATTAATGCAAGAGGCCAAGAGCCGGTGGGCCCTCGTTGTCATCGGCTTGGTTGGTTGACTGGTGATAGTACAAGCAGCTAGTACTCCTATCCTGTTGCTGTGGAACGGTGATGTCTCCGTTTATCTACGCGAAACAAAAATCCGTTCAATTCGGTCGGCGTTTAATGATTTTTGATGTGTGTATTTTGACTAAAATATCACTATAGTATTTTTAGCTTTTGGTTAAGACATTCAATTAGAAAAACCGTTATATTTTTACGTATATATGAAGAAAAAAAGTTATGTGAAACATCAATATTTTTAAAGATTCGAAGCTAAAAGCTCTGTAGAAAGGAGAGAAAAATGACATTGTTGTGTGTGTAAGTGTGTACATGTGATGGTGTGTGGATGTCTATGAGTTATACTGATTACTTGAAAAAAAGACGACGACGAGGCCGTAAGGTGCGAAGCCACGTTGAGCAGTGGATCTGTGCAGCGCCACCATGCGCAGCAGGAGCAGGCGCGCGATGTTCGCTGGCAAGCGAGGGCGGGACCCACGTGGAAATCCAACGCAACGAAATGACCCTTCGCTTTTGGTTGCGCATGCAGCTAATCCAGGCGAACTCCTCGCGGCGCTCTGCGAGATCCAGTGCCGGAGTGCCCTCTCTCAAAACTTCAGCACCTTCGTCAATCGTAAAGGGATCATCCATGAACACGATGGATCATCGATCGATCTATGCAGGCAGCAGCGTTGACTCTCCCAACCCGGCCGGAGCGGAGATGCAGCATCGATCGATCTACTAGCCAGAATTCGCGCCACTCCACTCCTCTCCTCATGCCAGGCTCACCCATCAACCACCAACACTGCCACGATGCCTTCCTCTTTCTCTCCTCAAAGCACCACCACGGCGTCCTCTTGTTCTCTTCTTCTTTCCATTCCCACCTCCCAAAACTCGACCAGATAATCCATTCCCATTCAGAAGCATGGATGAATGAATGAATGAAACAGCAGGGAGGATGATCCTCGGATTTCATTCCCAGTGGCTCAACTCACCTCATCAATCAGATTCGATTCCCATTTTCCTTCTCTTTCTTTTCCTCCTCGATAAAGTCTCTGCCGATGACTAGCGAACTAACCAACCACACACATGCTACCTCAGCTCACAAATCTGATGCAGTGTGACAGTGTCAGATAGTAAGCTAGCTTGCACTATCTCAGCTCAGGCTCAGAAAAAAATAACTAATTGCATGTGATGAATCTAGTAAGAGAGCACCCAATTCGGATCCATCCAACAAGTGGCATTAGCTCTTAATTTCCATTAGCAGAACATATTTACTAACTTACCACAGTAATATCAAACATACTAAATCAGTTGCGTGGAAGATTGCTCACTAATTAGATTCAGTTGCGTGGAAGATTGCTCCAGACCTCCCAACCACAGGGATGACAACTGGCCGCGCTGAGGTCCAAGCATCTTTGGCAACATCAAACATACTAAATGAAAGGGGAATCAATGAATGATGGCAACAAGGGGAGGGGAAGAATAACAACTCCTTGTAAACAGTGGTGGAGTCAGGATTTAGTTACGCCCCGAGTTCAGTGGTGGAATGGTCTAGGCTATCTAGACTGAACTAAGAAAATATTACCCAGGCTGGACTGAATTTACCCGGACTGTATACTACATATTTTTTCACACCCCGGGCTGAAGCATACCCTGTCCGGGGTGTGGATCCGCCCCTGCTTGCAAAGAAGTTAATATATTTATAAAAAGGCAGAGAAAAATTTTTGCTCGAAGGGGTGCAATTGGTTACAGTAGTCATCCTTGACCGTGTCTAACATGGATGCTGTGTCGATCGTCATGATGATCATAATGCGACTGGTATAAGACTGTAGAGGCCCGGTTCAATCCAAGTAAAATCAAGCAGAAGTTGTGGAACAAGCTCTAGACCGCACTCGTGCATTGTGATTGATCTCTATTGGCTATCATGCTCATCAAGCATACAACTGTTGTTCCAATAGTTGCACGCCTGACTCCCATTATCTTAGAAACCTGCTCCGCAATTATTGAGCTCACGAGCCAATGCCTCAAAACTGTACTCCATATCGAGCCTGCTTACACTGCAACACAGTCGACTCTAGAGACACTTTATTTTGCGTTTAGAGACCCGTTTTGTGTCACAGATTTTCTTTGTGTCGCTTGCTAAAGAGTCACCAAAAGGGTCACAAGATTAAGTTGGCACCCATGGTGTTGTCCAAAATTTATAGTAAGGTTCAAATTAAAATTTTGACGCACCCCAACAAAACAAAAGTAGAGGATATTTTGAGCTAGGGAAAATCCATAAACACCCACATAAAACACCTGCTTTTTCAATTTGATATTCATATCTAATTTTCATTTAGTTTCCCCCCTCATAAGTTAAGTTGGCTGGCAAATACCCCCTAGGCCATATGTTCGTACTATTTTTTTATCTTGGTTTCAAGTATCTCTGGAAAATGTTTCGATGATTTTAGTACTTATTTAAGTTATATTCAAAATTGTTTCAAAGATTTGAGTGATTTCGGTTTCTGTAATACACGATTTCAGCATTGAAGTAGTGCATTACAAAGTACAGAAATCACAGAAATAGCTAGAATAAGTATTAACATCATTGAAACAAGTTTTGATACCACGAAACAAGTGCCAAAGATAATAAAAAACTATGAGAAATAGTGTTAACGTGATGCTTAGGGGTTATTTACACGCCAACTTTACTAATGGGGACAAATTAAATGATAATTAGATATAGAGGGCAAATTGAAAAAGTACATTATTTATGGGGGTTTTTTTAATAGATTTCCCCTTTTAACTATGGGGAACTATATATTTAAACAATTGGCCCTTCGAAATTATATATTTTTATTTTCTGATGAATTTTTTCAAGGGACTTTTGCTATGAAACTTTCTAGTTGATAGAAACTGATTATATATATAGTTGTATTTTAAGAATGTTTTAAAGAAGCACAATAAGCAATTCAATCATTAATCGATCATATTATGCTTTCTTCAAACTTCTCATGTATTCTTCACCAAAAAAATTCACTTTTCACAATTTTATATGCATGTATATTCTCTTTTCCCTAAAATTAAATAATACCGTATGACACTTTTAAGGGTCACCGTGAGTACTATGTTATGACAATTTCAAGAAGAGTCGTCGGAAGTATCACGAAATCTAGTAGTATCACAATGCCTCCTTGAAGAGTCACCACAAGGGTCACGAAACAACAACTTCAAAAAATCCCTGTGACACTTCATCGATGTGTCTCCAAGAAAGTGTCGTTAAACGACATTTTTCTTGTAGTAATTATCAAGAGAAGAAAAGCATCGCTAGATCAGCGTAAGTACTAGCACTCTTAGTAGATGGCCTTGAAGATTATGATGACAGATGTTAGGGGGGCCTTAATATCTGTACGTGTGTTCATATATATATGTGGGTGTGCACATCACAAGGAAGGAAGATCAAGATCTAGACTAGAGGCCCACAAGCAAATGAGGAGGGTTAAAGCATTAAAGGGACAACCATGGGTGTTGGAGAATCTAAGTGAGAATTGACAGACACATGCATGAGAGAGCTAAAGCCACCGGCAGTGCTCGGCAAAGTTGGGCTCGAGCTAGCTTTCTTCAGAATAATTCTATCCTTTGTGGAGTAGTTAGTTACCACCACTATTCAAGAGCCTTAATCTTTGTGGTGAATAAAAGTGATGAGCACAAACACCCAAGTCAACAGAGTTAGCTAGCTTGCAGAACTTTGGGGGCCAAGGCAGCACTGGTTTTTCATGAAAGAGAGAGGACTAAGGAAGAATCAGATGCAAGGACAAAATCTCTTTCAGTGACGCTAGGCATTACTACTCACCATTGCTTTACAAACAATCCAAGTTCTACCTGAAATATTTTGATTTCCCCAACAAATTCAGTGGCTCTAAATATCATAATATTTCCTCATTCGAAAACGAGGGCTCAATTTGACATCATATATGTATTCGAACCTTGCGAATCATATTGGAGGATTTTAATTTTCTGACGTGAGCACATTTGTGCAGAACAGCACGAGGGACATCATATTTTTGTCAAGTTGTATGATGCTATATTAATAGAACTGACTACATTGAGTTAAAAATCATGGTTTTCAGAACAAAGGTTACCCAACACAACTGGTGCGAAGTTCAGTAATCTGAGGGATTCATGCTTCATGATGTACAAAGATATATGGTAAACAAGCTTGCAGGTAAAGGCCCACAGACAGGCCTACTGCTAGTGGGGTTTGGCAACTTTGGTCACTGATCGGCACACTCTGTAAAATGCTGCCTAACCATGGAGCCTACACCTTGAAATATTTAATAACAACTATAAGAAGTTTAAGAGTCCAGTACAGTACTACTCATGGCTGATGCAGTAGTACTGGACTGCACACTGGTGTTGGCTGAGCTGGGCTGATTGACCTGACTGGCCCATTCAACTTTTGGAGAAGAGTCAAGAGTGTAGCCCAAGTGTTCGAGAACATAGTCCAGTGTTTGAGAACATAGTGTAAAACTTTATCATAAGATTTATTTATAGCTGTTTATGTAATATAAAGTACTTTTTTATTTATTCGTATGTATGGACATGATATTTACCTATATTATTGTGTGAATGAATTAGTGATCTACAAACTAGCTCAGAATACCCAGAAGAAGATTTAGATTGTTAAATCCGGATCCCTAAAGAAAGAAGCAGAGCGCACAGATAAGAGAAGACAGAGTGGATTTCTTTAATACGTACGACTATGGAAGGAAAGAAACTTTTTTTTTTCTATTCTCTTCTTCTTTTCTCTTTTTGCGTGTCAAGCTGCTTTGCAACGCCATTGCACTAGCTTATGCCCCTGGTCAGTGCAAAAAAATGTTGAGCTTAACGTGATGCTTTATTCGATTCTGAGCCTGGATTTCTCGTTCCATCATGTGCTCCAATGCAGCTAAAGAGAAATATAGTGGCAATGCTCTTGTCATTTTCATTGCATATATACCTGCTAATGCCTAGGATATTGATTGGTGGGGTTAATTTGATCCCATTTTAAATTTTCTTTAGAGCAATACTCGTAGTGCTGCAATTGCAAAGCGTTGCCGCCAAGCTCTGTGAGTTTTTCAGAGGCTTCTGCTGCCTTGCCAATGCCAGGAATCAGTAGTTCAGTGCTCCAAACCTGTCCTATAACATATGAATTTCTTTCTGTCATTTTTTTTACACTTTGCGCTGCGTCTGAAGATGCATGATTGAAGAAGAGAAAGAGGAGTAACGCGAGTGAGTATGATTCACTCCAAGGATCAAGCAGGAAAGGACGGCCTCTTATGACTTGATGCAAATGCAGGAACAGAATCTAGCTGTCCGTGTCACGTCACGCAGGTCTCTCGTCTGGTCTTTGCCTTGTCCCCGGCCGATCGATCGAAAAAGGTCGAGAGGAAAATATTTCGTTTCCAACCAAAGCCCCATCGAGCTGCTTGGATCTTTACATGTATGGGACGGTTGAACAGTGCAGCACTTGTCATGCTCCATCGCACTGGTAGATAATGTGAAAGGGTTTTGTTAAACGTCATCTGCATGTTTTTTCTAATTATCATCTAGATTTAGATCATTAGATTAGATATCCAATGGCCATAAATTCTCCCACCTCTCCTTAAATTCTACCACATCCCTCTTGAAAAAAAATCTCCCTTCTTTAAAAATAAGGAGCCCCTTGATCTCTAATCCAAAGGTCATAAATTTAAATGATAATTAGAAAAAAAACATCCAGGTGATGCCTATATACTCCCAATGTGAAAAACGTATGGTGTTTTGTTTTCTAGATTCAGAGTAATCTGCTTGCCATTTTATAGCCTGCTTAGGACACCAGAATTTTCACAGGAATCCCTTTTTCCTTGCTTGTTTTGATATTGGTTTTGAAAGTTGAAACATTTTGCTACTGAAAAAAAACACAGTAGCTTTGAACCTTTTTTTGTGAAAAAAAGAAGGTTCTTTATTAGTTACTCAGGAACAAAATTACATTCTTGAGCAACTAGATGCTCAACACACACCGGACAATGCACTCTCCACACCGCCGGCCAGTTGCTCGGAAATGTGTACGTGATCGGAGGAACGTACGTCGATCCAGCCGGAGTACTTTCATTGGAGTCTGGGGCAAGTACGTACGTACTCCGGTACTTACACGCTCTAGATTCGTAAACTCGAGACTCGTAAGTTATTCAAGTTTAACTTACTCTAGATTTGATTTAAATTTAACCTGAACTTTAAACAAGTTGAGCTCGAACTTGATTTCGAACTTATAAGTTTTAACTAACCGAGCTCGAATAACTCGTTAGGATTCGATTCGAACTTGAATATTGATAAATATTAACTATCGCCGAGTTTACTCGAGTTGAGCTTTAGCTCAAGTTTTTTATCATTGAAAAATAGTGCTTGTTGAATTATTTTGATTGTTATTGAGTTTACTTATGTGAAGCTTGAGGTTTTTTATTGCTAAAAATTAGTGCATGTCAAAAGCGGAGTTCCTGCTTATTCAGGCTTGTTGAAAGTTGGAAACACGTACTAGTAACTTCCATTGGGCATGGCTATGGAAAGGAAACATGTCTACATACGTACTAGTAACTTCCATTGGGCATGGCTACGGAAAGGAAACATGTCTACATTTGGCTAGTGGTAGAAACACGACTCCTTGATTGGAGCAGACAGGACAAAGTTCAGTACGGACATTCATGCATGTCCTGACCGCTCACCAGCCCAAAAGTTTAAGGTGCCTATTGATTAGACTGAAAAAATAGTTTATAGATAAAATTTTACTGTAACTGATCAAAATTACACTATAATTAATGGTGGTTTATTTAGTCTAACTAAAATCTAAAAAGTTTAAAAATAGAAAAAAAACAGGCTAATCCATTACGGACAATACAAACGAATACGAGAAAAAAGAACTAGCAAAAAACTCAAGAAAAAGCTAAAAAGTCAGAAAAAGATGAAATTTATGAATAGTAAAAAATAAGCCAGAATCTCAAGGTAAAATAAGTAGGGCCTAAGTTTTGGAATATAAAAAAAGTGTATATTAAATCTACTCTAAAGTTCACTAAAGTTTATTATGTAAGATAAAAGATTTTTCTAATCTACAAGCACGCTTGATTATAATGGAGACCTAGAATCAATAGTGGTTATCTTCTAAGAAGTTATTAAAGCCTCTCTCAAAAGTTTCCTTGGTATCCTCCTAAACTTCTTTTGATGATGATTAAGTAAGTATAAGTACAATTGTACTTAGCAAGTCGCATGAGCAATGGACGAGTAAGGCAGTGTGCATGGGCGTGAATGGCATCACGGTGCATGGCAGCGGGAGCGGGGTGTTGGCGCGGCTTGGGTGCGCCTTCACGCTTGGAAAGCGTAAATCCAAAAAGGAAAAACGGCTTGGCTTTGAAAACTTTCTAGATTTAGCAAAAACTCTAAATTTAAACAAAATTCAAGGAAATTCATTTTTTTTAAATTTTGGGGTTGTTTCAGGATCTTCTCAAATGTAGACTTTTCTGAAGCTATGGACTCCTGCTCTCCTACATAGGCACCAGTGTTTCAGTCTACTGTGTGCTGATGCTGCCTGTGTTAGAATGATCAGATCAAAAGGTTCGCATGCACTTGGTAATGACCAAGACAAAACGTACGTACTTTGGTCACTAATTTGCTAGAGGAGGGAGCATGCATATATTGTGAGTTAGTCACGGAATCACAATAAGACCAAAGGAGAAGCAGCTTAAACCAAAGAAGAAATTTATGTCGCTCATCATTATGTGCACAAATATTTGGTTCCAAAGCCGATGGAACGGATAATCAAATCGAACCCAATCGATGATAGTTACCTCCTTTATAATTGTAAATTGCTCCCTGTTCTTCTTTAAACCCTGACATATCGATGACCTCAAGAATCTAGAAAAGCATGTAACTAACGATCGCCATCAGAACAGTCCTGCACGCTCAAGCCACGCTGATGCGTGCATGCGTCGCTCCACATGCAAGGCTCCCAGTTAGGGCTCTAAAAAAAGCTCGAAACTCACGAGCTACTTGAGTTCGACTCGTTCTAGGCTTGATTCGAACTCGGTTCGAACTTTAAACGAGCCGAACTCGAGCTTGATCTCGAGCTCGCGAGCTTCACCGAGCCGAGCTCGAATAGTTCGCGAGCCCCGATTCGAGTTTAAATAGTAATACATATTAATTCTTACCGAGCTTACTCGAGCCGAACTCGAGCTCGAGCTTGTCTTATTATTGAAAATTAGTGTGTATTTGAATTATTTTGATTGTTATCGAGCTTACTAGAGTCGAGCTCGAGCTTAAAATTTTCTTATTATTGAAAAATAGTGCATAATAAATTATTTTAATTGTTATCGAGCTTCAACGAGCCGAGCTCGAGCCTACTCGAGCCCAGGTCCAAGCTAGGACCCCAACTCGAGCTCGGCTCGAGCTTGCTCGAGCTTCTACCGAGCTCGAGCCTGGAAGGTCAAGCTCGCTCGAGCTCGGCTCATTTACAGCCCTACTCCCAGCTGACTGTTCTTTTCGGCTGCGGCTTATGGCTTTTGATTGAAAAATTTAAATTTTAGCTGTTTACGATACAGATTACGAAGAGACAGATATTCACTTGCGATTTTGGCTTGTACAGATGTTGGGCCGTCTTGAGAAAATACTCCGTTTGAAAGTTAGGTACTGTAGTAAAAGTAAAAAATCACCAACTTGTGAGGTAAAGAACAGACCCTGAGACAGGCAGACCAATTTAAACAAAACTGAAGGTGCTGATTTATCGAGGGAAGAAAGTCAGAGGCAGGAGATAGCACATGGCAAGAAATCCAATGCACATTATGCACGGCAGACAGCAGCCACAATCGATGGCAAAACAGTGATCGATGTAGCTAGATTCCTCCCCATCGCTGGAGTGGTAGCAGCTGCAGCAGCGTTGATGCGTCATGCATGCATGCCGACCTAATGTCAAATCACCTGCACTACGCCATGTAGTAGTAGACTGTATAATGTGCATGAAGACTGGGCAGCTAGCACAGCAAGGCAGGCAGGAGACATGCACGTGAGAGCTCCCTCCATCATTGGAGAACCAGTCAGAGGACGCAGGAACTGAGACTGCTGGGTGGCAGCACTTGCAGAGTCGAGTATGGTCACGTTTCTTCCTGGCTTTTTTTTCTTACTTCAAGAAGTCAAAATAGTTTCTCTAAGTGGTTTTTCGAAGCAATTTTTAAACGATTTTTGAGTCTAAAATGGTGCGCGTCGTCTGTATTAGTTCTGCTGTTGTATCAAAAATACGAATAAAATCTATCAGTCATAACTAAAAGGTATCAATCATAGTTTAAAAAAGATAACCTGTAAATGCTATTGCTAGTGTACTCCAGTCTCCTCCGCTCCCTCCTGCTGCATGGCCAGCAGCTCAACTCGACGATGCATCTACTCCATGCTCATGGGCCTCATCATGAACCCACTCAACTACAGTATGTATGCAGATGAAATGCATGCATTAGAGTTGGAGAGAGTAGACACCTTTCTTTCTTTCATTCTTTCCTAGACACCTTTCTTTCTTTCTTCTGCCCTCTTCCATGTGCTAACCTATATAAGTACTACTCCCTCCAATCATAAAAGAGCGACCTAATCATGAAAGAGTGACATCCTAGAATATGTGCAGTCAACCTCTATTAGTGTTGCTAAAGATATTGTTTAAAACATATGGTTTGGATATATAAAAATGATATAAGTGAATTTGTCATACAAAATACTTTCACAATACTGGACTTTTACAAGTTTTTTTTAATATATGATAAAAGAATTTAGTAGTCAAAGGAGCATCTTGTTAACGTTAAAAAGTAAAAAAAATATCACTCCTTGATGACAGGAGGGAGTAGATCAATGATTCATAAGTGCATGCTCTAGGTTAACCAAATGGATTATGAAAGCAAATGATGCATTTGAAGAAGTTAAAAGGTACCTTATGAGTACCCCGGTCTTAGTCTCTCCAAGACCAGAAGAAACTTTGCTCTTATATCTGGCTGCAATGCTACAAGCAGTCAGTGTCGTACTGGTCGTTAAACATGACAATATCCAACAACCAGTATATTACGTAAGTGAAGTCTTACATGGACCAAAAGAGCGACATCCAGACATACAAAAGTTGTTGTATGTCCTCCTTATGACTTTAAACAAACTAAGGCATTCTTACAAACCCACAAAATCGTCATACCAACTAGATACTCTCTAGGTTAAGTTCTCCAAAATAGGCTACCATTAGTATGTATAGTAAACTAAGCGGTTGAACTTGGAGAGTTCGATCTCTATTTTATTTCACAAATAGCAATTAAGTCCTAGGCATTAGCAGAATTCATCGTCAAGTGGACAAACCTTGAACCCACCCAAGGGCCCAAGTATGAACACCACAAGGAGTGGACTATGTACTTCGGCGATTTCTTGACGATAAAGGGCTCAGGAGTTGGGGTAGTCCTGGTTTCTCCTACTGGAGAAAACATAAAGTACGCCATCCAGCTAAACTTTTTTGCTATAAATAATGTGGTAAAGTACAAAGGTTTACCAATATGGCTTCAATCAGCCAAAGCGTTTGGGATTCGTAGACTACTAGTGAAAGGTAATTCTCAACTAGTAATGACTTAAATCGGAAAAGAGTATCAATGCTCAAGTACCGTGATATCATCTTATCTAGCGGAAGTAAAAAAACTTGAAACACATTTCTTTGGTTTCCAGGTCCTATACATTCCTAGAAAGAAAAACTTTCTAGCATACCAGTTGGCACGGTTGGCTTTCTCAAGATCACCTGTCCCGTCCGAAGTATTTCTCAAATAACTCAACAAATCCTTGGCAATCGAGCATTCTGAGGATGCTCCACTAGAAGTCGCTCAAGTTGACCCCAACAATGATTAGATGATATCAATATATGAATATCTTCAGCATGATATAATTCCTGAAGATGATGTAGATGCTAATCGTACAGCTCAAAAAGCCAAATCATATACTCTGATCGAATGTACCCTCTACAAACGAGGAACTCATGGAGTGTTGATGAAATGTGTATCTCAAAATGATGGTTTGAAATTACTATCCGACATACGTGGAGGAGTCTGTGGATCACATCATTCCTACAAAACTCTGATCGGTAAAGCCTTTCGACAAGGGTGCTAGTAGCCAACTGACCTCTATGATGCAAAAGAACTTGTGACAAAGTATGTGTAATATCAATTTCATAGCTGATAAGTACATCAACCTGCACAAGGTCTTCAAACAATACATCTTTTTTGGCCTTTCGCAATATGAGGGCTAGACATGCTAGAACCTTTCCCAAGAGCATTCAAGGGCTTTGAATTCTTTTTTGTATTGATTGATACATTTACAAAATGAATACAAGCTAACCCAATTGTTAAAATAACAACTAAAGCAACCAAGAAGTTCATCACAAAAATTGTGATTACACGATTTGTTGTTCCTAGTCACATAATCACAGACAACGTTACCCTGTTTTTGAGCAGGAAATTTTAGAAATTCTGCAAGAATGTAGGTATCAAGATATGTTATGCCTCAGTGGCTCACCTATATAGTAACAGGGCAGTAGAAAAAGTCAATGGCATACTAATACAAGGGATCAAATGCCGAGTATTCGATCAGTTAATACAATAGTCAGGATCTTGGGTTCAAAAACTTCCTTCTATATTATGGGTTGTTCAGACCACGACCAGTCGTGCAACTGGTGAAACACACCTCTTTTTAGTTTACGGCGTAAAAGCCATGCTTCCTCCGAAACCAAAGATTGGCTCTACTCGTGCAAATCATTATAATGATAATGATCAAGAAGAACGACGAATCAATGGCATCAATTTACTTAAAGAACAACGAAATGCAGCCTTATTATGATCGACGGTCTACCAAAAAGCCATGTGAAGGTACCATAGTCATAAAGTGCAACCTCACAGCCTAATTGTTAGTGATCTAGTTCTCAGAAATTTCAGAGCAAAGCAAATTGCAACAAACTTTCGTCTAAATGGAAAGGTCCATACACTATGGTCGAAATTACTAGATCAAGCTCGATACAACTAGCTATGTCAGATATGTATGTTTTGTCAAATTCTAGGAATATTGATCAATTACGTAAGTTCTATGTGTAAATACTTATTGTTTTTCATATTTTAATAAAGTTACATTATTTTCATTTCTTTTCCAATGAGTATTTTTATTTATACATCATTATCCATAATTTGGTCAAATACTATCATTATTGTCTGAGCTGCTCAGGGAAATCTATTTTTCTCCATGCCCTTTCCTAGGGATAATTTTTTACTTAATTGGCTTTAAAATTCTATTTAAAAGCCATGTGGATTGATATCGTGACCTTCACAGAGATGGTTCTCACAATAATCTACACTTTTTCCTCACAAATGAAAAAAATAAGTAAAAAAAGCAAACATACAATTTACATAGTTACTAAACTGCTCGGGGGGCTTGAAGGCTTTCATTCATACTTCTATACTATGTTCTTCTCTTGTTTAAACCTGGTCGAGACATGAAAAACCTCTTAGTCAAAATTTCTCCTCTCTGCATACGGTCCTACCCACTAGAAGGAGTTTTCTAGCGTTGGTCTTTTTTCCAATGATCTTTGCTACTAGTCAAAACTAGAGAGTGAATATGTTCTGGTTGTTTTGTTCATGTCTTTTCATCTTCAGCTATCTTACGACAAGATGGGATAATGTTTCCAAATACAATACTTATCTAATTTGCATACATTCTTGCATAAGTTTTTTTTATCATTCATCATGTTAGTAAGTTTATGTCAAATTTTCTCCGATCATGTTTTGGACTACAATACAACTTGATTATGGAAATAGTATCTAAGACTGGTTGAAATAATCTCTTAGCTCTATCTAATATGATTTTCTAGTAACTACTGGATCATTTCCTACAATCAAAGTGCATCAATCGGAATAAAGTTCATCTTGTCTTGGTCTACTGCTTACTTAGTAAGTTTTACTACTAAACAAGTAGTCGGGGGTTAGAAAAGATATGAATACTCATTAAGTTGAGGAAATGACATAAGCTTTACTGATGATAAAGGTAAGTTTTTTTATATACGAGTACTTCATTACATTTTTTTACTAATCTACTACTTGGAGCCACCAGACTGGTCGCTATGCGATGGAAATCCAACTTTCATCTCTTCTACGATCTGGATTTTGAAGGGCTTCATTTCTGGAAAAACCTAGGAGCTTCTTCCTTCGAGCAGTCAAATTCAGCTCTGAGTGCTTGAAGATTGAGGTTGGTAGCTTTAAACTTTGCTAATGCAAAGCTTACTCCATCAGCCACAACTTGCCTCATTTTCTGCTCGTGGTTGTTCCGAGAAGTAGCCATAACACTTTGAAGATCAAGTTGTTAGCCTAGACAACTCACCTTCATAGTCACTTCCTCTAAGGAAGGCGCAATTGCCTTCGAGTCTATCTCGGAAAGCAGGCTGTTGAAGAGAAGTATCTTGTCTTGAAGTGCTCCTTCGATTTCCCTCCTCTCCTCCTCCTCGAACCAAGAGATTTTTTTTCAGTTCTTCAACTTTGAAAGTTTGCTCTACACGAGTAACTCAAAGTTAGTCAAAAAATAACTTATAACCAAAGATTGGTTGGATTTCTGATTAGTTACCTTGGTTCTCCTTCTCGAATGCTTCAATTGCTTCTTCGTGCTGAAGGATAATATCATTGAAGTTGATCATCCAGTCTTTGATCAATTGATCCTTTGCCTTGAGTATCTCCTTGAGCTTGAGGATAACAACACCTTTCACCTTGGCCTCTGCTTCTTAACCTTCTAGTTCTGTCGACCATGACAAGAAAAGAAGTGAGAAGAGATAAAGGCAAGAGAACAATAGAAAAAATGATAAGAAGATACTTACTTCTCAACTGCAGGCTTTTTCTCTCAAGAGTCTTGATGAGCTTCTCATTCTCGATCACGTAGACCCGAATAGTTCCCTCTTCTTCTTGAGAGTTTCTTTGAGCACTTTAACAGTGCTCCCCGACCTATAGATATATGAGAAAGGATAATTATAAGTATTTATATGACTAGTGTGTGATGAAAAAAGAAGATCATTACCATTTGTCAGCTTCTAATGTTCGCCTAGTCAATTCCTTGACCAGAGCAATACCCATCACCATGTACTAGGGAGAAAAGAGGAGAAAAAGAAGCTTAGAAAAGTTTCAAAATGACCAAAAAATATGTATTAAGTGATCTTTAGGAATTGCTTGGATCGCTTTGTTGGCATATGTAGAGTAGATGATCTCGGGACCCGTCTTCAACTCCATATGAGAAATCTTCCTCCACCAGAGCTCTTCAAGCCATTGGTTGTTGAAGATACTCTCTTGGTCGGGGATGTCCCTTGGATGCAGAGATTTCTTAGTCTATGAAGAACTCTTTGGCCCTCGAAAGAAAGGAGGAAGCATATCTACTCCCTCCTCCCTCTTGACCACCTTATTCCTAGCAGCAACCAGATCTTGCTAAGACTTCTCTTCGCATCAACATCCTCTGATGGGGTCAGAGCCACCAGAGGTCCCTTGGTCATTACAACCTCTAATGTTTCCTTTATATACTCAGGGGCTGCTACGACCACCTCTTCTTTAGAAGCCTCATCATGAGGGGTACTCAGATCAAAGCTGATCGGGGTAGTAAAGGCACTACAAGGGAAGGCGAATAAAAAAATGAGAAGTAAGGCCTTTGAAAAAGCCAAAAAAAATCAAAAGGTATGAACTTACATTATTTCCTACAACTCGCATGCATATGGTCTTCTTGGTTTTAAAGTTAAAATGCCCTAGAGCGTAGTCCAAAGCACTTGTTTTCCTCTTCTTCTTTTCCACTGATTTCACCAATACAACACTAGTAGGTTGGTCAAACCCTTTGAGTCTTCCGATCGGATATCTTTATCCTTAGTCAGTTCCTCTATGTGGTGGTTGGAGATATCTTCCATGACCACCTGCTCAGAAGATTGAGCCTCCTCGACCACTAGAGCAGTATTCTCCTCTGGTTTAGTTGGATCCTTAGGGTGGCCATAAGGTCTTTGATTTGGTCGGTCGCTACTGTCTTGGAACCCATGATTGATGAGTCAGGTATCACCATTGTTGTGCTAGCTCTGACTGGTAGTTCTTCCTTCTCCTCCACCTTCTCATCGACCGAGATGAGCTCGGTAGCAAAATCCTTCATCCAAGAAAGATACTCTCATCGGTGCAATTTCTCTATTCTTCAAATAAGAGAAGTGGGCTTGTAAGAGAAACTCTTAGAGTCATAGTAGAAGCCTACCTCCAAGTGGATCTTTTTCTTAGAAGCTTGCACAGTCGGAGGAGCGGTCAAAGGGGTAGATGGAGAAGCGGTCGGGGTAATAGTCGATGGAACATGACGTAATCTTGATGCTCCATACGACTTCTTCACACTCTAACGCTTCTTGGGTTTTGTAGCAACTTCCTTCGAACCTCAGTAGGCTCATCCTCTTCATCTAGCGCGTCATCTTCCAACCTAACATCTGCACATTACAAAATATTGCAATAACCAATCGGAAGGAGAAAAGTTTTTTGGATGAAAAGAGTTATTCCGTTACCTTAAGTCTTTTGATCCTATTATCTAGAGAGGTGATGGCCAGGATCGAGGGTATTCCATCTTTCTACTCGGTCTTCCTCTTGCAGATCATCTTTATCCTCTCCCTCACCTTGGTTGGAGATATTGCTAACAAAAGAAAAAAAACTTAAGGTTGGAAATTATAACCAACTAAAAATAAAATCTGACTGGTTAGATTTCTTGATGCTTACCTTTCGAGGAGTCCCTAGTAGAGTCCTTCGCGCCCTCATACCAAAGCATAATGTGGTCGTGTGACTTGAAAGGACTGATTCGGCCCATGGAGAAATCCCTTACCACATGCCAAGAGGTCAGTCCCTTGTCCTTGAGATAGATGATGGAATCAACCCATCATTCTATCTTTCCAACATTCTTTGCCAAAGACCTCTACCTCGGATTCTCGATTGCAATCTGGCTGATGAAGGAGAGGTTATCCTCTTTGCTAAGCGTCATGTAGAACCATAGGTTCTTCCACGATGACCATGAGAAGTTGTCATAAATTGGAATGTTCTCTCTTGCTTTCCCATCGTGGAGCCACAGAGAGTAACCCCCGGGTTTCTTTGTTGCTTTTCTCAATCTTTCCGTCATCTTGTAGAAGTATTCGAGGAGCTCCAAATACGCTTCGCAGAGATGAATGAAAATGCTCAAGCAGGCGATCGAATCGGGGGGCCAAATTAACCAATTCGATCTCGTAGAACTCCAAGAGCTTCGATAAAAACAGATGCATTGGCAGCTTGAATCCGCATTCAATGTACACCTAAAGATTGCAATTTCACCATTGCTTCCGCTTGGGAAATTCTCCCCAATTGCAGTCCTCCACAAAATCAAAACCTTGTCAGGGAGCAACCCCTCCTCTTCCATAGATTTTATCTTCTTCAATCCGAGCTCGGAAACTGGCCAATCGATAATTAGATCTGACATTTCTGCTATAGTGGTGGAGATTCAAAGAATGGATGGATTCAAGGCTACAGGTGCAAATGCGAAGACACTGAGGAACTTGAAGATGAAAGATTTTTAGAAAGTGTGAAGCCAGTAGGTACCACGCCAGGGTTTTTCCAATTGCAAATAGTAGTTATCAAATCTGAAGCCCAACGAATGCAAAGCCTTTCAGTTTCCCTATTGGTTTCTCAACATTAAGTGAATAAAAAAACAGCTTTACTCTTACCATTGAAAGAGTGGATATTTTGAAATGAAATTCAATTGGATTTATATTATAAATGCAATTAAAGTTCGATGGCTAGCTGATGAGGAATGAATAATCTTTAAACATGGCTTTAGTACTCAATTAAGGCCCTAAAAGACCCCGTTGTCATAAGCTTCCTATAGTTGTCCCCGAGTACATTAGTCGGAGATTTACTTTACACTTTGCTTAACTAGTGAACCACTCGGACGATGTATGAACTGATACCTGGGCCTATTTCCAAGGACTCCTTCCATGCAATGGATAAGACATGTATTTTATTCGGCCCAAACAACAAGATGTTTTGGCACTACCTCTCTAACAACAACTGTCTTGCAGTTATACCACACGTTTAGCTCTCACTGATAACAACTGATGATCAGACATCCTCTCTCTGATAATAACTACCTCTCGGATCTAACGCACCAGTTCCATAAGGCGTATGGTGTCCTTTCAATGGTATTTAAGGGTTGACGAAAGAAGACAAATAAAACAATGAAATTTGATTCAAGAACACACAAGACAATTCCATTCGGCAATCAAGAGAGTCAAGGAGTAGGGCAAGTTGCATTCTTCCGGTAGGAAGAACAAAGAGGGTAGGGCTAATTTCAGGCCTTTGTATGGGCATCTATAACCAGTTCTTAATAAATAATAAAGAACATCTATATTATCTTTTTTATATTATTTCATAAAAATTGATGACTTAATCGTCGACATGTAACAGAAAAAAAAAGAAAATGGAATTGATTATTGACTCTATACAGATAGAGAGTGAACATACACAATTCTATCTGCTACCAGCTCTGAACAGTCACACATAAGACTATGTGTGTACATGATAGAGGTCGGAATAGGATAGGGGAGGATGAGAGTAACCAATTGTAACTTGTTTGGAAATGCATCTAGAATTAATTAGTTGCGCATTAATTTTCATAGAAAATACAAAATATGGGTCATGCCATTGCACACCGGAAAGCATCATATCCCCCTGCAGCTACTACTACGCTGAAGTATTACTCGTGATGCTGCCTGTACCACGCAGGTTGGGCCGTACGTGCTTGCAGATATTTTTTTGCTGATTTGATCTTCGTATATCTATTTTTATAAATTTAGTCTCATCTTAACCTCGACAACCATGACAAGCGATACCTGCTACACTATAGCAGCTTAGCAGAATAGCAGATGCTACCGACCACCGAGCCACTAGAACTCGGCATCACCTGCCGAGCTACCACGGCTCGGCAGGAGTGGCAGGACTCCTGCCAAGCTACAGCATAACGGAATGTAATTAAGGAGCCTTGATTAGCACTAATTAATTATTATATTGCATGGTTAATATTAATGAAGTATGACTAACACTAATTAATCTGACTGGCCTTCTATCGAGTTTCTCTAGCTCGGTAAGTACCTGTTGAACTCAAAAGGAGAGTTAGATTTATAAAAAGCGAACATCTGATGACTATTTTTTTAAAAAAATAGATACATTAACATATATGTGAACCGTTCCGCTCAACCAGCGTGCCACGTGAGGTCCCACCTCAAAGGTGAAAGAACGGAGATTCAAGCCGAAATTACATAGGCAACTTACACAGTGATTACTCATCTCCCAATATATTTTCTAAGGATCCTCCTTGCTTACCAGACAAACATGTTGTAAACTAGGGCAAGTCTTGTGGATACCGCGCGAGCAACTTGATGCGTGCATTGCTATTTGTATTTCCAGTGAATATACGTGTATACGGGACACTTTTGTTGGTTTAAGAAAGATAACGCATGAACAACTTGTTACGTGCATAATGTATTTCACCGGATGTGTACTGCACAGTTTTGTCGGCCTCGAAAGATAACGCACGAGCAGCTTGATGCCTGCCCGTTGTATTCTAGTAGGCATGTGTAAGAGATAAGGTTTGTCCGGTCCAAGGGAGGAAATGGCTGACCTTTAGGTATCGAATTTTGCCTGAGAAAACTGATACGCTTGCATTGCATTTTAGTATACACCTGTATGGGATATCGTCGGTCGTTTCGAAAGAGGAACTGTTGCCATGTTATTCCTCAATTATTTTCCAAAACATTTCCTGCTACTTGATGGAATTACATTTTTGCCCCTTTGTAGGGACAATTCATTAGGACCGTGCTCCAACTGGCTTATAGCCATGGCTTCTTTTTTTTTTTACATTGTAGTGCCTATTAGTTTTTTTCTAAATAATTAAATTAAAAAATAAAAAAGTTACATCATGATAAACAATGCAAAAGAATAAAGGAAAAAAAAGAAAAAGTCTAAAAAGCTAAAATAGACGAAATTAAGAAGTCAGAAACCAAAAGCTGAAACTATTTAGAGCGAAACATACAGCTAAATAAGGTCATGTTGATTCTTTTCTTAATCACATCTGGCACTAGAAACATTTTCCTTTTGCAACAAGCAACACCCTCCCACCACCCCTTTCCTATAGTTTCAAGGTTTTTTTAGGCAAAAGAGAAGAAGGGAGGGAACAGTTCAACGGAGGCAAACCTTTGGGCCCCCCCTAAATAACAATTGTGAAGATCTAGTACTGCTACCACTACTGGCGTAGTACGTAGTATGATATTTCAGTTGATTATAGGAGGGTTGATTACAAGAGAAAGAATCCAACACCAATTTGGAGCTAAGAGTCTCTCGGCCAATCTCCCGGCAGAACTATAAATGATAAGCAGCCATGGGCGGCCTCCCCTCGCAAGCTGACAAAACCATACTTATAGGCCACAGACAACAGCAGCAGCGACGCCGCCTCCTTTGCCCACCACCACAAGCAACTACGCAACCTAAGGGGCGAGCAGAGCAGAGAGAGAAGAAGCTAGCGCATCAAGAAGCCGAGAAATTGATGTCTTCTACTCCGATTCCGCCGCCGCCGGAGCGGAGGGTCCCGGTGGTGCCCATGGTGCCACAGCTGGCGGACGACGGAGGGGGAGGAGGAGGGGGCGCCAGGGAGTACGCGCGCGGGAGCGTGGCTGGCATCTCGCCGAGCATCCTCATCATCGCCGTCATCGTCGTGGTGATGCTCCTGGCGTCCATCTCCATCCACTACTTCATCCGCCACCTCTGCCGGCAGACGGCGGCCTCGTCAGGCTCTTCCTCCGCGCCGCCGCTGCCGCTCGTGGTCCGCCCCGCGGCGCCGGCGACCGTGGCGCCCGCGGCCGACCAGGGCAAGGCGTCGGCCGAGGCGGCTGCCGAGACGGAGCGGCTCATCTCGCGGCTGCCGCTCTTCAGCCTGGCGTCGTCGCTCGCCGCGCTCCCCAAGTCGTCCAGGGACTGCGCCGTGTGCCAGAGCGCGTTCCGCGACGACGACGAGCTCCGCCTTCTTCCCGCCTGTCGCCACGCCTTCCACTCCGGCTGCGTCGACCCATGGCTCCGCGCCAACCCCTCCTGCCCGCTCTGCCGCGCATCCATCGCCCTCCCGCACCCGCCCCTCCCGGAGCTCCTCCGCGTCGAGCTCGGCAGCGTCAGCAGCCGCCGCTCCAACTCCACCTCCGCCGTAGCCGCGGCGCCGCCCGACGGAGCCGCCGTCCGCGCCTACCCGCTGCCAAGCCTCCCCAACTCGGAGTACCTCGTCGAGGAGGAGCTCCAGATCGTCCTCAAGCAGCCGAACGCCAACCCGCCGGCGGCTCCCGCACCAAGAACCGGCGAGCCGAGCCAGCAGCTGACCGCGGTGGAGCGTGGGCAGCCATCGTCCGTGACGCCGACGGCGTCGTTCAGCTCGGCGCGGTGGAGCAACAGGTGGAGCAACCGATGGAGCAGCCGGTGGAGCAGCCGGTACGACGCCGGGAGCGTCACGGAGGCGGCGACGGCGGAGTGGTGGTGGGACATGGACGGCGGCGCGGCGCCGGCTGCCCGGCGGCGGGAGGCTGAGGAGGGGAGCGCGTTCTACGGGTTCCTGCGGTGGCTGACGGGGGTATAGTAGTAAATGCGCAGGCGCCCGTGGAGGGAGAAGCTCCTGCCGGTCGCGGAGGGAAAGCGGCCGGTGCCGGGCGGTTTCCCCGAAATGCCCCTCTCCTCGAATGAATTCTGTTCTGATGCGGCTCGGCAGCCTCTGCTTTTGTTTCGTTTTGGGCATTCGCGACCAGGCTAGCTGTTTCCTTTTCCTGTGGTTTTTTTTTACGGGCGCTTACGTGGGTGGATTTCTAGGAGGGGAGGGGTGGTTTTGATGCCGCACGGATTTCAAAACTGCTTCCGCGTTGGAGAATGTCGGCGGGAAGACTGAGGAGGAATTCGGGGACTTTGAGGCAAAACCTAGCTTAGCCTCAGTATCAATGAATTGGAAGTGGGATGAAATGGAAACTTTCCAGCATGGACAAGTACGAGTACAACTTACTACTGCATTTTGATTAGACTTGTAGTACTAGTATTGGATTTGCTCCTCATTGTGTAATGTGTATTGGCAATTGTGCATTGCAATGGAGTGAACTGCGATCGAGTTTGTCTTTTGCTGTCTCAACGTCGACCTCATTGGTGCGCGGGACAGTCTAGGATCAATGCCGGAGACCAGTGAAAGATTGATGATGTTTGTCTCTTTTTTAACTTTAATAAAATTAGTCCTTCGAATACAAATGCTTCTTCATTTCAATAACTAGAGAGAGCTAAGAAGATGAGATGCACAATGAGAACAAACTTCAAACAGAAGCTAAATAGCCAATGGAACAACCGAAATACAAAACGATCCAAGTCGTCGTTAGGCCAGTCTGACCCTGCAGGATTAAGATTGGTCTGATCGGGCTCAGGCAGTCAGACCGTTTGGACAAAGCCGGTCTGATCGCTCCACCACCCTGATCATAGATTCATTGTCGGTTTAACCAGATCCCTGTTCCTAGATTTAAAAATCTCATGCCACTGATCTGATTGCTCTCCCCATGGTGGTTGAACCGCATCTTTAATGTCGGTCACATCGCCCAACTCGATTCTGACCCAACCGCTAACAATAGACGGTTAGACCGCATGTGCCCAACTACAAACCACGCTATTTGAGGGGAAAAACATCCGCCAACTAGAATCCGATCACGCCGCACTGGCGGTCCAACCGCCAACCAGAGTTAGATCACACCGGACCAACGGTTAGACTACCAACCCCTGCTAGTCATCCCACTTAGTACATGACAGCAAAAACCAGATATTGTAACAAATACAAAATTAAACTCAAACTTTGACAACAAAATACAGAATAATCAAATATTTATCGCACAACATAGGGTGACCTCTATATGCTCTCACATAGAGTGTAACTATACATTGTAGCGCTACTAGAGTACAGTAGTATAGTTTGAGGCAGGGCGGGATAGGGGATTTGTTCTGGGCAAAAGAAAGTACATGGGATTGTAGGATATGGCTGGAGGTTCCTGGTCCATGAGATTACGCACAAGATCACTACAAAGCTCCTATCTCCTATTGGAAAAGGACTCGCCCATCCCAGTGGGACGACGAGACGATTGGGTTTGGGTGATGCCCAACAATGTCATTATGGTCTTGCTCATTTCGGTTTGAACTTCTGGTTTCTGACTTATTTTTCACTATTCATAAATTTTGTTTTTCTTTTCTTTTTTTGCTTTCTTGAGCTTTTTTGCCGGTTCTTTTTTCCATAATCATTTGCATTGTCCATGATCGGTTAACCTGTTTTTTATTTAAATTTTTTTAAAATTTAGTTACGTTAAATAAGTCATCATCAGCTACAGTGTAATTTCAACCATAAAACAGCTTATTTCAGCCCAAACAAGCGACAACTATATACCATCATCTAGCTGTTGTGTGCTTCGCTGCTGCTAGCTCCTACTTAAGTGATCATATAATATCAACATGCATAAAGCGATGATGCCTCAAAAAACTTTGTTTTGACTACTCCAGTGGCTTGACCTGCCCTGTCTTTCTTTCCTTACACAAGTGAGTACTAAGTGAGAGAGAGCTCGTGTCGCTTTAGTGGTGGAAGCTAGGCTTACTTTGTCCTAGCTAGCTTGTTGTGAGAGCTGCATGCCTCAGCCTTCATGTACAGCATGGTGTACTACTGCCTCCCTATTGAAGAGAAGTGTAGTTTCTTCTGCATTGGCCTCTTCCTTTCTTTCTTCCTTGTTGCCTTTAGACAAGAGAGGAGATAAAATATGTGTGCTGTTGCAGTCCATGCTAGCTTTCTTGTACCAGTAGACAGTCGATATCGAACAGAGAGAGAGAGAGAGAGAGAGAGATGCGCAAGTAGTACGAAGTACTATGCTAGCAGCACTGATCGACTTGTGGCTTGGCTTGTTTTCTCAAGGGGGCAAGACAGGCAGGCAAGCCAAAGCAAAAGGCCTGCATGCTTCTGGACTCTGCATTTTCCTTTCCCCTCTTTTCTTTTTCTTTTCTTTTTTCTGCAGATACAGTAGCTCTTTTCAGCAATGTTTGTTTGTGACCTGTTGCTGCGTTCAGTGGAGTTAAAATATTTGCCATCGATTGACTGAACACATGGGTACGGTGCAATTCCGTATATTCAGTTGTCACAATATTTTCCATCAATTGACTGAACACACAGGGGTATTGTACGGTGCAATTCTGTACAGGGGAGCGGAGAGGATGGAGGTTGGTCATCTCCTAGGCACATCAAACAGCCACACGACTAGGCGCGCTGTAAGACCGGTGCGCCGTGTGCGCTAGTCGTGCTTTAGATTTTGTCTACATTAGGCATGTTTGATACAACAGCGACTTACGGTTTTTAATTGAAATTTTTGAATTTTAACTATTTACGACAGATATTACGGAAAGATATTTACTTGCAATTTTGGTTGATACAGATATTAGGCTTTTAATGTGTACTACAATTAACTTATAGACCCTATTTTAAGAAAATACTCTATTTAAAAATTAGAATACTGCATAAAAAAACCAAAAACCACCGTTAAAAAAACAGACCCATCGTATTGATCCTTGTCACCACGTTGAAGATCTTAGCGATTTATCTTCTTCGAGCTGAGTTCTTCGATCGTGGCACGTCATGACGTACGTCATGGATGACTGATTAGTCTCAATGGAGTTTCATGGAGGGTTTCATGCACATTAAATACGGTGCCACATCAGCCAAAAGAAGCTTTTTGCATGAAACTAGGAGGAGAGAGAAGGAAAACGTTTCATCCCCATGAAACCTTTGAGCGTTGTTTCCAAACGTTGGTAATCGTGTGAAATCCCCACCGAGAGCCTTGTTGGGTTTCATCCGTGCGGCGTGCTTCGATTGGAGAAGAGAAGGAAGAGGGGACCACAGAAAGGCTAAAATAACCTATGAAACCCAGAATGAAACTATACATCGAGAGAAAAGACTTGTTTCATATTTTGTTTTATATCTTGAAACCGGGAGGTGAAATCTTGCATTGAGACGCATATACACATACTTGTGCCATCTTCAAATAATCCCTTCTTATAGCAGGGGATTCCGCCGACGCCCGCCACGTCGCGCGCGCAAGGCCACGGTGGCGTGGCTGGAATTTTGGTACGGCCGGGAGGTGTTTTCTCATGTTTTCGGAAATTACGTAGAGGTCTTTTTCTCGCAAAGAGGTCTTTTTTTCTCGCGAAAAGGTCTCTAACGGTTTTCTGCGGTGGATTTTTCTGAAAAACCCCCTCCAATTTGCAGGATGGCGCCCCGCGGTTTTCTAAATTGCGTACGGGTTCTCATTTCATTACATACGGGTCCTCAATTTTTACGAAAAATTGTTAATGTTCCCTGTAACTTCCATTGCGTGTCCAGGTAGAGCACGTAAGCTAGCAGTAGACCAAAACTACAGGTCGTCGTCGTCGTCGTCCACGTCCACGTCACTTGTTGAGTCGCTGCATGCATTTATTGCATTAATTGTAAAAAGGTCTGAAAAAGAAACCCATCTTGAGTGATCGATCGATTTGCCGCGCGTAGACTCAAGACTTGAATACGTTACGTGTGGCCACTAGCTTGATCCGAAACTACTACGCGAGCGCATGCTTGGTCCCCAAGGATCAACTGCTATGATTAATTTGTTTGCTGCTGGGCTACTACCGTACTCCATCTCGATTAGATTAGCGTTAACCATGCTTAATTTCCTGGCGACTGTGCTGCCGAGAACGTTACCACAATATTAAGAAATTAAGAGGAAACCAATGCACACATGGCTCGGCGGCGTCGTGTCACGTCAAGTCGCCTATGACGTGGCGATACGGACAGATATCAACACGCATACATGTGTGGTAAAATTTTTCGGGCGAAGAATTAATTAATGTATCAGCTAGGATCGCAGGTAAGCTGCAGCCTGCACTGCGGGCAGGAGCAGTAAGCTCCAAACAGAGGGTCGTTTTCTTATATGGTCCGATGCGTGCTCATCTAGCTATCTGCTACCATTATATACAGTAACAGTAGCAGTATTATAGCAGACACGGTACGGTTTGTGTGCGCATACGATCAGATCTCTTCTCACAAGCGCAGGACACAGTAGTCAGTTTCACACAGCTTTTTGCTTCCCTCTTCTATGTTTTAGCGGTCAAAATTGTTTAGAATATATTGGTATTTTAATATTTTTTATTTTTATTGTCCGTAGTTTTTATTTTTATTTATTTTTTAATTAAATACATAAAAAGTAATCATCGTTACAATATTATTTTAGTCAAAAGAAGAGACCAAATTAGGTCCTGCTCGTTTCAGCTTCAGTTTTTGGCTTATTTTTCACTATTCATAACTTTCATATTTTTCTGAACTTTTGTTTTTTTTAGCTTTTTTACTGTTCTTTTTTTCGTATTCGTTTGCATTGTCCGTGATGAGCTAGCATATTTTTTTCTATTTTTAAATTTTTTAAATTTAATTACACCAAATAAATCACTTTAGTTATAGTAAAATTTTAGTCGATACAGTATAATTTTAGTCATAAGTTATAGCTTTTTAGTCTAACTGAGTGGGGCCTTAATCGGGCCTAGGTGTCGGCCTCCCATGCAGGTACTGTACAGTACTTGGACAGGCCCAAGTGGTGCATCAATGCGTAGCAGCAGGCCTGGTGTGCGGCTACAGTGTGCGATCCGGCCGGCCATCTCGATCATATCGGCAGAGCGCAGAGCGCAGCGCGCAGGCATCACGGATTTGCATCGCTGCTCGATCTGGTTCCACGTACGTAGGAAACAGGGATCTATCGAGTATATACTGACCATGCATATATACTGGTATATCACTACTAATTGTGGTTAAGTGATATGGGGTCTGTTTGATATGGCTGCGGTTTATGATTTTTAATTGAAAATTTGGAATTTTAGCTGTTTGTGATAGAGATTACGGAGAAATGTACTCACTTGCGATTTTGGTTGATACAGATGTTGGGCTTTTATTGTGTACTACAATTAACTTGTAGACTCTGTCTTGAAAAAATATTCAAAAGCTATTTTTTAGAAGCCGTAAAAAATAGAGGCATGGTCAAGTCCATTGACAGTTTAATTTCTGGCGCAAAGGGGGTTAATTGACCTACGCCTAAGGGGTGATCGGTTAACTGAAAAGCTCATGGCTTATGGTGAAAACATCGTAGTGGGTGAAAAATGCAATCAGAGTGACAGAGGCTTATTTAGCATAATTAAATTTAAAAAATTTAAAAATATAAAAATATGTTAGCCCATTACGTATAATACAAACAAATACGGGGAAAAAAGAACCGGCCAAAAAGCTCAACAAAAAGCCAAAAATTCAGAAAAAGACGAAACTTATGAATAGTGCCAAATAAGCCCGCAACACTGTAGCGCAGCCATGTTGATCGCGCCCACTAGTATGTTATTTCGTTGGCAGTGCTGCGCGCATGCAGTGTGGTTGCTGAGACGCGTACGTGGTTGAAGCATGCGTGCATGGCCTCATCTCTTCAGTCTAGGGGTGCAAACGGGTCGGGTTAATCCCGACCAATCCGGCACCGAATCCGATTAGTACCGAATCCGATTGGTACCGAATCCGGAGAAAAAAATATGGGTTAGGATATGGTAACAGCAATATCCGTTCGAATCCGATACGTATTCAAGTTTGATTTCAGGTTAGTGCTACTATTTGACGTTTCATTTTCTTTTGCAATGGTAAAATAAAATCTTCCACATCAACTATTAAGTAGTAACATCAAGTTCTTGACAGTACGTCCTCCTACTCCATTTGCTGTACTGCATGCATTCCTTACAAACGGGTTAATCCCGACTGATCCAGCACCAAATCCGATTGGTACCGAATCCGGGAGAAAAAAATATGGGTTAGGATATGGTAACAACAATATCCGTCCGAATCCGACCCGTTTGCACCCCTACTTTAGTCTCGTCGCGAGACGTGTTGGGGAGTTGGTCCAGACCGAAAGTGTCTAAGACGACGAAGGTTCGACGGATCTTCCTTTTCAGTTTTTAAAAATTACTTTTAAATTTTTTTACAACAATTAGTTTTTAAATAAAGTATCTTTTAAGATAAGGTCTATAAGTTACTTATAATACATACTGTAACGACTTCATTTATATTGGCGAAAACAGCAAATAAGTTTCTATTACTCAGTTATCTCTCACAAACAATTCAAAAACATAATCTATAGCCATAAACAAAAAAAAAGACCCTACATCTTACCCGTTCCCTTCTGACCTTCTCACCCTTAAATAATCGTCGGGCGCGTGATCAATGATGGTTGGGTACTTGGGTGCCGTACGTCAAGGCGTCAATCTCTCTTCCATGACAATAGAATATATATTACGTGACGTGGTATATCAGTTGTAGAGAACTGTAGAAGGCGACGGGACCAGTGGTCCAGTGCGGAGGATACACGTGGGTCACCCTAACAGTACTGTCAAGTGTCAAGTAGTTGAGAGATTATTTCGTTTAATTTATTTTTATTTTTTGAGAAAATTTACTCTTTCAGTGGAATTTCATTTATTTACTTGGATTTTTTTAGAGGATACTTGGATTACATGCAGTAAGTAATTTTACCATTGGACGATCGATGGGTTTCAACCTGCTTATAAATGGGCCACTTTGTATCTGGTCTAAATCGATTAGAAACAAAAACGTGTAAGCCCATTTACGCTATTTACTGCCACAAATAATAAAAGGTCCGCCCAGTAAAAATCTACGGCCCGATAAACTTCGTAAAAAAACGGAGATGGCCGTATACACTACAGAAGAGTACAAAACCATGTACTCAACCATCCATCAGAGATGGCTGCGAGTGTCTAGCCGTATTGGCACATTTGCCGAACTTATTAGCCGTACAATGTACATGTATATCGAGTATTCGAGTACTATGTAGACATGTAGTCATATATTAGATGTGTTCGAGTACTGTGTAATCGTGTATCGAGTAGTCGTGTGTTTGAGTACTGTGTAGTTGGTGTGTTCGAGGGCTGTGTAGTCGGAGATCCCAGAGTACTGAAGCAATCACAGTCATGAGTCGAGCAGCGTAGTGTACGTGTCGTAGCTACAGTGAACCGGTCGTAGCAGGCGCACCCGGAGTCGAACTGCGTAGTAGTCGGAGATACAATGAATCGATCATAGTAGTCGCAGTCGTGAGTCGAGCTGCGTAGCAGTCGGAGCTAAAGTAACTGGTCGGCAGTCGGAGCTATAGTAACTGTTCAGTAGTCCGAGCTACAATAACCAGTCGGTGCTCAAAGACCGGTAGTACCGGCTTTGTGTGAGCGGTACTACCGAAGATGCATCGAAGAGTCATAGTTGAGACACCATGGTTGAAGTACTCATATGTCGAGTAGAAGCCGTGGTCGAAACACCGTGGTTGAAGTGTCATAGTCAAAGGACTCAAAGGCATAAGAAGACGACTTGGTCAGATCTATGTGTGATCGTAAACATCTAAGTTGGTCTCAGTAGTACCGAGTCTTGCGGCTAGTACGCGGTGTGCGTCGAGTTGTCGGGAATCATAGACGGCAAAACTAGATCACAGGTAGTCTAACTAGTGGTGTTAGTGGGTGCATGTATAGGTCAAGTGATCATGTGTGTGTGAGGCATGATTTTAATCAAACTAACTTTTGAAATGTTCATGAGCAGGTATGATAATTCTTCTATCCGTAATTGAACTCCTGAATTGTTACGAAAGGTAACGACGTTCTTGTTTCAAAAAACGAGACGTTGCATACAAATTGTTTGTAGAAAGGACAGCCAAGAATTCAATGGCCTGCTTAGCAATGGGCCAGGCTAAATGGATGAGAAAGTGATATACCCAAATGTGAAATAACTCGATGGTCCACCAACATCAGGACGACCCAGCCCAGCGACTCAGACCATGGGCCAATCTACACGGAAATTGTTGAACAATAGCACCGGTAAGGAGAAAAGCTGCAACCCAGTAAATTATAAGAATTACGGCACTATAAATAATTCGTTCTTTTTTTATTTTTTTGTCTATTATTATTTATTATTATCATTATCATTACTATTATAAAAGAATAAGTTGGTGATTGTACGTCTATTCTCCTCCAACCACTCTATTCCCTTAACTTTTTACCATTCTCCACTTTCTAACCGCTATCACAAAGATCAGTGCCTTCCACTCCATGATGATATGAGTAACTCACGCTGGTTCTATAGAATAATTCTCTGTACATTCAAAAAGTTCGACGCAAGAAAACATACCTGTTGCCAATGCTCTGACGCGCGCCGAGCCTGCGTTGCCATGCCTCCGTGCATAGCGAGAGGCGGGGAGGAGAAGGCGCAGCGGAGCGGAGGAGGCGGCGACGGCGGAGGAGCGAGGAGATATCGCGGCGGAGGATTTTCCGGATGACGCTAGGTTCCGGATGAGGAGGAGGCGAGAGGGGGGGGAGGAGGGGAGGCGGCGCGGGGCGGGGTAGGGAGGAGGAGGCGGCGGAGCGAGAGGTGGGGGGAGGAGGAGGCGGCGCGGGGTGGTGTGGGAGGAGAAGACGGCGCGGGGTGTGGGAGTGGGAGGAGGAGGGCGGCGGCAGGGGTGGGGAGGAGGCGGAGGGGAGGGGAGGCGCCGTGGAGGAGGAGCGAGGCGGGAGGAGGAGTGAGAGAGATGGGACGCGCGAGGAGGCGGAGGGAGCGGAGGAGGCGCGGGGAGGAGGAGAGGCGGAGGAGCGAGGAGGCGCGGGGAGGAGGAGGAGGGGGGCGCAGGTCGAGCGAGGCGCGGGGTGAAGGTTGAAGCCTCGCGTTGAAGCCTCACGTTCCATCCAACACGCCTATTCTCCTCCAACCACTCTATTCCCTTAACTTTTTACCATTCTCCACTTTCTAACCAGTACATAACTAATTATTATAAAAGAATGAATTGGTGGTCGTACGTCTCTTCTCCTTCAACTGTCTCATTCTTAACTTTTTATCACTCTTCACTTTTCAACTGATCAGAGTAGCCATCTTTTATAGCATAATTTTTTATATATCAGAGTAGTCATCTTTTATAGCATAATTTTTTATATATCTAATAAATTTTGTTGTAACCTACGAGCAGATGACTAGTTAAACTAATAAAATATAGTTAAAAGCTAGTCTAAAAGGACGGAACTCTAAAAAAACAAAAATAGAATTAGGCATTAGCCTTCGGAAGCATCGAGAAGGAAACCAATCCATTGCCCAATTGCTGTTCTCCTGCGAAAGGAAAGCAGATAAGAGAGGCGCTCCCCCTCCTCCCCGTCGACGGCTCAGCGAAGCAACCGAACCGAGCAGAGCCCTCTCCTTGTAGAAGCTTCCGCGCCTCCCAGTCTCCACCAGCCTCCTCTCCGATGGCCCCATCCCTCCTCGCCGCTGCCTCGCCCTTCCTACTCCACGGAGCCGCCGGCAGCAGCAGGCCGCTCGCCGCCGCCCCCGGTCGCCGCGCCGCATCCGTTCTCCGCGTTGCCGCCCTCAAGTACGACCCCTCCAAGGTGACTGCGCCACCGAGATAGATGCCTCTATTTCTAGCTCCAGAGTTTTTTTTGTTAGGGTTCTGAGGCCTGACGCTCTGTTGCTTGCGTTGGTTTTCGTCAGGTGGCGCCGCAATCGGACCGGGTGCTCGTCCGTCTCGAGCAGATCCCTGAGGTCTCTGCGAGCCAATGTCTTTTTGGTTTGCTAAATGTTTAGACTGGTGGTTTGCTGGTTGGTTGTGTTTAGTTCCCACTCTGAAATCTGAATGCTTCTAGTTGAATGAACCCTTTTAGAGTATATAGCATTAGCTCTGGTGTGGCTTGTGAGCATGTGGTTATTCTAGTTTGTAAGTGAACACTGCAATGAACCCTTTTAGAGTATATAGCATTAGCTCTGGTGTGGCTTGTGAGCATGTGGTTATTCTAGTTTGTAAGTGAACACTGCAAACTGATGAACTAATGGTTCAGAAATTGTTAGGAATGTTTTGATTAGGGGTTTAAGGATGAATTGATGATTTTGCCCCATCTTTCATGGAAATGGCAAGTGGACATCACGGGGTATTTTATCAAGTGGCAAAGAAAGATGGGGGCAAATCATCAAATCTCCCGTTTCCCCGGGTTTTAAACTGTTTCAATTCAGTTAAGCTGGAACTTGAATTATATGCATGAAATTACATGCTAAGGTGGCTTATAAACATTCATAACTTGGATGCGCTGAAGAGTACAACTTAAACCCTAAGCACAGTAGTTATTTGGCTTACAAAGCACCACTGGTGAGTGGGGATTTGAAATGTGCCCGGGAAAAGCTCACGGGATTTAATTCTGCATGTGGTAAAATTGATGGACAGACATGGTACGACAGTCAGACTGTATTCCCTTGGAATGGGAAGAAATGATGATCGTTTTTTAGAGTATATCTATATGTAGATAACGTGTGTTGCTAGATTTTATTTTCACTAAGCTTTTGAAATAACTCAGCTACCAAGTAAAATTGCGCTTATCTGTTTAGTGCAATGCCAACAGATTGTAGGGCATAGTACAATACTGCGTTCTTCTTATTCAGCTGTTAGGAATCCAACAAAATTTTGCAGTGCCTATCCTTGAGTGTGGATAGTTCGACATGCTGTGGATTGGCTAGGATGGCACCTCCACTTTTTCAGAGAAGAGCAATAAATCGATAGCCTTGTTTTTATAGAAGCAACTGCTGCAAAATTTGCTTTCCTGTGGCTGTATCACTGTATATTCCCAGAAAATCTTGTAATTGGTATTCTGATGTAACTGCTAAAATTATTCGAACCAGGTTATCTTTTCATCTAGCTGATTGTTCCAAGTAAACTGTTTGATACCTGCAGAAATCTGCTGGAGGAGTCCTGCTACCAAAATCTGCTGTTAAGTTCGAGAGATATTTGATGGGTGAGGTAAGATCTTAAGGCACTATAAGCTGCTCCTGTAGTATTGAACATCATCAGGCTATACTCCCACTATGTTGCACTGTTCATGCCAGATTTTATCGGTTGGTGCTGATGTCAGTGAAGTTGAAGCTGGAAAGAAGGTAACCAAAATATTTCTTCTTTTTCTCATGGAAGTATGGAACTCTTCTTGATGACTGTCCAAGCTCTTATGTGTACCAACAAAGAAGCATCTTATGCTTGCATGTGAATCGAGTTTATATTTTAAGAGTACTATTTCTCCTTTTAAATAACAGTATCATTCTATGCTTGCACATTGCTCCTTGCACAGTAAATGGATGGGTGATAATTTTCAGTTTGAGGGTGTGCTTACTTTGACCTGTACTCACCAACACAAGTAGTAGTTGTGGCACACTTCATTCGTAAGAAAATACAATCTGCTGTTTAGATACCGCCCTTCTAGTGAGCTACTTTTCACTCCTTTTAGTGCCAGCCATTGCTGTGGCTAGCATAACCAGTTAGAAACTTAAACAGTGGCTTAATGTCTGAATAAAATACATTTGTGCTAACCTGCAAACTGCAACCACCCAGCAATGGTGCAATATATCTTAAGTTTAACACCTTATAACACGGCAAATAGTTGTCCATTACCGAATTTCCTTGTATGCTTAGGACTAGGTGGAAATGACCTCCATGGTTAGCTAGGTCTCCTTGAAGCTTGTGTAACAACATGGGCTCCTACGCAAGATATTAGCTCTTCTTTTCTTTTTTATTTTTTTGGCTTAGTGGTGTTATATATGATATCGCTGTACCGATAAGTAGCATATTCAAGTTTTTTTTTGCTGTGTTATAGAGCAAGAGGTATTGAGCCTTCTTGGAAAGAAACCAGCATGTATGACATGTTAACTGCCCCAAAGAATGCTGCATTGAATTTCAATTGTCCGTTTAACTTTATGAAAGTTGAGCAGTGTCTTTGTTTTTTGAGCAAATTCATGTTGAGTGAACTAACTCCGATCTTAGAGAAATACTGTAGTACATGCTATTTGCTATTGCAATCTGTGTAGTTGATACAAACATGATCTGCTGCATAAATATGAAACCACATCTGCTTAATTGTTACTTTTCTGCCCTTTATTTCAGTATCTATTTTGCCCTCCTGCTGTAATGCTTTCCGCGCGCACACTTGCCAAAAACTTACTATTTTCTGCTACCAGCTTCTCCAGTTGACATAGTCATCCCATCTGTGTTCTTTTATCCAAGTAAGATGTCTAGCATCCAGGATTTTCTAACCATGTTCTGTTTGTGATTGTTGCAGGTTCTCTTCTCAGATATAAATGCTTACGAGGTACTCAGAATCTCTTCTGTCTGACTGCAAGTATTTTGTTGCCTTATTCTGAGGACAAAACCTTTTGATTCCAGTTAAGTGACTGCTCATTGTGTGGATGCATATCTGCAGGTTGACTTGGGTACAGACAAGAAACACTGCTTCTGCCGAGAGTCAGATCTGTTAGCCATCGTCGAATGAATTTTCACTGCTTCTGCCGAGAGTCAGATCTGTTAGCCGTCGCCGAATGAATTTTTCTCTGAATTTTCATTGTTGTGCGCCTATCCTCCAATGCCTTTCCAATCCCACGGGCTAGAGCTAGTCCCAAATTTGTTGTCTGCCATTTGATGTTCATGAATTCAACAATTTGTCGAGTCTTAGTGACCAGTGAATTTTGGCTGCCATAAACTGTGGTTACTTTAATCTTCATCTTAAATTACAGTTACACTATGGTCTCTTAAATTGTTAAGATGGGGAAATAAAACGAATCATATGGACCCAACTTGCAGAAGATGGAAATGTGGTGTAAAAATGGTGACAGAATAACGACTTGTTTACATTGCTCAGCTGGAGCTTGGGCTAGCTGTTGACCATTCCTGAAGCAACGTCTTGTGTATTTGTGCCAGGGAATGTTACGGTCCGATTTTTCTTGTACCTAGTATGGTCCTTAGATTACGTTATATGCTGCGGCTTGGATTCTTTTGAAGAGCGTACAGTATTCAAATGTATCTACTGCACAGAAGCAGAGAATGGAATACCGCTGAATTAGGACACCGACTGTCGAGGGAGAGCTTGGGCTGGAGCGTGTGCCGCGCGGACGGCAGCTGGTCTAAGGCTTGGACAAGATGCGCGGAATAAGAAAATGGCCTGAGCTTTCGTGAGATTGACCAAGGTAGCATCTGGGGGAGCACAGCTGCACAGGCCCTCTCTCTCTCTCTCGGGATGCACTCTCGACTGTGTTCTGTGTGGCAGCGTTGGCTTTGTAAGTTCTAGGCTCTTGAAGATGCGCGTTGACTAATTTCGGCTTACCGGCCTTGAATTCTTCGCCATTGGATCATGGGATTGGTATCCTCTACCATTGCACATGACAATAGTAGAGGTGAATAGTACCTTGAAGGCTTGAACCATGCATGGTTTTCTGATCAATTGGCATCATATTACTCTTTGCTAGGCTTAAGAGCCCTTAGAAAATGAGATTTTTTACTGTAGATTATACTGATAGTAGAAAGTTGGTAGTAAGAAATAAAAGGTGGGTTCGTGAGCAGTTATGCTTAGTCTTTGACTTAGATTACAACAGTAACTAATTTTTAAACGGTACGTTTTTTCAATGCGGGATCTATGTGAAGTTGTAGTAGATATTATATTGAGTTCAACTATACCGACTAAAATTGCATGCGACTATTTTTTTTGCATACTGTTTTTCATGAATAGCCAAAATTCAAAAAACATAAGCTAAAAGTTAAAGCAATAGCTGAAAAGAACCCACACAAAATTTGATCATTGATTTGTGAGGGTATTATAGACTTTTGTTTTCAATATAATTTTTGGAGGGTATTTCAGAGAGATATGAGGGGGGGCTCTCACCAGATGGTAAATAGAAGAAAGTCAGCCATTTTTCTGGTCCGAACTGCAATGACAATACCAAACGAGAAGTACATAGTGGTACGGGTATCCCAGTGGAAGTGTTGGGCAAGAAGTATCTTGGGCTATCAACTGCACTTGGATGCTGCATAAAGGAAGTGTTTGAACATATTCCTGCTAAGATTCGCAGATTAATGGGTAGTTGGAGTGAGAAGAAGCTCACCTGGGCGGGCCGGGAAGTGCTAATTAAATCAATGGCACAAGTGATCCGGACTTACTCCATGAGTTGTTTCAAATTGTCGGCATCAACTTTTAAACAAATCACAACCTGCATTTCCAACTACCGGTGGGGTGGTAGGTCGAACAATCGAAAAATACATTGGCAAAGATGGGATAAACCCGCTCAATCTAAACTTAAAGGTGGGCATGTGTTTTCGAGATATGCAGAAATTTAATCTTGCTATGTTGGGGAAGCAAGGATGGCATCTGTTGACTAAGCCGAACTCACTTTGTGCAAGAGTACTCAAGGGCAAATACTTTCCTAATAGTGCTTACTACTTTTCTACCGGCCACGAAGAAGAAGCACTCTTCGCATACCTAGCGGGCACTGCCAAGTGCCTGACGAGCTCTGAACAAACGATTGATTAGAAGGATTGGGATGGTTGTGACACTAACATTTGGGAAGATCGCTAGATCTTGGATGCCTATGATCATAAACCTATGGGGAAACTAGAGGGAGCCATGGCACAAAGAGGGTGTGATCTGATGTCTTCTGATGGTTACAGTTGGGATGAACAGACCCTGAGAAGCAATCTAATGGAGCCGGATGTCAAAGTTGTCATCAGGATTCCTCTTGGAAGGTCGTCATCTAATTGGTGGGCTTGGGTGTATGAAAAGCATGGCCTGTATTTAGTTCAATCAGCCTATCATCTACTTGTTGAATCAGTGACAAGGGAGGGTTTGAATCTTGCAGGTGCTACATCTTCTTCTGTTTGAAGTGAAACTCTGCATGGAAAAAGGCATGAACAGCACGCAGAGGCTGGCAAGGTCACCGAGCCTCTCTGGCAATGGCAACAGCAAGAACTCATTGTAGGCGAGGAGCTCCTGGAGGCTGTGAGGTCAACCAAGAACCCCGAAAACTGTTGCGCCACATGTTTCCATGATAGTAGTATAAATAAATCTAAACATAAACAAATCTATACTAATCTGATATGTTGGATTAAAAAGACTAAAGGATCTATATTTATTTTAGGGTACTGTAAAAGAGCTCTAGAAAATACATTAACCTGGCAATAAGCATTCTTGCCGTTTTTGAGAGGTAATTAAGTCGGGCTCTATTGTTCTTGAGAGGAAGTAGAATTTCCTTTTCATTTCCTTTGAGAATCCTAAACTAGCTGGCATGCTCGGTCTGATCTGGGAAAACAACGGTATTGATTGTTACATCATGGAATGTTGCCTTAATTTTATACCAGCCACGTACAAAAGAATCAGAAGTACACACGGAAAACACTGCTAGCTAGTACTCCAGTAAAATGACAATCTTTACTCAAATTTATCTATAGTAGAATCGTGCAAAAATCATTGTTTGATCTTTAAGAGGCAAAAGAATGAATGGGTGGTGGTGTGGTCATATATTCTCTCTTGTTTGATCTTTAATTCTAGCGTGCAGTAACTACTAGCTAGCTAGTTTAGTTGGTCCTCCGGCAGTTGGTCCTGATCTCGCCGTCGGTGCCGGTCTTGACCTCGACGGCAGAGAGCTTGTTGACGGCGTAGGCGAACATGGATGGGAAGAAGTCGGTGGAGGCGAGGAACTGCACCACCCACGCGGTGGCGCTGCATTCGCCGAGCGCCTGGTCGACGGCGAGCACGCCGCGGTGGAGTTGGATCTGGTTGTAGTAGCTCTTGTCGAAGATGAGGATGCTGCTGGGGTCGTCGAGGTAGACGATGTTGTCGAAGGGCTGGCCCTGTTGGCACGCGTACGCTTTCAGGACCCACGCATACACCGGGTCCATCGACGGGTCCGCCGCGCCGGTGCCGTTGAAGTTGTACAGCCGGTCGTGGATGACCGAGCAGTGCGTCACCCCCACCGTGTGCGCGCCTGCATGCGTGCATACGTATATGCACCAGGAATTAAACCCGCAAATTAGTAATGTATTTCTCCAATACGAGGTGTTTTTGTTCATGCCTTACCACCCTTAACCTTACTCACGCTATAGGTGGGTACGGTTGGATTTTAGTTTTATCTTATCATTTTTCTGTTACAGTAATTAACTTTTAAATGATATATCTTTTTAAGATAGAATATTATACTAAATTTAATTATAGGTTAAAATCCTATATAAATATTTTTCTTTACATACTGTCTTTCACAGACAACATAATTTAAAAACCAAAAACTAAATCAAAAGAACCATTAACCTTACCGCCCTTAACCTTATTCACGCTATAGGTGAGTACGGTTGGGTTTTAGTTTTATCTTATTATTTTTTTGTTATAGTAATTAATTTTAAAATGATACATCTTTTTAAGATAAAACATTATATTGAGTTCAGTTATAGGTTAAAATTTTATACACCATTTTTCTTTGTATAATGTTCCTTACGAACAGTCGTAATTTAAAAACAAAAACCTAAATCAGTTGAATCTATCCATAAATTTTATGCGTGTTTGTTTGGTTATACACAATAGTAGTCCATCCGTGTAGACTCAGCTAACTTTGCCGCTCCTGTGACAGCCACCACACTTTTTGTGACAAGGTACACATCTCCTAAGCTTAGTTATGACAGCGTTAGGCACAGAACCAAATATGCATACTACACTATATGTATGCCTTCGATTTTAACAGAGTTGAATTTTTTACTAGTCTAGTTGATTTGGGCATAGGAATGCGTGTGTTAGTCGTGATTCTTACCGTTCCCACTGACCAATGCGTTTAGTTACATTTTGAATACTCAGATCTCGATCGACAGAATTGATTAGTAAACAACCATATATACAGTTGATGAGCTACTGATGGTTTTGCACTACATTGAGATGATATATACAGTTGATGAGCTACTGATGGTTTTGCACTACATTGAGATGTAGTACTACTATTATTACCAAGCCTGACGGTACTACTACAAGGTTAATTAGGCCTGGCCAACCCATAGATACTCCATCCACTAAACTGTTTCTTTATGCACCAACAGTGGTATACGTTACATCAATTCAATAATAATACGCCCTGCTCTCGGTCAAAACAGGCTAACTTAATTAAGTTAATTCTAGCAAGCGCCACAATCTCAAAGTAGTATAAAGAAAACGCATACACATGGGCGGTCCTTGAACACAGTTTATTTACTAGTAGTATGTAGTAATTAAAAACTTGAAGAAGAAGAGGAGGAGGAGGAAAGCATATGAATAAAGATAGCCGGTAAACTAAACGCAGGGGCGTACCCATGAGGATGGTCATGTCGAAGCTGTTGAGGCCCTTCTTGGAGAACATGTCTATCGCCGTCGGGATGTCGACGTCCGGCGCCGGCAGCTGGCTCGCCATCCACGCTTGCGACACCACGCCGTCCCTTCTTCCCAGCTGCACTTGGTAGCTAGGCCCTCCTGCCTACGTGCATGCGTGTGCCAATGATATTACGCATTAATTCACGATCCCCACTTATCACTTCGAAATAGCCTACGGAATTAGTAATTGATACTTCACTAATACGAGTAATAGTTGTAATGGAGTCTGCTTCGATCTGCAATGAGCAAGACCCAAATGATGCCGTTAGTTATTACCAAGGCAACGGCGTCTCTGGTGGCGGCTACGATGATGTCGGCGCAGGAGACGACGCCGGGGCAGGCGGCCTCCAGCGCCGCCTTGATGTCGTCGATGAGGTCGTAGCCGAAGATGCCGTTGTTTTGCGGTGCCGTCTTCTCCGTGTTGGGCCCGTCCAGCAGGATCGACGCATCGCACCCCTGGTAATGGTATGATAAACCAAAAAATCAGGTACACCCATCAATCCAATGTTGTTAGCATTGATTTTGCCCAATGTAGTGAGTATTAACCAGCGGCTAGCTACTCTACTAATCAACGCAGGCACGATGCGATCGACTGGGAGATGCAAAGTAGTGGCAAATCGAATTGGATTACTGGAGTGCAGCATGCAGCTAGCAGTGGATGGTACGCACGGTGACGAAGCAGTCGTGGAAGAGCATGTGGACGAGGCCGGCGACCATCCTCTTGTCCCAGGTCATGCGGGCCTGGACGAGCCCCTGGATGATGCCCTCCACGCTCGCGTTGCCGCACTTGCCGGCATAGCCGTTGTTCTGCAGCTGCTGCCCGCCGCAGCACGCGGCCAACGACACCAGAACCACGGCGGCGGCGGCCAGCACGGCGCCGGAGAGGGACCCGGACCCGGCCGTCTGCATCGATCTAACACCTCTCCGGCCGATCGCGCGCTGCTTCCAATCGATCCGGCCGCTCTTCGTGTCGGCGTAGTATACCACCACTACTTGTTGGCCTGGACAGCACAGTGCATGTGCTGTGCTAAGCTAGCTAGCACCAAGCAGCAGGTGGCGAGATCGATCGATGCGCAGACTTGACTGCACTGCACTCTCTCTCTCTCTCTCTCTCTCTCTCTCTCTCTCTCTCTCTGTGGACTCTGACGCTAATGCCGAACTGAGGGACGTATCGATCGCGAAGCCGCACGCAGAATGGTGCTCGGCTATATACTGGTAGGACTTAGCTAGGACTGGAGGGGGAAGAAAGCAAGCATATTGAGCCTGTTATTTATAGATATGACTTATGATTTTTAGTTAAAATTTTTGAATTTTAGCTCTTTATGATAGAGATTATGTAAAGAGAAGTATTTGCTTACGATTTTAGATGGTATACATATTGAGCTTTTAATGTATACTATAATTAATTTATAGATTCTATTTTAAAAAATACTTCATTTAAAAGTTAGATACCGTAACAAAAATCAAAAGTGAGTTCCAAAAACCGAAAAAACAAGCCCCCAAAGAAAGATCGCGAGCGACTGGTAGTCAGTGAGATTGCGTGGAGAGTCGCGCGTTCGGATCTTGTGCCGTGCCGTGCGGCTGGCAGTGGCTGTAAGCTCCCTCCGTTCCTGATCAGACGACGTTTCAGGATTTTGCACTTTAACCGAGACGTGTATAAGAGCAAGTCCAGTAATAGAGGCTATAAAAATCAAGTTATAAGAACCAAGTTATACAATAATTTGTCTACAAAAAGTTTTTTATTATTATATGACGCCATGTCTCACATTCTCTTTCATATTCCTCCTCACATACATTTATTATCTAGGCCCACCACTGCATAGGCTCCCGTGCCCAGCTTGTTGCTTGCATGAGAGCCAAGCTCTCATCTCTCTCCTCCACATCAGCAAAAATGCTGACTAGCTTGGCTATAAGACCATTATTGTACTTGCTCTAAGGGCATCTCCAATGGTTATAGCTAGCAACTAACTATAAGACTTCCATATCATTTATATAGTACACACTAAAGCTAGCATTCTAAAGAACTATCTATAAGCATAGCTATTTGATGCTTACATGCACACACAGAATTTATAGAGACTGCCTCGTTTGGCGTTATAGACTAGTGCTTAAGGGCATCTCCAATGGGTCTATAGCAGCTATCTACAAGAGAGTCCATGTCATCAACTGTCCTACGTGGAAGATATTAAATGAAGAAAGAGAACGCAGCTCTCTACAGCTCTAGAGATAGTCTATAGCGCCAAACGAGGCAGCCTTCATAAATTCTGTGTGTGCATGTAAGCATCAAATAGCAGGGCCGTCCCGGCCAAAACCAAGGCCCTGTGCAAAGTCTAAAACGGGGCCTCGTAGGCTAGCAAAATAGGACCATAAATAATATATAAACAATAATTTATTACATTAAAATGTAATACGTTATGAATTTTACCTATTCAACCCTTCGTCGTATAATGTTTACTTGAATATCATCATTCTTTTGGTGTTCTTCAAATGAAATCTTCAATGATAGACTCATAGTCAATCTTGTCCAAAGATGTCGCCTCGAGTGCTATTGTAGCCAAATCATAAGCCTTTCTTGCGTCATTGTAGAACATAAATAATTCTTCAATAACTTCAATTTTGAAAAGCTTCGTTCTGTGATGCAATGATCACAGAATGGTCAACAAAACTCTATATGCAATAGTTGCATTGGGAAACAATCATGTCGCTTCAAGAACTTTAGAATATCAACAGGCCCATATCTTCTTTTGGAATAAAATCTTGAAGAAACCTCACTCCACATACGTTCATTAGCATCAATATCGATTTTCCATCTCTTTTAAGAGCGGCCTCAAGATTATCATAGAAAGATCTCAAGCTATTATTATCCAATGACTGCAATATATCGAAGTAAATAAGAAACCAAAATTCTCTCGTAACCTTGATACTGTTCAAATCTTGTTGTTAGTGAAGAAATAGCTTGATCAACAATAGGTATAAAATAGTTGATTCTAAATGATTCCTCTGCAGATGTGGCAACATTTGTGTCATCCGGGTTCTCATCAAATTGCCTCTTTCTTTTAATTTCTGCTTTTACAAAATGTTGTACCAATATCCATCTCGAGTGCACTTCCTTTAGCTATTTCAGTGCATTTAAGGAAACCAGTTTCTGCACTTTGAAGAAAGAAATCAGCCCTTGCACTTTCTCAATAGCAACATCAATAAACATATTCTTTGCTTGCAATTGTTTGCTTACTAAATTAAAAAGATACAAGACACAAGATATTAGGGCCCTGAAATTGGGGGCCCATGCGTCAGACAGCCGCACTTGCCTGTGGACAGGCTGTCAAATAGCTATCCTTATAGATAGTTCTTTAGAATGCTAACTTTAGTGTGTACTATATAGATGATGTGGAAGTCTTATAGTTAGTTGCTAGCTATAATCATTGGAGATGCCCTAAGGAAGAGCTGGCTCGATTTTTTTTGCATACTCTCTTTCCTCCACATAGGATGTATGCTGATGTGTACATGCATATAGCTAGCTGACTCAGACCATTGGAGATGCCCTAATGGCTAAATGGTCCTTCATTTGGCTCACTTATTGCTCCTAAGAGCAGGTACAATAAGACTTAATCAGTAGGCTATAGCAAATATAATATCAACAAAATCTTACGTGACAGAGAGAGAAAGGAAGAGAGAGAAGGAAGCTGGCTACTAAATTACAGCTAGCTATAGCACGTAAAAATATGCATTTCACTCTCTTACACGTGGGGCTAAATAGTTATTATAATAGCTACCTTATTGTATGAACTATTTTTTTGAAGGCTATAGATAAAATGGACAAGTGTTATAGCCACTAGTTGGCTATACTATTGTATTTGCTCTAAGTTGTGTTACTCTAATTTGTAGCAGTAAATTATATTGAGAATAATAAATAGCAGAGATATATATACAGAAAATAGTCAAAAGTTATCTTGAAATTATAGAACAATATGTATTTAAAAATAAAATTTAAAATCTAGAATAATATGTATTCATAAATAGGGGGAGTAGTCGGTAGTACTCCGTGCTGCACTTGAGTACTCGTGCCACCGCCACACGTGCCTGCCTGCAGGATGCTGCCACATGCTCAGGCAGTTCATTGGCCTTGGTTTTTTTTTCTTTTGTAGCTTTGATCTTTGATTTTTCTAAAAATTAATAAACTGTTTTTTAAACAGCTTTCTGATATTAAAATCATGTACGTCTTATGTATCGTCATCTCCATCTATCATTATTATCTTAAAAAATATAAATAAAAATCATTAATTGCAGTCGTCATCTCCATCTATCATTATTATCTTAAAAAATATAAATAAAAATCATTAATTGCAGTCAAAAAATAGGGCCAGTGCTTTGTGCTTGTCCAATCTGCCGCGTCCAGGTGATCTGCGATGGAGCACCATGCACGCACGCTTGTGAATTGTGATGTGAGTACGCGCGCGTCCGGTGAACGATTTGATTGCTGCTAGCTGGTGTCGCTCCTTTTGTTTTCTTTTCTCCTTTATTAATTACAAAGAAAAATAAAAGAGAGTCACCTTATAAAGCTGGTAAGATATATGAATGGGTTCTTTTTTTACTACAACTGATGGTTTTCGATTTTAGCACAAACTGTTGTGTGAATGAATCAAATGCCTAAAAATCAATAAGCCGCTTCGAAAAGACGATAGAAAAGTCATCTCGTTTGTTTGTATGAAAGAAATCATAAGTCATAAGAAGCTGAAAAGAAGGGAGCAATTAGCTGCCTAGCTAGATGTAATACCACCATACCACCCAGTGATGTGTTCATGGTTTTTTTTAACAAATCATGGTTTTAGGCCATGTTCAATAGCACGGTAGTTTTTGACTTTTGAGTGATGACAAGAGAGATTGAGGGAATAGAACACTCGCATTGAGAAGCTGCTTCGTTCAAAGCAGATCATACAATGACTTTTACAAATAGCTTATAGAAACCACCTTGAGAACCCACGCCGTTCAAAAGTCGACATATAAAAGTCAAAAGACAGAAGTTGTTTGGAACAAATATAATTAATTATATTCTCTCTCTCTCTCTCTCTCTCTATATATATATATATATATATATATATATATATATATATATATATATATATATATATATATATATATATATATATATATATATATAGTGTTCCATGCATCCCAGTGTCTAGGCACCCATATCAATACCCGTTGATTTGCTTTGAGATTATAACGTTTGATGTGGGTATCTTCATATACCCATAAAAAAGTATATTTGAGATGTCAAACTCCGAAAAAAAATTAAATTCAACTTCAGTTTAATTAGTTTGAACTATTTTTATGGTATTTACTCACTGTAGTCGCATTGAACTCAAAAGTAGTCCAAACTAGTTTGAACTGAGTTCAAAACTTACTTACCATAAATATATCAAGGATACAAAACATTTTCATACCCAAACTCAAAAAAGTTATCAATCATACACGTGTATCGGACGGTTCTTGATGTGGGTGCCTAGGCACCCAGGTGCCTTATGTAATTTTCCTAGGACGGGTGTTTCATGCACTCAGGTGCCTAGGCACCCATATCAATACCCGTTGATTTGCTTTGAGATTCGCAACGTTTGATGTGGGTATCTTCATATACCCATAAAAAAGTATATTTGAGATGTCAAACTCCGAAAAAAAATTAAATTTAACTTCAGTTTAATTAGTTTGAACTATTTTTATGGTATATACTCACTGTAGTCGCATTGAACTCAAAAGTAGTCCAAACTAGTTTGAACTGAGTTCAAAACTTACTTACCATAAATATATCAAGGGTATAAAACATTTTCATACCCAAACTCAAAAAAGTTATCAATCATATACAAGCCTCTTTTCTACTCTCGGATATAATTACACCCTATGGCTTATCTCACAACGTAGGGAGTATCTCGTGTAACGGAGAGTATGTATGTATAGTATACGAGTATTTAAGATCATCTAGGTGGTATGCATAATTTTTAGAGGTGACATGTATATGTTTTTCGATATACTCCTTTTTATATTCGTATATGAATGTATTTATAAAATACACAAAAAGCTATGTACTTCCTTATAATTTTTTCGTGTGGTTCACATTGAAGTATCTTATAATTAGTATACGAGTATACCTAAAGTGATAAAGGAGTATGTTAAATTTATTTATGTAGTATATTAGAGGTGGGTGTAATTACACCCAGGAGTAAAATGCATTTTTCCTATACATACATACATACATACATACATACATACATACATACATACATACATACATACATACATACATACATACATACATACATACATACATACATACATACACATTGCAGTAGTACAGCTTAATTTGCAGTGTTTCCTGTAACCTTGTTATTTGTACGTATCCATCTGAGTTGATTAATTCCCTTTGTATTTTGGAATCGCTGTGTATATATGTAGTTACTGGAATATATAGGGCAATGTACATTTTCAGCATGTAGGGACGATCGAGATAGCTACTAGTGTCTAGCCCAAAAACAAAAACAAATTCCATAATTAACCAGGCAGGCTAGATGGATGAAATGAACTATATAATTAAAGAACATCCATTTTACTGAAAGATGATGGTCTAGCCAGCAGCATTAGTTATGCGGACTGCAGAAGTTACACATTGGCTAGTTTCTCCCCATTTTACCGATGCACTTCCCAGAACCTTAATTGTGGCTAGCTGCTCAAATCACCCAATCATTTGACCAATGCAGGCATAAGATCGGCAAATGAAGGAACGATATATAGTTGTGTGCTAGCAGCTCTTGCTGCATATGCATTCCCAGGTATATAGCCTGCAGATATGCAAAAGAAAAGGAAGACAGGTAAGAAACTAGACTCTGATGAGCTCGTAGCCTCGTACCACTACATTTGCTTCACTAACTAAGGAATTCTTAGCCATGTACTAGTACTTTAAAAATCGATGGAGTCAAATGGTTACATGCATGGATGGATTCCACATCACATCGATCGAAGAGGGCTCCCGGAGTAAGCAGAAACACATGTGATCAACTGGTGGCTCCGTTGGCTGGGCATGTGCTCCGATTCGTGCGTGGGACTTGAAACGCGCGCAAGCCCACCCCTCCGGGCGATCGATGCGCAAACTCTTACTACTACATTATGCCTCCCAAAGAATCGAAGGTCTCCTCTCCCTGTAATTGATACTCCTGTATGAGTTAATTGCTCGTCTTCTGCAGTACGTTCAAGGTAAGCTCACGTTGCTTGCTTCGTGCGTCCCTTGATTATCGCGCGCACCAATGCAAAGCAAGAGCTTCTTCCACTTACTTTCTGACTAGCTTCTCGCGTTCGAGAAAGCTAGGTTCATTCATCCAGGTCTTGCCTTTTAAGTCGTCAAGTGTTCTTTACATATAAAACAGTACAAGGAAGTTGGTTAATTTGTACAATACTCGCTCTGCTTCGTTATAGTTGTCCACAGCTCTCCATGCGTACGGACAAAGAAAGCACCAAGTCTAAGAAATATTTATATTAAATAGTATAATACAATTACTTAACATCTTTCAAAGCATTTAAGTAGGGGTAGAGGACAGAAAATCACAATAACAACACTCTAAGGGTCTGTTCTTTTCAGCTTGACTTTTCTACAGTAACTAGTTTTTAAACAGAGTATCTTTTCAATATGAGGTCTACTAGTTAATTATAGTACATACTGTACTGATTTCATTTATATCAGCAAAAACCGTACGTGAGTGCAATTTTCTCTATTTTTTCTTATAAAAACTAACAGCTGCTACAGTGCAATTTCAACCAATAGCCATGTCGGACCCCAAGTTTACTACTTGGAATCCTCTGTGATAACACTGCATTATTCCCTGGATCAGTAGATAATTCTCACAGATACAATGCTGCACCATTTCATACACGACAAAATCATACATTACAATACCAGAGTTCAAATAGACCGCGTCGGGTCGAGGTTACAACAGAGCCGTCAGGCCAAATGTCTTACAATACATAAAGAGCGGAAGCGTACATAAGCGTAGGGGCACAACTCGCCACATGCAAGCGACTGGGTCAACCTGAGTACTACCGCTATTAATCAGGGGCCTGACTAATAACGGATGCACCCACCAAAACTAGCCTGGTCAACTGGGCTGAGGCGAGAGGCAAGACTACCGAAGCCTAATCTAAAATCCACCATCTCCATTGCCTTCGGCATCCTGATCCTCATGGTAGTCGTAGTGCTCTTGATTCACAGCTTCTGAAAGGGGGGTTAAGAGCGAGAATGAGCACAAACAACCGTGCTCCACGAGCCAACACACAGAATGCATATAATTATAGATGCAAGACTAAACAAGAATGGCTCGGGTTCTTTTATTTGCTTAAAGCGGCTTTTGGAATAATCATATTTAAAATTCCTATGACTTAGCATTTTACAAAACATGCTTTAAGGAGTTTGAAATTGTGCAGTAATTATAGCGGGGTAGGTTCCATCCACCAATTTCATGGTTCCATCCACCATTGCGTAATTTTGAGTAGCAGGTTACTTCCACCTTATTACCAACACTGGAGTACATCCCTCCAGGAAAAATTATCAAAGTCAGGTTACATCCACCTGACAGTTTTCTTATTCCCAACCTCAAAAGTTTTGAAATAGAATTAACTCGAGTGAGTTCCCATGTCCGCCCTTGACCGTGGGCACGGCTATTCGAACAGTTTTATACTCTGTAGAGGTTGTGCACTTTCACCACAAGAGATGAATTATCCTAATAGCCAACATGCTTCCTCAGGCATGAGACCCAGATAATTTATCACAAAGCCTTTACCTTACTCCGATCTAGCCAGACACCACCGCCGAGGTTTCACCGTGAAGGGTTACATCCACCACGTCGAAGCCCCTCGCGCGCCGTGTGAGTCTGAAGAAATCCTGTGCCTCACTGTGAGTAAACCAGTACACCCTGGCACCCACTTTCCACTGGTGATATCTGAACTACACCTTTGTAAGTTAATCAGCTAGGTCGTACCCATTATAGACTTGTGGTTGTACTGTTTTACACCGGGAGGTCATCACAAGATTCAGTCCTTAATTTGTCCAGGCGGTTCTTACCACAAACCACGGGTTCTCGTGCTACTTCCGTACCAACCACTCTTACCATCCGCCCAAACAAGTTTAGCAGATTTTTAGGGTTTCGAGAAGCATATCACAATTTTAACATAAATACTCAGCCACGTCCATCCCATGACTGTCCCAAACTAGTTTTCCACGAGTAAAGAATGATTATCAGGGCCACTAGTGCCCTAGACTTGACATGACCAGCATGGCAGTATTATGACTTATAACTATCATAGTTTTATTTTATCCCTAGGGTGACAAGGGTCACGTGAGTTCAAATGTTACTGGTGGGGTATCTTAATAGTGGGTAGACATATGGTTGTTAGCTACCTTAAGAGTGACATACATTGGGTATAAAGTAAAGCATGCATGTTTTCATAATTTAAATGAACATAGTTTCACATAAAATATAGGCGCAAAATGATAAAAGTATTGACTCACCTGGATCAAAAGCTTGGGGGTCTTGTGCTGCTCCAAGCGGGGGCTCGTTTGCGTCTTCGAGATCTACTCGGGAGATCGATCCGGAAAAGCAACACAAAAAAACGAAAGCAAAGAAATACTGAATAAAATAAGCAAAACTCAAATTAACTCAAAACTGAACCAAAACAGAATCATCAGATAGATCTCAATTTTAGAAAAATTTAGAAATTGGTTTCATTAAATTTGGAGTTAGGGTTAGGAAGTTATGGCATTTTAAAGTTTTAAAGATCTTGGAAATTCAGAAAATGAAGGGGAGAGAGAGAGCTGTTGCCAAGTGGGGCCCGAGAGGGAGTGAGTGGCGCTCGGTGAATGCGGCTGCACCTCAGCCGACATGCGGGCCCTAAATGACAGTGCTTTTACCCCCTTTGTTTGGTCGGCTTCAGGGCAAATTAAATGGCTGGTTAGGACAGGTAAACAAGGAGCTGACTGCCGCCTTCTCTGGTTTGCCTTGGCCGTGAGGAGGGCGGAGCCTACCGGCGGCGGAGGGAGCACGGAGGCACGGCGGCGTCGGCCAAAATGGGTCGCCCAGCCCGGCGCGCACCTCGGGGACGATGGAATTGGCCGGTGTAGGGACCCAGATTTTACAATCCGGATTCCTCTGTGATTTTCTGCACTATTCCCTGGATCAGTAGATAGTGCTCACAGTTACAGTAATGAATATCAAAATACATATCATGCAGAAGCGTAAATATAATAGTAGACTTACTCATGGGCCGATTAGGCCGAAATCATTAAATTGCAGCAGCGGAAGAACGAAGCACACATGTGGGACCTTCATGACATGCCCACAGGCAGCCAACTGGAGGTTCGCGACCTAGCCCTTGACATCTTCATCTTCTCGTCCAGCGTGTCCAATCTTGTTGCTGAGGCGAGGTGATTTGATTCCTGATTCTGAATTTTTGTCGCAAAAGCGAGAGTGAGCACTCCAACCCCGTGCTCCGCGAGCCAATACACAGAATGCAAATAAATAGTATGCATGGCTTAACAAAGGAGAGGCTCAGGTTATTTTGTTTGCCAAAAATCGTTTTTGGTAACATTATCATGATTTAATTTTAGTATAATTGTTGCTACCTAAACTTCACACGGCGATTGCCATAATTGACTTAATCCACCAAGATACACTTTCTTTATTGATTCTTTGTCTAAGACTCCAAACAATGAGTAACATTAATTATACGATCCACCAATCAATTGTCGCCTAAATCTCGAACACTAGTGACATCATTTATCTAATATTATTTAATTAATCCACCGAACACATACTTTCCATATTGAGTCTGTCTAAAATTCCAAACAATGAGTATCATTAATCATTTTGAATCCACCAATATCTTTCGTGTTCTAAATTCCTAATAATCCAATCTTGAAATTTCTATTCATCCTCCCATGATTAATTAACACCATTGATTTTAAATCCACGAAATCATTCATATTCAATCCTTTTGTTATTGATCCAATACCATAAATTCATTCTTCTAATAATCAGTCTCATTTTCCATTATCTATCACTAACTAATTCACTAGTATACCTCCACCAAATACATTAATGATCAAATCTACGATTCACTGGTATACATCCACCGAGAATACACTTATTAAGATTATAATCCACTACTTATTATGATTCCTCCAATATTCTCAGAAATTCAATTCATCCATCTAGTGTATAATCCAATCCTATTAATTCCATTATCGCCAATATCTCCCCAGAATTGTAAATTACAAGTGTCATAATCCAGCAAATACCTTTGCACTCCCTAATTCTCCAAAAATCAATTAAATCCTCTATCTAGACTATATATTCAATTACGCTCTACCAATTTATTTCTCCTAGACTCCACACTATCATTATCCCTCTTATGATCAATCATGAATCCACCAACTTCTTTATGTGGTTACCATAAACAGCCATCTTCCATTCTTACGATTCTATTTATTCTTCCTGACATTTTATTTGTGAGAAATGTTACCATTATTTAAAAATTATAATACATAAAAATTTCCTGAGACCTAGCAGTTTTGAACAAAAGCATAATGTTCAAGAAAATGCAATAATAATAGCGATCCGATTCCATCCACTGCTACATGGCATCCGCACCATATAGCATCTTTCAAATTATAGCCGCTTAACTTACCACGGGACGACACCGTGACAATTCAAATCAGGGCTTTCCAACGCCTTTCCACTTTTCCATTTTCCACCCACAAAATTTTTGAAATAGAACTATATCTGGTTAAGTTCCCATGTCCGCCCTTGACCGTGGGCACGGCTATTCGAATAGTTTTGACTCTGCAGAGTTTGCACACTTTACCCACAAGAGACAGTCCACTTGTTGCCCCACATGATTCCTTAGCCATGCGGTTGAGCAAACCATCACAAGAACTGCTCAAAATACCTCGCCTTCCATCATCTCACCCCAGGTTGCTCCCATTTGCGGTGGGACCCATTCGTTGTGCGGGATGTTCCTCCTATACGCCTAGCAGTGGCTACCCACATCGCTAGCGCGTCGCAAGAGAACTTCTCCCACAAGCCTGCCACCCAGGCCGCCACTTGCGGGAGTCCCATTCAAGCCTGCCACCTAGGCCGCCACTTGCACTACTGCCGTGATGATGACTTCCAGGGTCCGGTAAATTTACTAAGCCAAGTTGTACTTTACAGACTTGTGGTTGTACTTATTTTACACAGGAGGTCATGACAAGATTCAGTCCTTAGGGGTATCTGGGCGGATTTATCACTAACCACTTTGTGCTTCCACTGCACCACTTACACACACACACTCGAACCCTCCGCCCAGATATTTAAGCAAGTTGGGGTTTTTGGGAACATAAAATAATCATGTCCAAATATAAACCAGTCATTCCCACCATGATCGCCCAACCAAATTTTCTCATGATTAAAGTGATGCTTGGCGTTCTCGCGCCATGAATACCTAAGCAATACTAAGCATGGAAAAATTACGGACTTATTTTCGAAAGGTTACTATTGTAATTTTGCTAGGGCGACAAAGTTCACATATTCAAATATTCCAAGGGAGGTGTAATATTATTCATGGTAAACAATGGGCACATAACTAGAATATTAAATTAAACATGTATTTGCATATAAACTAATAGCATGCAATTTGATAATTTAAACCAAAGTAATTTATGGAAAACGAGGTTCAACATGATCAAAGTATTGACTACTTTGGCGCGTTTACCGCGGTCTTGAGCTCACACAAGGTTGTCTCATGCGATGATCTTTAGTTCCTGGTCTACATCGATCTCGTCCTCGCTTGCTCCATAGAATCTTCAGGACTCCAGTTTCTAACTACGTGACAACGACTGAATCCAAATAAAAGCAAATAACTCAAAAGATCCAAATAAATCTGAATAAACTCAATTTAGTTTTATTATGAGTGAATGGGTGATTTGGGGTTATTCGAGATAAGGTCAATGGTAGCATACGATGAATTAATCTTTTTATTAACAATTTCTTTTATTATTTTGGTATTTATCAAGGAAGTTCGCTGAGTTGGGTTAGGCCTATGAGCGGAGCATTCTTTTGTCGAGTGCTAATATTCATGGCATATACGTTTATATTATAAGTAAAGATAGTCTTTATTGCCTGTGGATATTTAACCAGAGTCACTATATTTTAATTTTAATTAATGGCAATCTTTATTTGGTCATTTATCCTAAGTTGTTTTTATTTATCAATGTCTTTAATTAGTATTTAGTCTTTTAGTTAATTATTCAAATAGTATTATTTATTCACCTATAATAACTATTCCACTATTAAGTCTCAAATAATCTTACCTTGCACATTGCTCTATTCCATTTCTATAATTAAGTTCTTATCTTGTATCTTAAATTTATGTTTATATCTCACATAATTATTCTCCAAGGTTTATTTACTTGTATACTAGGAAATCTTTAACTTAGATCCTAATCATTGAAGTATTAGTAAGCTAATACTAAGCTACTCCCCTTAATCACTTAGTTGCTCTTATACATATAAATTTTACATTTGGATGTATATATAAATTTTTGTTTGAACCTAAATCTATTATGCTAGCTTTCTTGATTTATTTTCATGGATTCCTAATTGAAATGGCTAAAGAAACAAAAGCAAAAATATGGTCGCAGGGAACTCGAACCCGCGACCTAGTGTCTTGTGTGCATTACTTACTCGGCTAGCCAACTGGCTCAATCTTTCGCGATTGGAAGGGGGAAGAAAAACTGATAACGCAGCTGGCTGTGAACTTCACAGAGGAGCCATGCCGGCGCTCAGGATTGTCGTCGTCGGCTGCGGACAGTGGTCGGGAAGGGCCGGGTGGATGCCAAAACGCGTTCCCGGTGTCGCGCTGGTGCCGATGGTGGGGTCAGCTGGGGTCGAGGGAACACGGTGGTGGCCGGCGGCGAGCGGTGGCGGCGGTTCGGAAGGAGCTCTCGGTGCCGGCGGTGTACGGCCCTCGGGAGGCGCCGGAGAGGTCGGGGATGAGTTCACGGGGTCCTGAGGGTGGTGTGGGTGGAGGCAATTGAGTTTGTTTGGCGGCAATCGACGGGGAGACGGGTTGCCGGAGCTAGGGAAGAAGATGAGGCCGACGGTGCTCTAAGGGCTTCCGGCTCGATTACTCTGCGGGGAGCAGTGTTGGGGGTGTGGGAAACTCGAAGGTGCACTCGGGGGTCCTTATAACGGCGCGAATGGTGCTGGCATCGGGAACTCGCTCGGGCGGTCATGTCCTTGCGCGGCGGGGCAGCGGCTAGGGTAGGGGACGGCAGAGGATGAGAGCTCCGCAATAGATTCGCGATGATGGCACTGCACCACGCGCTAGGGGTCAAGCTCGAGCCTTGCGCGCGAGGAGACGCAGGTTGGCGTGGGGCGAAAAAGAGGAGCGGGCAGAGGATAAGGGCGCGATGGCGGTGCCCGCGCGCGCAGACCGATGGGCGGAGGCGGCGGCGCCGTTGGTCCGAGGCGGAGGTCCTCCGGTCCCGCGCGCGAGGAGGCGGGCGGGCACAGATCGCGCGCGAGAGTGTTCGGCCCGGGAGAGGAGGAGGTGAAACGGGAAAGAAGAAGCACAGATGAAATGGGGGTCCATTCGGCAGGGGAGGAGCGAGGTGGGTCAGTGCGCGCGCGCGGAAGGAAGGTGGGGCCTGGGTGGCTGATTCTACTGGTCCGGCTCCCACCTAAAGCTTATTATTTTTATTTATATTATTATCACATGGGTGTGATCATGTACACCCACTTATGGGTTTATGTACAGGTATTTTGTATTCTGCATTTACCGATTTAATTTCCTTATGTGCCTTTCTCATGTAATCCAAAATTATGTGTGTGTATATATGCATATAATCATATGTTAACACTTTCATTTTACTTGCCACTTTGCCTCTCATACCCCTACCCTTGTAGATGACATTTTATGGTTAATTACCATTCCTTCCTTATATTTTTTTGGATCATCTTTTCAGATTCTTAATTTAGATTTTCAAATCTCTACTAATCAAACATATCTTGTTTCTTTTGGATCCTTTTAACTCTTAAATCCTTTTGCCAAATTTTAGGAAAACATTATAACTCCAAATGCAAATGGAAATACATTGCAAACTAATCAAAAAACTTCACATTTCCCTAATGTCATTTTTCAGGATGTTACAGCCGGGGTCGGCCGGATTTGACCGGGCGGCGGCGAGTAGGGCGGCGGCCGGAACAGGGGAGCAAGGCACCGACGGGTTGGGCCATGGGAGCCCAATTCCTCGACGGTGAAGCATCTACGGGCATCCTGGAGCTCACCTGGGGCTTGGGCGGCGGCCGGAGTGGACCCGAGCGGGCTGGCGGCGGAGGCGTGCTCAGTGGTGAGGGAGGAGACGGCGACGGCTCGCTGGGGAGGGCGGCGGGGTCCGGCGAGATAGGGAACGTGCTTGGGGTGCCTTGGAGATGCTCCTCGCGTGCTTAATTGACTTGAGGCGCGGTGGTTCACCGAGAGATCCCGACGCCAGGGTTGATGAAGAACGGCGTCGCCGGCGGACTGCGGGGAAAAAGAAGGCAATTAGCCCGGGCAGAGGAGGGAGGAGGCAAAAGCAAGCTCGACGGTGGGTCAAGGGGGTCCTGATTTCCACCGATTTGCGCCGACGGCGGGGAATGCCGGTGGAGCACCCGCGGCAGGGGAGGCAGCGAGTGGTTAATTTGAGTGAGCCTCGGTGGGGGATTGGAGGGGAAACACCGGCGCCTTTTATAGGAGATGGGGAAAGGACGCCGGGGAGCAAAATGGCGTGGCGCCGTGCGCGCGGAGGCGTCATCGCCTTACGGCCACAGTGCGGGCGCAGCTCCCAGAGCGTGTCGCGGCGTAAATAAGTGCAGGAGCTCTGCTTTGTCCGGTGGTCGCAGAGGGAGGCGTGGCGCAGGGGCAGCCGGGCGATGCCAACGTGACCGGGGCGTACCACGGCGGCGCAGCGCATGGGTGGGGACCGGCGTTGTGGCGTGCACGGCGGGGTGAGGCCAGCGCTGGCGGGGGTCGCGCGGGAGGTGATGTTGCGGCTGAGCGCTGAAGACGAGGGCGGTGCTGAAGACGAGGTCTGACGCCGCCATCAATGGCCGCCACAGGTGGTTGAGGGAACGGTGGCGATGAGCTGCGGCAGACCAAGGGAGAGGGGGGGCGGCCAAGGAGAAGGATGAGAGGGGCAGCTCTGATGAAATGAGAAAGGGGGTGGACGGCCAGGAGTGGCTGGGAAGACTTTCCTTCAATTTAGCCTATACACATATGTATGTGTGTGTGTGTGTGTGTATATATATATATATATATATATATATATATATATATATATATATATATATATATATATATATATATATATATATTCTTCACAAATCTTAGACTCTGAATCCTCTAATCCTTGAGGTAAAATTCAAAATCTTGATTTAAAGGATTAATTCGATTTATTTCTTTGGAGGTAAAACAAGGTTTTCAATTTAAATTATTTACGGACAGCTTGGAATTTCTTTTGAAAACCAAAAAGGAATAAGAAACTGAGAAAAAACGCTTTTAAATTTCATTAACATACATTTGAATTTTACATTAGGCCAAATTTTGAAAATGGGGTGTTACAAGCCACAAGCTAGAGCCTTAAGCCGCTTTGAGCAGCATAGCATAATCATCTAACCTCTTTTAAAGTATTTAAGTAGAGGTAGAGTATAGAAAAATCATAATAACTATACTTTAGATTCCTTTTAACAAATTAAATATATTAAAATAAATACTCACGAGGTCATGAAGAAATGTAGCAAGCGGAGTACTCTGGTAGTGTACTATGCACAGTACAACTGCACTGGAGAAGTCTGCACGACCGAGCTAGCTCGCAGCTAGAGATCATTAAACAGTTGGTGCATCCACTGGAGGGTCTCCCGTGCATGTTACCAAATGTGTAAAGTTGAATAGGCATGCTTTTGTTGTTGCTAATTAAAGTAATTAAGGTTTGTTCATATTGACTTGTGATCGATAATTTTTATCTCTGGCTAATGTTTTTTAGCTGAAAATAAAATAGTAATGATCGAAAGAAATGGATTTTAAAAAGAGAGAACACATGGTAGAAAAAGTAAAGGAAAGATATGTTCACAAGACGGAAATATGAGGAGTGAGTGTGTGATACGTCCGTGACTCTCTGACTTATCCTCAGAACGAGGTGAAAATAAGAGAAGTGGAGAAATTATTTTAGAAAGTCAAATGTTTATATTAGCTCGTGACTTTTTCATGCATAAACCAATATGACCAGACTTCTAGCTAGTACTGATATAGCTAGCATTCCATTGGAAGCTAGCTTGCTTCATCTGTGTGTCTAATTACTAAATAAGTCAGCCTGCATGCAATTCTCCTGCGGGTAGCTAGCGTGATTTGACTGGAAATGTTCTGGGTCGATTCGATCTCAACAGTGGAAGCAACCAAACATTCAGTCGTCGGCCATACAATACGATTACACACCAGATCGAGCACATATGTACTACTGCACTCATGTGCTGATCTGTTCATGAGGCCTCTGAACTGATCTAGCCGCACAAGTCAAAGAGCATTGCACGTTAAGCAAAAGCTTCAGGTAACATGGAGTCGCTCAAGTTAAACTACACCATGAAGTAATCTCATTCTCACCAATCATTCAATCAACATGAAGTAACACACACATTAAAAAAACATGGAGTTACACAGGTGGAAAAGGAGAAAAATATGTCGGTTTTTAAATGGGCTGTCCCGGAAAAGTCTTGGCCCATGAGGACATGGACCAACATGTAAACAGGCCAGATCTGATAAAATGCCTCATTGAGACCATAAAAGCCCATTAGTGAAATAGGGGCTCTTGGGATTTCTGGGCTCAGAAGCACACATTGAGCATAAAAAAATCGTCCATTAAAGAAAACCATTGTCTCATAAAAAACACACACTAAACAACCATAGTCAAATGTGAGACTGATTAATCAAAGACCCTTCTATCACCAGAATTAATTAAATACCCCCTTTAGCTAGTTTCATATATCGAAGCCCCCGTCCAAAAAATTTCTTGTTGAGGGAAGCCTGGTTTTCAAACAATTAGTAATATCCAAAAGCTGTACATATATGCATTAAAGCGATACCATTTGTGTGTAATTATCCAGCTTGATTAGAGAAAACCCTGTTGGATTTGACCCCAGAAATTAGTGGAACGACGGTTGTGACCTGATCTCTCAGATTTTGAAGGAACGCTATCGATTTTCTGTACTACTGTACCAGCAAAATATATGCATCCCGCTTTCTTGATTGCAAGGCGCATTGTGCTAAGTATGTGCTTAACTTCCCTGTCAAGTGTAAAGAAAGCACTGGGCAGCAACCATCATGTAGATTAATACATCTCATTTCTTCCATTTCCATTTCTTTTGTAGGAAAATGTACATGTAGAAGTAGAACGTTCATACCGGATTGAGATAAAACAACGATAATTTTTTAAGAAAACATTAATTGAAGAAATGTTGGAAAATACATATCTCTCTGCAGAGTATTAATGCATTCTGTTTGTGGAGGTCAAGCACTGTTGGTGCAAACCCACTATGTAGAACAAATCTAGCTACTGTACATGATGAGAGGAAGCCATGTTTCAACGATTGGTCACTTAGAGTAGTGTTCTCGAAAGAAAAACAATGAGCTAAAAAAGTCAATTCAACCTAAAAATGAAGAAAAGATCATATTATTTCAGGCACAGCTAGCAATAGCATGCATACTAAACTAACTCCGACCCCTCCAAAAAATTAAGGAAGATGGAGACGGACTGCGCATATACGTGATCTCCATGACCAAATTAGCTTAGCAATAAACAACTAAGCTCGCACTACTCCCACAAGACCATGTCATCTCCCAATCAACTATAAATAGGCTACACATGCGCCATTTGCTCCTCACACGTACCTTCCTTAATTGGCTAGCTCAAGCGCGCAGTCATTCCAAGAGCTAACTACTAGTAAGGTAAGGATGGCCGGACTTGCAGCGCACACGAGGCCGAGGGTGGTGGCGGCGGCGCTAATGGTGGCGCTCGCCGTGCTGGGGCTCGCCACCGGCGGCAGCGCGCAGCTGCAGTACGGGTTCTACAAGGGCAAGTGCGGCGCCAACGACGTGGAGGCGGTCGTGCAGGGCATGGTCAAGGCCCGCTTCGGCCACGAAGCCCCCATCGTCGCCTACCTCCTGCGCATGCAGTTCCACGAGTGCGCCGTCAATGTACGTACATAGATATCACACACGGATACGGTGTCCTAGGTAGTATACTGCATGCATGCAGGCCATGCACGGATTGATGTGATTGTACGTGACAAATTAATGTGTAATTGTAGGGCTGCGACGGCGGCCTGCTGATCGACGGCCCCGGCACGGAGAAGACGGCGGCGCCGAACCTGAGCGTGAAGGGCTACGACCTCATCGAGGCCATCAAGGTGGAGCTCGAGAAGCGGTGCCCCGGCGTCGTCTCCTGCTCCGACATCCAGATCCTCGCCACAAGGGACGCGGTCGCCCTGGCCGGCGGGCAGTCCTACGCGGTGCGCACTGGCCGGAGGGACGGCCGGCAGTCGAGGGCTTCCGACGTGAACCTGCCGGCGCCAGAGAGCACGGTCGCGCAGGCCACCGCGTACTTCGGCAAGCTCGGGCTGAACCCGTACGACATGGTCCTACTGCTAGGCGCGCACACGGTGGGCGCGACGCGCTGCAGCGTGATCAAGAGCAGCCGGCTGTACCGCTACGGCGGCAAGGCCGGCGCGACGGACCCGGGTATGGACCCGTACTACGCGTTCGTGTACAAGAACTGGGTGTGTCCCAACACGGCGGCGTCGGATAACAACCCCTTGCTCCTGGACGGGACCGCGCTGACGGTGGACAGCAACTACTACAAGATGCTGCAGCGCCGCCGCGGCGTGCTCCCGTGTGATCAGAACCTCTACGGCGACGGGTCCACGCGGTGGATCGTCGACCTGCTCGCCAACACCGACGTCTTCCGCGGTGCCTTCCCGCAGGCGCTCGTCAAGCTCAGCGAGGTCAACGTGCTCACCGGCGCGCAGGGGGAGATCCGCAAGGTCTGCAGCCGGTTCAACTGATCATCATCGATCGTTCATTCATTCGACGCCCGCGCATGCATGGACGTTCCATTCGTGCGAGGCACTGATCAATCTTCCTTTTTCTTGTGTGGTTTGATAAGGAACCTCTTGAATCTGATCCGATGATTGATATATTTGTTTTCCATTCGATCGTTTTGTAATAACATAGCACGTTTGCGTGTGCTCCGATCCGTGTATGATCGAGCTCAATAAGAAGAAAGCTGTGGGTATATTCCCAGTCGCATATACATATGTGCTAGCAGGGGCGGAGCCAGGAATTGGATATGGGGGGGCATATGGACAACAAGTAGAGTAGAACCAATAAATCATGCCGGATTTATCAATCTAATGGTCACATGTCAAGTAATATGTTTCGCAGGAAGTTGCCACTTATAGTGCATAAGAAAACTACTCCCTCTCTCTCTCTAAATCTAATGTTTCTAGCGTCTTCCAAACTAATACCCAGTTAAACATTAATACCAGAGTATGTTACATCTTGAAATTGTACCAAATTAAAAATTACCTTGTCAATGTCAGCACAACCTTCTATATGCTACTCTAGCTACAAAGTTTGAAGTGTTTTCAATATCAAATAGATGTTGCATATACCAATTAACAAATGGGAAATGCTTTTTTATTCCACTGAGAACCCATCAATAATATGAGATTGCTAGTTAGTGATAGCTAATAACACAAATAAACATATAAAGAGCTTAAAATAAGCCGTCTATATGATTCAAGCTAGCTGATTTAAATCTATGTCTATATGGGATAATTAACACAGATATGAAGCTCGGTCCCGAATGCTTCTCAAGAGCAAGCTAGCTTACTCCATGGAAGACGCCTGCTCTCCAGCTGCAGCCTCCCACCAAGAACGAATTAATTACGTGAACAGCTTCGATTAATTTGCAGTTAACTATTACTAGTGCGCACTTGGCAAGAACTAAACGCCATGGGTTAGCTAATGCTGTGATGCAATAGAGTAGAAATAGAATGGACCTCGCTGAGAAGGCTGAGGAGCTTGGTTTGGACCCCGTCGCCGTCGTTGTCCCTGCCATGCAACGGGCAGTTCGTTGCTGCCGTCGTTGGCGAGCAGCCGAGCATGCGCAGCGCCGTAGTCGTCGGCTCGTCGCTTGACGCTTTGCCTCCTTCTCGGTCCGATTGACCGCTCGCATGCGAGTAAAATACGGCTTGACGCCGCCTCCTTCTACCGATTGGGCTGCCTGCATGCGAGTAAAATACGAAGCGTCACTCAAGACTCAGCGCTAATTGCCATTGGACTGCCGGCTGCATGCTAATATGCTATTACCTGCATGGCTGCATCCAGTGGGCCATGGAGGGCTGCATCGTCGTTGGGGGGTGCCAGGCCCCCCCCCCGCCCCCCTCTCTCCGCCACTGTGTGCTAGTCATGACCTATCTTATGATATGCGATGAAGCGGGGAGAATTAGGATCCGATATCCTCTTATTAGCCATTTCTAAGCAATGTGTGCTTGATCACAAAAATTAAGGTGTGTCCGACTGAAACCAGCTTGAATTTTTTTTACCATTTTTACCTAGCCAGGCATACTTGAATTAAGCTGTGACTCGTGCCTAATGAAAGCGTAAGCATGAAATTCACGTGTATGAGATGAGAAAGCGTAGAGCCATGTAATACGTTTTAGGCTCCGCTCGGTTAGGCTAAAAAATAGTGGTTTATAGCTGAAATTACATTGTAGCTGATTGAAATTACATTGTAGCTGAAGGTGGCTTATTTGACGTAATTAAATTTAAAAAAATAAAAAAAGGAAAATATTTTAGCTCAGTATGGACAACATAAGCGAATACAAGGAAAAAAGAATCGGCAAAAAGCTCAAAAAAGTCAAAAGTTTAAAAAAATAAAATGTATAAATAGTGAAAAATAAATTAAAAATTAAAAGCTCAAACTGAAATGAGCGGAGCGGTAATCTAACATGCTATTCTTTGAAAACCAGTAAATTAATCAGGCCCGAACATTGAATCTGAAGAGAAGAGTAGCCCAGCCCAGGGAAAAGAGAATAGGAGAAAAGAAGTTTCCTTGCCCTTTCTGGATGCGCCTCTGGCCAGTTTTTTTTTATGGGCCAGTCATAATCGCAGCGTTGGCAACTCTCCTCTTGCCCGCCGCCGCCGCCGCCGCCGCCTCCCTACCCGTCGCCGTGACGCCGCATCCCTCCCCTGCGCATCCCTCTCCGCGCGGCGCTGCGCGGCGCCGTATCCGTATCCCTTCCCCGCACCGCCTCGAACGCAATTGTTGGGACTCAGGAGCTGCGCGTCCTCGGCTGTCCTAGGTCGCCGGCGCCGGCGCCTCCCCCAAACCCACCGTCTACCGTGTACCGGCTAGGTGGCAGGTATCGATCGAATAGACTTCGCACCCATCACACTTGGATGGAAGCGTTGGTGCGGAAGGCGCAGCAGCGGCTGAGGAAGGCGCGGGAGGAGATGGATCGGTGGGAAGACCTCAACTCCGGCCTCCTCTCCCAATTCTCCAACGCCGCCGCCATCATCTCTCGCCTTCCGGTACCTTCTTCTTGGATTCTTGCCTGCACTATCTCTATAGCAGCTTCATGCGTCGCACAAAATCAATTTCACAGCCGTAATGGGGTTTGAGCGTTCTAGTTATTGTTCTACAACATTCTCCTGAGGTTACAATAGCAAACTTTAGGGCTTTCTAGACCTAACAATGATCCCTTTTACTATTGCTAATCTGCAAGATAGACAGCGAGTTGCTCATATAATTTCAATGACTTCTGTACTGTGATGTTAGCTTCTCAACTCCTTGTGTCATATGATAAAAAGGTACTGGGAGAGGCTAAAAATTACGGTGTCTTGCGATGCGTCCCCAACACCAGGGAGGATCTCTTGGGGAAGCAGATGGAGAGTCTGGAGCTCATCTTTGTCTCTATGAGGGAGACACTGTAAGCTGCCATCGCTGTTGTTGCAATCACTTTTAATTTTGGTGTGAGTGTGACGCTAGAAGAGTAAGGGAATAAATTGATTCAAGTTAGTGTGACGATACGGCTGCAATTTTTCAGGGAGGAGTTCAATGGCATTGCCAAAGCTTTTAATAAGGCTCTGCGGGACACTAATCAGATGGTGAGAGGAGGATCAGCACTCACTGCAAAACAAATGCAGTTGCAAGTTGGAATTTTGCCAACCATTGCGGACTGCTTGGATGGGCTACGAACGCTATGTGACATGCACCAGGCTGAGTAAGAACTACAAACTGTGTTAAATTCCTTCCGTGAACCTGATTTTGACGTTGTTTTTTGGACATCTTGATTTTTTTTTTAATATGAAGCTCATTTCACTGAACCTGATTTCTTGTGATTGGATTATAGGGATCATGGACAGTGAATGAGTGATTTTAACTTACAATTTTATTTAAGTTATGCTAATCTGTATATTTGGCATCTTACATTGGGGCAACAGATATGCTCCCAAGCTTTGTCTGCCATTTCACCAAGACTGGCATCAATTATATTAGTATTTTGTTTGCTATCATCATATATTAAGATGTCCAATACATATGTTCTGGCGTTACTCACATGACGCATCTAATATTTAGCTTTTTCTCATAGCAGAAGCTACTCCTTTTTTACTGTTATCTGAATTTATCTAAATTCCATTTTCCAGGTATGCACTAAAATCATCGATCATCTCCTTGTTGACATGGAAATGCAGGCAAGTTCCAATTTCGCCATTAACTTCTATTTTTAACTCTTGGGAGTTTTTCTCTGTGTGGAATTCATTCCTCTTTTAATTTACTCCTGGATAATCATACCTTGTTCGTTAATTTAGAATTTAGCATAGTTCACTTCATACATTGCCATCAGTTTTTATTAACTTAAGCTCACATGCTGCTCTTTCTTTTGCAGTTCCAGTGACATTGCTGCACTACGTCAACTCTTGGTCGACCAGCCAAACATACCAAAAGATGAAGGTAAGGAATGACAGAATATAATTTAAAATAGGATCTTTGGTAATGCTTTCAGTTATGCTATTCCAGGTGTCCAATTACCACGCTAACAGTTACATTCTGTCGTCTTGATTTTGCAGTGCAATCCATTTTCGACATTATATTTGCAGATGAAATTTGTTAAATTCAGATTGTATCTTAACTGTTGGAACTTGGAAGACCTATGCCCTGGACATGTTGACACCATTATGTTTTGATCTAGTTTCCGTCCAGATGATGCATGAAGTAGGCTGAATTTTAAAGTTTAATGAACCCAATTATTAAAGCACAGTGTCAAAACTATATCTACACTCCTATCAGCAACCGTGGTTGATGGCTTGAAGCTGGAGTAGATGGGCGCAAGCATCTAGCATTTATACTTGCAAGCGGGCGCCTTGTGTAGTCTTGGTGTGGTCTGATGCTCAAAGCTGATATCATACAACTGGTCCTGCTGCAACTAAAAGGACATTCTGCTGCAAGCACCTTGGGGAAATAATTACATGAGATTTGCTGGGTCAGCTTGAGGATATGACCTTGCTTTGCAAATCATATGCTCTTGTTTTATTCCCCAGTGCTTGTTACATGTAATAACCATGTTCTGGATATTAGACGTTTTTTCCCCCTTCACATTCGACATGTTCAAACATTCTCTTGTACTGTGAGCATGTAAATTATCTAGTAATAATGAACTGACTCTTATGCTCAAACTGGAATTTTCTGCCATGACTCATCAAGTTGTTTAGACAGAGACAAGAGGTAAGAATTATTGGCACATTTAGCTGCATGTCCTCACACTGCTACTCTTCTTTATGCATATCTATTCGCATCATGCATGCTACCGTTTTCGAAAATTGGCACTAGGACATGACCATATGAGGAATAACTAATCACAGATTTATTATTTGTCACAAGACAATATTAATCGGCTGCTGGGCGAAAGATAAATTGTTCAGAATAGAGATGGATTGCAAATATGCAATGCAAATCAACAGTATATGTTCGTGAGGCTTCAGATTTCTCATGACCTTAGTCGATGCGGGGTCCATCACAACCGTCCATTTTTTGAATTGGATGGCCCACGTTCGCCGCAAACACATGAGAACATGAGCTCCCCGTCCGTCGTGCGCTCGGCCCCAACTGGCTTCCCCTCCCCACCCAATGCCCGTCCCCGGCCGACCACCACTGCCGACCTCGCCGTCGTATGCCGGCCTCCTCAGTGCGCTCCACTGCAGCATCGCTGGTGGACACCCCTCCGCTGCCGTATCCCTCCTCCCCTCACTCTCCCGCTCAGGCCTGCGCTCGCTTTTCCCGCTCCTCTCCTCGCTCACCCGCCTCCTCCTGCTCCACCGCACCGCGCCGTCATTCCCCACCTTGGCAGGCCGCTTCCTCATCTATGTCTGCCTCGCCGGCCTCAAGCATCTAATCATATCCCAACTCCCATTTATCACAGACTTTATGATAATACTTTTAGTAAACATATTACTGTGGCTGAAGTGATAAATGGGAGTTGGGATATGATTAGACTCCGCAAAACTTTATGGAGGATAACTAATAGATTATGGGGGCAATTGAGGCAGGATTGTGCTGGAATTGTTCTTGGAAATGAAATGGATATGATTAAATGGAAATTTACATCAAATGGTGTGTTTTCAGTTAAGTCTTTTTAACAGATCTTGAGGTTGCAGGGAGTTGGGTTTGCACATAAATTTCTTTGGAAGTCAGGATCCCTGTTAAAATCAAAATTTTCCTATAGTTAGTTGTGAAGAAGAGCATCATGACTAAAGAGAATATGAAAAGAGGAGGTTGGAAAGGATCTTACAAATGTCAATTCTGTGGTCTGAATGAAATAATAGATCATCTTTTTTTTACTTTGTCCTATGGCGCGGTTTGTTTGGAATGTGGTAAAGTGTGTTTTTGGTTTTAAACATATGCCTCATGATATGGATCACCTGTTGGGTTCTTGGTTGAATTCTTTTCCTAGACATTTCAAAAGCTTGGTCATTGTTGGGGTGGCAGCTATTTTGTGGGTTATTTGGAATGGAAAGTCCATAATGCAGCGTGCTTTAAAAATAAAATGTCGTCTGACCCTTTATCTTTTATACATCTAACCTGCTATTGGATGAACCAATGGGCTATATTGTAGACAAAGGAGGACGGGTGAGAAACAATTCGCTAGGAGGGCAATGTTGCTGGATCAAGTGGCTGTGGAGATCTTCAAAACTAGTAGAGATTGGAGACCTGTTGTTAGGAGGATCACAAACGGATGAAGATGTTGCAAACTGATGGATGGCATGGAATGGATTGCTTCTTTTTTGGGTAGCTCTAACTGCTCTATTTTTTATTCATGTGTTTCTTGGAGAAGTGGTGCATGTTTTTGCTCTGATGGAGTAATGAAGATGTCCTCTGTAATTTCTGTTTTCTATCTTCAGGGGAGGCTTAGGTTTCTATGGGGTGTTTAGACTTTTGGCTCATGTTGGTTGAAAACAGTCCTAGATATCCTGTCTCAGTTAATGTTTTCAGTTTCCTTTACATTTGTAGAACCTATGTCAGTTTATATGAAGAGAAATTGGAGGGTCTTTCCCTCTTTGTTTTAAAAAAAAGAGTAATCATTGATTTGAGAATTACAAGTGACCACTCAACTCTAATATTATTTTTACCTTGATAGACGAACTCGCCTTCTTTGGCTCCACTAAAGATATAGGTGTTGTCACACTTGTGCCATGAGAGTTGTTGCCAGGGATGTGCATCATTGTATCATCTGTGAGAGAGCCAACCTTATGACTCTCCAAGGTAACCTTATGACTCTCCAAGGTATTTGTTGCATCCTCATCAACATCTCCTTCAAATGTTCGCACTCGGTCACCATTGTCAATGACCTGAGTAAGAGGCGAGCTATCAACATCACCTAGTAATTGGTCTGCCGATTGAAGGGAATGCCTCATTGAGTTCAGTATCGAGTCCCGCATTTCGCGGGAGAGATTGAGGGATCCCCTTTAACCCTGTCTGCTACTTCTCCTACTTTACACTGAACCAAAAAAAAAAACTCGACCTGTAGGGGTACAAGACACCCCCCGGCATTAGCTTAAGAAGAAAGATCCTCTCACAGATCGAGAAAATCCCCGAACCCTTGCCCCACCCTGACACAGCGGCATCAGCCCGTGTGAGAGCGCCTAGGGGAGCTTAACGCTCGCCTGCACGACTGGCCCCGACCCTAACGACCAGCGATTGGGCGAGCCTTTCGGCCTGTGCTTTGGCTTATGGGGCAAGCGAGGGGATTTTTTTGCCCCCAGCCTGAGTCGAACCCAGGACCTGAGGGGTGCTACTAGAGCGTTCTACCACTATGATAGAAGCTCGTTCGCCTTTACACTGAACCAGACCTAGCACCTAAAGGATAACATGTGGAATCCATGGATGCACTTCTTGCATAGCTCGGGCAATTCCCCTCAGAAACATTGCTCCTAGCTGAAGAGTCCTCCATGATCTTGCAAGCTCATTTTTCTAGCTATAAAGAGAGGTAACAGCTCAGCCAGAAAAAAAACCGAATTTTCACATTAGTTACAACCGATCCATGCCTAATAAATTCAGGAAGCTTAGGAACCAAACAATGAGTAGGACAAAGAGATAGATTTGGTGTATATTAGTAGGTTGTATCTGGACCAATCACATCACAAGTCACAACACAAAATTATACAAGGGTGTGGATAGTCTCCTTCAAAATTTACATATCCCTTTATCTAGTCAATCTCAATAAGTTTATAGCATATTAATAGTGTCCTCCACAGAACGTTAAAGAAAAAGAGAGAATAACATAGCATGGTTATGCTATTAATAAGTCTGAAAGGTACAGAAAGAACTTTGATAAACTTTTCCTAGGATAAACACATGGGTACAGGGTACTGATAATGCACAGTGTACACCAAATGGAAACTGGAAAGCAACAAAAAGGAACGAAGACAAGAACAGCTAATTAGTGGGATCAAAATCCGAAAGAACAGTCGGTATCCATGATTCACGAATGTGATACCTTTTAGCCAACCACTCGTTTCCCTCCAAGTAAAAGTCAGAAATGACAAGATTCCATTGTGACTCAAATCTCTCTGCGGTTTCTGAACCCCAAATACCTGAGTTCAATTTCGCCCAAAAATTAGGGTCTTCTCTAACCAAAAGTCCAATCTTCTTAGACACCTTTTCCATGATATGTCACATACACAACCTATGTATCGTATTTGGTAGTACATTAATAATAGCGACTTTCATGCTAGTATCTTCATCAGTTATGATAAATCTAGGCGTTTCTCCTTCCATTTCTCTTAGGAAGGTCTCAAAAAACTAAACGTACGAGTCGATCTTCTTATTCGCTAAGAATGCAGTACCGAAAAAAATACACTTTGTAAATGATGATTGACTCCAATAAATGGTGTAAAAATCATGTTGTATTGGTTGGTGATGTACGTGGAATTAAATGATACCACATCATCGAAATGACCAAAGTTTTTTCTACTCGTGGCATCGACCCAGAACACATGCAACAACCTTCCCTATTCATTCACGATAAAATCAAAGAAAAATGCTGAATTGACTTTTTCTTTCTCTCAAGCTGGGCCACAAATATTTTAGCATCTGCGTTCTTGATTTTTTTTCCTAAGGTCACATTAGTAATTCTGTAAGTCTCTCTTCATAGGTCCGACATTCTCAGAACCACCTTCACTAACATGAAGTTGTCTATGAGCCTGGAAGGTGCCTATGCTTTGCTTTGTGGCATGTGTACAATGTATTCTTTGCTCTCTTAGTAACTCCACAATTCGATCTAATCAATTGAAGCTTATGGCCATGGGATGGGAGAGGAAGACGGCATGGTCTTCCGCCACCACGGCCGTCGTTAGTGCACCATTGGGGTTTGGGTGGTTCGGTTTGGGGATAGGGCTTGATGCAGGCAGGGAGAAAGTCTCGGGTGAGGGCTAATTACAAAAAACAACGATGGCAGGTGGACGACACTCTATAAAATACGCACAGCTCGTTTCACAACGGTCAAATTGATATTGATTGTCCTAGAAGCGCCGCATGCATGTGTACACCAGTTACCCCGTGTGCATAGGATATTCACTTCCTTACTGACATATGACCTATGTATTAGCGACATATTTAGGAATTGCCCAAAATTCTAGTAGCATACAAGAAATTAATCCTAATTTTATAGATATCAACCTGCAGGCTGCAGCTTGTGGTTGGGGTGGGTACGATTGACCGGTCTGCGTGGAGATGGACGGCTCAGATCGGATCTTCCTGCTACCACTCGACGGCGTTGCGCCAATGCCGCCGCCCGATGCGCGGAGTCTCGTCGCTGGCACCGTTGTTGTTTGGTGCTGCTCGGATTCAGCCGCCGCGGAGGTCATTGCACGCACGACCGAGTCGTCAAGTGCTTTTAGTTTTTTTTTGCGTCCTCAATATCAAATCGGGGATGTAGCTCAGATGGTAGAGCGCTCGCTTAGCATGCGAGAGGTACGGGGATCGATACCCCGCATCTCCATTTTTTTAGTGGGTTTTTTTGTACTTCCTCTTCTTTTTGAAAAAAAAAATCAGGCGAATGCGTTGCGCTCACAGTGTTTCCAGTTGGGTGAAACTTCCATGGCTACTTGAATCACTAATTAAAAAAAGGGCAAAGCTTCTATGCATATGTAACACGCTAGAAAAAATAATTCAGAAAGATTAACGCATCAGCTGGCGAATCACATGATGGCGGGAAAGCTCCTTACCTAAAAGACGTTTAAATCATCGCATCATAATCTTTAAAGTTTCTTTTGAATTCGAAGTTTAAATTGCACAATTTCTTATTATTACTATAATAAAAGAACGAGTTGGTGGTTGTACATCATTCTTCTCTAACTGCTCTATTTCTTTAACTTCTCATCACTCTCCACTTCCAACCGATCAGAGCAACCCTTTCCATAGTATGATTCTCTATACATTTAATAAATTTTGTTGCAACGTATAGACATATAACTAGTTATCATTATTATTATAAAAGAATGAGTTGGTGGTTGTATGTCCATTCTCCTCCAACCGCTTTATTCACTTAACTTCTCACCATTCTCCACTTTCCAACTAATCAGAGCAACTCTCTTCTATAGCATCATTCTCTATATATTTAATAAGTTCTGTTGCAACGCATAGTGAGCTAAAACATGTCAAGACGGCATCACTAGGCCACAAAGGCATCCGATCCGACGGTGAAGAGCAGCCCGACCCCAAGCCAACGGTTCCAGATACTTAGTATCTCCCACCAACTCAACATCACCGAACGAACCGTTACCCAACCCACCGTTCCCGAACGGACGCACCAAAAGGGGAAAAGACCCACAAGAAAACCCTCACCTAGAGTTCAAAAAAAAAGAAAACCCTCACCTCCGGAGCGCCCGGCGATGGCGGCGCCGGAATGGGGCGGAAGCGACGGCTACTGCGAGCTCCGCGATGTGCGGGTCGAGTTGGACCCGGGGATGTCCCGAGGCGGTGGGGAAGGAGGCAAAGGCGGAGGCTTCACCGTCTGGTTCTGGCTCTACCTCTCCGGCTCTGCGAGGCCTTCCTCCGTGATCCTTCACCAGGTTGGGTTCACCTGTTTCTTTCTAGTTTTGGGTGACTTGTTGGGCGTTTGGTTGCTATACCTATAGGGACTGTTTTTGGGTGGCTATGAGGAGAGAGCAACGGTGTGCTCCATTTCTTTCTTCTTTTTTTTTGGGGGGGGGGGGGGGGTCCATCCCTGTGTTGTAATGCGTACTACTTGTGTTGCCAATATTGCTGTTCTGGATGTCACTGCAATTCCTAGGTGGTTAGTGTGGTTATATTCTACAGATTCTGTGGTTGACGCGTGAGCAAGGCTCGTCCATTCAGCAGCACACTGAACAAGGCGAAATCTTGATCAGGAGAAGCACCATCAAGAATGAGTGATGTGTTCCATCATGTGTTTTTCTTTAGGCTGATTTTTTTTAAAAAAGATGTTTTTCTTGGGTAAAAAGAAGGGTAATTTCTACATTTCCTTGTGAAGTTTGAGCGTCAGAACCTGTGTTGAACTGATTGGATGAATTGTGCAGATAACCGCGGGAGATGACAATAAGTTGCCGTTTCTTGCTTTAAGCGAAGGAAACAAGCTGCTTCTCTTCCCATTGCTGAGGCTGCACAGGGAAGCCCCTACTCCTGCTAGTTCCTATCCATGGACTGACACGACCAATTTATCGGCTGTAAAGGAATGCCCTCTTGAGAAATGGATCCACATTGGATGTGAGGTACGTTACAGACATGAATGGTACAATATACATTTTTCCCTTGCCTAATATCCTTGCATTGCTGGAGTCTGCAGAAGTATGCTTCGATACTTTTCTGCACTTGTATTTCTTTCGTGTACACCTGTGTTTTCAGTTACAGGTGTTATACACAGCATGTGTTGAGCACGTTGTTTCCTGCAGGATCCAAATGTCAGTCTTCCATTTTGTTGAGGAAGACTGATTTATTTATAATTGGTTTGGTAAAAGTGTGTACCTTTGTCAGGTTACTGAAAATGTTATGCGTCTTCACATTGATGGCAACCTAGTTGCTGAGACTCATCTATGTTCACTATCTAACGAGCCAGACAATCAAGATGACACAAACCAAATTAGCTTAGTTGGAAGCGATGACAAGCTCGAAGGCTATGTCTATAATATCCAGGTGTCTTCTATACTAGAAACCATACAAGAGCAATATGCAAAGGTGATGCAGCTTAGCTAATAGCATGTCCTCCTTTTTTCCCCTTTAAAGGTGCATACCTTGATATATTTTCTCATTGAATTGCAGGACCCACCATTTAAGTTATCTATTGACTACTCATTCTGTGATGGAATTGAGGAGGGTGATGATGGCATTTGGAACATTGTGGGTGGGAAGGTAAATCAGATTCTGTCTTCTGGTGAAAACTACTTATTCTATCTTTATTTTAACTATTTTGTGCAAGGCAAGGGAATTCTCTGACTTTTCAGTAAAGTATAACCTGTAAAAATGTAAAAAATAACCTGCGAATGGCAGTTGAGTTGAAGATACTACCGAACTATATTTGATTTTATATGACCAATCACATAATCAAACTAACCCTGGGCTATTATCCTAATTATTGAAATTAATTGATGCAGGCGTCTTGTCGGAGGAATTTCATTCTGGAAGTAGCATTAATAAATGCTTTTGGTGAACCTGTGGACAAGGATACACAGGTTCTTGGATTTCTTTTTATTTTTTGACATTTATTAGGTGTGCTACTTCATTTTGTTTGAATAATTTATTTAAAAACATTATTCGTCTTCTAGGTTGTTGCTTCACTTGTCTATGCCGACAATGGAACAGTGGTCGAAAAATCAAGGGATGATTCAGAACCTCCCCTACTGATTACTTGTGAAGGACTTGAATACCCAGCTAAAAGCAGGCCTCTACCAATTATTCGTGGACGTGCACTATTTAAGCTCAAGATATCTCAGGTGGGTTTCTCCATATGCTAAATTGCTTTACTACGTGTATAGCTTGCTTCGATTTGTATAGGACACAACAAAGCATTACCTTGGGCTGTCTGCTTACCCCCAGATATGTAGTATACAGTTATTTGTTTTCCATGTTTAGCTGTTGGAAGGATAGCTTGACTGTTGCTCTATAGCAGCACAATACTGGAGTAGAGGTTGTCTCTGTAACACTGCAGCAATTGTGATGCCGAAGCGGGCTGCCATAACTGCTATAGTGTGTGGCGTGTAGCACCTGCTTTTGTACAAGGTCGTTTCAGGTTTCCATGTTAGTTAAACGCTTTCCAAAAGCTTGTTTTATGCACCCTCTTTTTTCCATCAACAATGAATACATATAAGATTACTAATTGTGCGATGGGCCTTCTATATTCCCTTCATCTTCCAATGGGTGAATTCCTTATCTAGCACTTTTATAAAGACCTGAAACTCGCACCTGTATTAAAAAAGGGAGGAAATGAGTAACAACCTGAATTACACACATTAACGAAAAAGGAGGAATGAAGATTTTACTCCATCATCTTTGTTGGAGGATGAAGATTGATTAATGAAATCATCACATTGGCTTTGATGTTTTTGGTGTTATCTACTTATCTATATACTTTGATGTAGGTATATAGATTTTTATATATTACATCTTTTTATATTTGATAAATCTAACAGTATTACACTGACACCGGAAAGTTGGAAATTTACCAGTCACAGCTAATGCTAGAAATACCTGCAAAATGTCGCTGCATACAAAGACACACTTGTTCCTCTTAAAAAGAGTTGCAGTACATAAATGAATTGTCCCTTTTGCCCTTGTTTTGATAGCTGTGTTGAATGGTTGCCAAAACCAAATTGGGAAATTAGGCTCGGCGTCAGAATATAGATCTTATTATTGTCTGCCTGGTCAATGTATATAACCTTGATCCAAATGATTTGGTCTTCTCTCTGTTGCTCTTTTCTGCTCTCCACATAAAATGAGCAACAGGGTCTCTAGTGTTCTGAGGCCAGCCTGCGACTCACCATTGTCTAAACCAATTGCAATCCGCTATAACACTTTTGTCACTATGCCTTTGCAATCAACTATTTCTAAAACACTGGTTTGAAGTTGGCAGCAAATAGCTCTAACTGGCAACCACTTTTTGTTGATAAACCCATGGTTTAGATTCATTTGTGCGTCTAGGTATGCAATGTTTTAAATAGTGGATCGTGGAAGCGATGCGTAAATGTGCCTTTACAGTAGTTTGTGTATGGTGGTGATATAGTAGGTGCAACATGGTCGGCTAAATTCAAAGAAATAAAATAAAGCAACCCGTTGTAGTTGGTGATAATTGATTAGGTAAGGCTACATAGTTCTGCATGTGTTCATGGACAGAATGCCGTTGGTTTGACGATGGAGATAAATACAGAATGCCGTATGTCATATTTGGTATGACAATAGTGCATATTTATTACTTTTGTATACTTGGCTTGAGTTGAAGGTGCAGTTTAAAACTTTTGGAAATTTGACTATGAAATATATATATCTGCCAAGTGCCAAAGAAAGCTGAAATGTCTCTATAGAAGCGGCCATTGCGGCCCGCTATAGCCCTGGAGTTGCACATACTTGCAGTAGCAATTGCTATGTACTAAGTGATGCCCCCTACTCCACTACAGCTGAGCTATAGCATGCTATCTCAAACACCATGTGTATCTTAATGAACTTATATTTACAATTTTAACGTTATGATATTGCTTGGTCGATCTTTGTCCATGACATTTCATCTGATTGCTCCAGCTCTCTTCTAAATGTGACAATAAGCTGTTCCGTATTTATTTCTCTACACTTCACACCCGAATATATCCTTTTATGGCGGCATCTTCCAAACCAATTCGTTGTATATCTCGAAACCGCACCAGCCGTCCATTGGTTTTTGGAAAGCGGGCAGGTTCCGCATCAATGGATGAAATTCACTCGCTCAATAATGGTCAAGGGTCTGGTCATGATGGCAAAACAAATGGTCACTTACAGTCTCATGATCAAAGTTCAGCGGTGTGTTTGCATCCATCCAAGATTCCCAAGGTACAAGGTGATGGAATGGATACACGCAAAATGGTATCCCAGGTAACGAATATGCTAGATTGCAGCACTTCTCAAGTTATGCTTAATTTGTGACTGATTTACAGTTATTATTCTGTTAACAGAATAAGCAGGCCAGAAAGATAGTGGTAGGCATAGAAGCACAAAATGCCTTAGGGACCGACTCTGCAACATCTGACTCTGACAGCATTGATGCGAGAAGTTCTTGGAGTGGGTCAGATAGAGATGAAGTTGAAACCTTTTCAGACGCTATGATTTTCAGATATTGTCTAGAAGGCACATATGAGAGGTCAACATTTCTTAGGGATACAGCTGCTTCTGTCGATGAAGATGACTTGGTAAAGCTTGCAAATCAAGTCTCTTTGTATAGTGGATGCTCCCATCACAGGTAACTCTTAGATCTTGTATTTTATAAGATGGTTCCTCTCTTTGCTTATCATTAACATCGATTTGCATCCCTTTTTACCCTTTCAAGAAACCAAATATTAATGTCGAAGCAATTGCTCCAAGAGGGTGCCGACACGTGGAGCATAATCTCAAAGAACAAGGAACGTGCTCTCTGGTCATCTGCAGTTCCTGAAATCATAACAAAATTTATAGACGTTGCCCATTCTACAAATAGAGGTTTGTCAGAGCAGGTAGAACCATTTACTTCTTTCTATATAAGGTCTCAATACCTTAACTTTCTGACAGGGTACTTCTGAGTGAATAGTGTTAAGAGTACAAAGGGATATTACAGGGGAATATGCTGATTCCTATTCTATCTCTAATACCCTTAACAAATAGCACAAGAAATATATGTTGAAGTGCATATTATGTACTATTTCAGGATTTGGAGGTTTTAAGAGGAATTGCTGGCTGTGGTGACGATCTTGGAAGGGACGAATTTGATAGGCTATGGTATTGGTTATACCCAGTGGCTGCTTCTCTGTCTAAAGACAAAATTAACAAGCTATGGGACTGCACAGCACCTATATGGATAGAGGGATTGATTACAATTGATGAAGCCGAGAATGCGCTAAGAAGTTCCAGGGAACTGCTTAAGAAGCCAGGTACATTTGTTCTTAGATTCCCTACTACTCGAAGCTGGCCACATCCAGATGCTGGAAGCCTGGTTGTCACCTATGTTGGCTCTGATAACTCAATTCACCATAGACTTCTCTCTTTCGATGTCAGGTGTGCTCCGATTAGTACTCGCATGCTGTGATGCTTTATCCTGTACTCAAATTCGTCTTTACTGTGAATTTGCTGAGTGTCATTCTTTTTTACTGGATACAGTGATGCTAGTTCAGGGAACCTACAAGATCTGCTGCTGCAGGAGCCTGAATTATCCCAGTTGGGCAGGCAAGCACACTGTATTTCTTTCACCCAAACTTTTCTGAATTGTTAAAGATATCATTCTCATTCCAAATTTCCAACTCAATCTAAGTGCAGGGTCGATCGCCTACCAACTGCTATGCAGAGCTGACAAAAGTAGTAACTGATTCAGTCTGCTATGGAGGCAATGCAACAAAAATGAAGTATATCATCAGCCAAAGACGGTGAATACATGGCACGGTTCCCAGTTGCCTGTGTTACCCTGTAGAAATTTGTAAATCAAGTTCTTTAGCAGAAAGAGATGATACTAGTGAGATCTGAGCACCCAATGTACAATTGCTTTGTTCTTATTCATGTACGTATAAGCTGATATTTTTTCTATCTCAGACCTCTACTGATCTACTCTACTGGCACTTCGACGATGTGCAGAGCTGCAATGCAATGTGACCGTGTGCATACAGTCAAAGCCCAAAAGCGCGCGGCCCATCCTCCAATGCCCGACGCAACTCTGCGCGCCGCCGTGGCTGTGCAGTCGCGCTGCCCACGTCCGCTTCCCCAACCGAAAGGCCGAAACCCACGACGCCGACGGCCTCCGCGCCGCGAGGGTTTTACCTTTCCGCCCCGCCTCCGATGCCTCCCCCTCGCCGCGCGCTCCTCTCCTCTCCTCCTATGCTGATAACCGCAAAAAGGTTGCCAACTTCTGCTCTTACATTATCAGGGGGTCATTGGCATAGTTATATGCTGCCAAGTATAAGCTGCGCCAAGGGCGAAGGTCTATAAGATTGCATTAAGGAATCTTAGACTCCGCTCGGTTGGGCTGAAAAGCTGTGGATTATGACTGAAATTTTACTATAATTGAAGGTGATTTATTTGGCATAATTAAATCTAAAAAATTTAAAAATAGAAAAAAATATGCTAGCTCATTACGGATAACGCAAACGAATACGGGAAAAAAGAACCGGCAAAAAAAGCTCAAAAAATCCAAAAGTTCAGAAAAAGATGAAATTTATGAATAGTGAAAAATAAGTCAGAAGTCAGAAGCTGAAGCTGAAATAAGCGGGGCCTACTCGACCATTGAAGGATAAGAAAGGACAGTCGCCAATGTACCACAATTTTCTGAGAGTGGGCCTTGTGGACTCGATTTGTGGGCTTCAGTATACAAGGGTGTCGATGGTTCCTGATCCTGACTACACACCATTACCAAGCGGATGGTGCCCAGACCACGAGAAGATTTTGCTAGAGCATATAAAGCTTACAGATCAACAGACATTGGAAGAGCTGAGAAGCTGCATTAGAGAGGAGGGACATATAACACCACAGGACTACATTTCAATGCTCGTATGGGGCTACAAAAGAAATGCAGTTTTACTACTTTCTTCAAAAGAGAGTGATAGCCAAGGATCCACAGAAGACCTCGGTTCAGATACAGATGAATTGGATAATAAGGAGCTAGGAAACGAGGACCGACAGGGTTTTCCAAAGGCTGCTGAAATGTCATGAGTGTCGATGATTTCTGTAAAACTCCCAGGGAGTAATTGACAGGTCAACTGGTTGGTGCTGCTGAAGTTACAAGAAACCAACGCACTAATGGGCTACAAAGACTATGGTGTAAATGTGTAATATTATTTTGTTAAATCTCTAGCATTTTCCTGGCTGGTTCATAACCGCCTAGCTAGATGGCTACTTCCTACTCAAGGACATGACATTTTGTGCAGTTCCATCCTTCAAGACCATTTCTTAATGCTCAGGGCTATGTCGAATATCGGCGTGGTGCAAGAACACGAACCTCAACCCAGGATGGAAATCCAGGAACTAGTGAAAAATCTCGTTTTGCTGCCAAACAGTGCATCTGCATGCAAGGCCAGCTGCTCATAGCCTCATACATCAAGCCTGTCTTTTAGTAAGACTTTACCAAGCCTATTTATTCAGTTGAAGTAATATAGAAAAATTCATTGTGTACACATTCTGTCCAAGCATCCTGCTTGTGAAAACCGTCATCTGTAGTATCTTTTATCAAATGCAGAGCTCGCCGAATTTACTAAATGCAGGATGAAAAACTTCTTGGCCTTTTGGAAGATTTGCTCATTTATAACTTGTTCCCCCCTATAGTAAAGTAGCCGACTGGATGCTCGGTGCAGTATGTGAGCCTGAACACGTGAGTAGAAAGTCCTAAATTGCTCACATATATTGGGTTGTGCAAATGTTCTGTTGCAAGGTGTGACGACCCGCGTTATTACCACGGGGTAATAATGTTGGTCAACGGATTATTATTCATTTTAGCCGATAAAACATCGCTTTAACGAATAATAAACCAATCAGAGGGTTGCAACAGAACAATCATTAGAGATAGAAGTTACATACATTCACATGCCACGCAGGCTAAGTATTACACCACTTGTTCCATTCAGAATTTACACTAGTGGGAAAAGAGTAATGCAGCCTTCAAATTTTACAGAAGCATTCTAATTAAACAGAGGAGATATACAAATACAATACACTAATATCACATATACCCTATGGAGCGAGTCCGAACTGCTCCTAGATCCCTACTAGTCCCAGTCATCGTATATGGCATAATCCTCATCCGGCTCGTCCTCGATATCATCTCCCTCCCATGGGGAGTAAAACTCCTCTGCACCGGCATCCTCAACGCCGGCGTATAGCTGGCTATCCTCTAAACAAAGGAAATAATAGCAAGAGTGAGTACAGAGTACTCAGCAAGTTTATATAACAAAATGCAATGAATGATTTTGATACATTTTCCCATTGACATCTCTCATGCTCAAACACCTACTTCCCAAAATACCTTTATGGAAATAGGTTTTAAGTTGTGGCAAAATATCAATTTATTACTGACAAATCTACTGAACAACCGCAGGAACAGCAAAAACTCCCGAAGTTCCGTAATTCTCCTTTCCCGGAGATAGGCATGAATTCATGATTTTAATGACATTGCGCAAGCCTGTATCACTTTACCCATCATCACTCTGATCGTGTTGGCTCTCGGGATGATCCGCAATTCCTTTGAAGCGGCGCCCAGATCAGAGTACAGTACAATTATCCCTAGTTCAGTAATTATATCTCCACCCGGTTATTCACAATCGCACCTACGGCACTCCACCGAAACGACATAACCGTTGGCTGGTAGGGTGTACGCCCCTCACCCAGCCCCCCTGCCAGCGTAATATAACGCTGAAACGTAACCCGCCTGTGGGTTCTGCCCCGGTCTTATACCGGTCTTGGGCCTATTCCCTAAATAAATCACTCCTGTGGAGAATATAACACCTCACTAGAGTACCGACTGCCCGTGAAAACGGAATGTTGGTTGATACGAGTTGGTACGGGCCGTCCATACGGATGAAGTTTGTAATCCCTTATATTTTATTCTTATGCAGAGGTTCCACCTGCCCACACACTTCCTTCCCCGGCAACCTCTGCCCACCCTTTTACTTAACTTCAGTGGCCAACTGCTCCATCAGTTGCCATTTTCATTTCTTCTGTAATCATCATCTTAATTTAAATCTTCTTTTATTTTCCAATGCAGGATGATATTAGCATACTATAAAATACTGATTTATAATGAATCTATTTTGAAGACTTGATCAACGGATACTTGCGTGATGTTATATTATCTTGCTGAATATCCTCACTACCCTGATATGACTCCTTTGGCAGATTCAGCCGCTTTCCTGCTATTTAGACTCAAGTTAATCTATGGTTCGATTATTTATAATATATTGGTCATCACAAGTTTCTATTAATTATATTCACGGTCTACTAACCTTCTGTTCGTTCCTCTATATATAGTGTGCAGTATTTCCTAGTTCATTTTAATAGTGCCTAGGATTTATGTGCAAGCAATAAGTAATTACATGTTATGGTATTTTAATCAGTCATTTTAATTCATGGCTAATTTGCAATATTAACTTTATTAATATGCATACTTACAATTATTCTATCTCATAGCAATTGAATATGAAATCTATTTATCTTCTACATAACTTCTTACTAATGCCCTGGATACATCGCATTTTGGGTTCCCACGGCTCTCAACTTCTCTCATTGCTGGCGCCTCCTCTCCTTTTCTTTTTCCCCACCGACGCCTCCCGTTACTCCTCTGCCGACGCCTCTCCAGCGCCTCCTCCTCTTCCTCTTTTCTCGCCTCCCCCTTCCACCGGTTCTCTCTCTCTCTCTCGGCCTCTCTCTTCCTGCCGATGCCGACGCCGCGCCGCCTCTCCTCCGCTTTGGGTCTCAGCGCCGCCGCCCGCTCACGCCGCGTCTCGGCGCCTCCTCGGTCTGCTGCTCGCCGCGCCGCATGGCTCCCGGCCAGATCTGTGGCCCGTGCCCAGATCCGCGCCTAGCTCCTCCATTGCCCGATCTAGGGTTGGTGTGATGTGGTTTGGTGGTTATTTGCTTTGATTTCAAAGTTTGTGATTTGCTAACTTTTTGTGAGGTTTGCCTAGGGTTCTTGTGCTCTACCGTGGTGACTGCTTATGGTTTCTAGCCTATGTTGGATGAATGGAATAACGGTAATACACGAATGGTGAGATTGGGGTTTACCTGTACTGATGCTGGTGAGAAAGCTAGGGTTTGGGGTTGGGGTGGTGGCCGGTTTGTGGTGACTGACGCTTGATGCTAGCTTGCGGTTCTGCTGTGGCCATCACGTCCCCATCTCCCTTCGGCTTGTCGGTTCTTCCCTCCCTGGACCTTCGGCTCCACTCGGCTGTGGACTCCTCGGCGGTCTGGGGATTGACTGGTGGTGGGGAAAGTCTACCTTACCTTACCTTGCCTCTCTGTGCCCTTTTCTCTCGGGTTGGCTACTGGTATGCAGTGGTGAGATATTTTGGGTTGAATGGCTTGCCCGTGAGGTTTTGTTGGCTGCTGCCGATGCTGTTTGGGCGTGGCCGCTCTGCCCGGTGCTATCTAGCTCACTGTGGTAGACATTTGCATGGTGAGGGCTTTGACAGGTGTTACTCTACTGTGGTTTGGGGTTGGAATGGTTTGTGATGCTCTGGACTTTGCCTTGGTTGAGTTCCTATATGCAGAACAGGTTGGTATATATTTAATACCGTGTGATGAGCCTATGGTTGTGAGAGGTGCCGATCGCCCCGGACGGTCAGTATCTCCGTGAACGGATTACCCCACCCGGTTAATCCTTAGGGCTCGACGGCAACATTTACCTTATATTGCCTTATTTTCAATTACTCTTTTGTTTGGTCTTTTCGGTCTTATAATATGGATATTGGTTCATAAATAAAATAATGTTGTATCGATAATTGATAGCAATTGAATCCTTGTAAGAAATGTTTATGGGTGTACTTTTGAATTTTCTTGTAATATAAACATGTTTCCCCCATTGTAACTATTATGTTTTAGTTGGAATACAATCTGAATGTATGCAATGTAATGCTGTGCAATTGTAATAAGATTTCTATTTACCTTCATTCCATTACAATTGTGATTGACTGGAGAATGAGCTATTAAAAATAATTAATACTAAATTTTTAATTTGTTCCGATGATCACGATTATTGACGCTAATGACAACGTGAAAAAAATTAATTAATAACTGCGGGGTGATTAACTTAAAGATGACCACCCTTAAAGAAGATTTCGCCCTCGAAATCAGACTTACTTAAAAAGATTAGGGTGATTAACTCGCAAATCTTCCTCTTTCTCCCAAGTCGCTTCTCGGGCAGAGTGATTTCTCCATTGAACTTTGCAAAAGCGAATAGTCCTATTCCTCAATTTCCTATCCTCAGTTTGCAATATTCGCAGTGGACGCTCTTCATATGTCAAGTCTTCTTGTAAGGAAGGATCTATTGGGACAATTTGCTCAGTCGGCTGACTCAAACATTTCCTAAGTTGGGATACATGGAATACGTTATGAATTCGGGACAATGGTGTCGGTAATTCTAATTGGTAAGCAGAATTGCCTTTTTGCTCTAATATCCTGAAAGGTCCAACATATCGGGGACTCAATTTTCCTTTCAATCCGAATCGACGAGTCCCTCGCATTGGTGACACTTTTAAATATACGTAGTCACCCACTGCAAAGGTCAAATCTCGCCTTCGTCGATCCGCATAACTTTTCTGCCGACTTTGAGCAATTTTTAGCCTATCTTTAATGATATGAATTTTCTCATCATTTTCACGGATGATGTCAGGACCTAAGAGTGGTTTTTCTCTAATTTCATACCAACATATAGGTGACTGACACTTTCTACCGTATAAAGCTTCAAAAGGTGCCATCTAGATACTGGATTGAAAGCTATTATTATATGCGAACTCTGCTAATGGTAGGTATTTATCCCATGATTCTCCAAAATTCAAAGCGCATGCTCTCAACATGTCTTCTAGTACTTGGTTAATCCTCTCCGTTTGGCCATCACTTTGTGGGTGATAGGCTGTGCTGAAATTTAATTTAGTTCCAAGTGCGGTTTGGAGACTTTTCCAAAAACTAGAAGTGAATACAGATCCTCGGTCTGAGACAATTTCTTTAGGAATACCATGCAGGGAAACTATTCTTTCTATGTAGAGTTCGGCTAATTTGTCGAAGGTATATGTCTGTTTAGTGGCAATAAAGTGGGCTGATTTAGTGAGCCGATCTACTATAACCCAAATAGTGTCTTTCTTTTTCAGAGTCATTGGCAATCCTGTTATGAAATCCATACTTATTCCTTCCCATTTCCATTCCGGTATTTCTAGTGGTTGCAACAACCCGGCTAGACTTTGATGTTCTGCTTTTACCCTTTTACAGGTATCACAGTTATTCACATATGCAGCTATTTCTCTTTTCATCCCATTCCACCAAAAATTTCCTTTAAGGTCTCTATACATTTTGGTGCTTCCCGGGTGTATGGTGTATATGGTATCATGGGCTTCTTTGAGAATAGTCCCTTTAATCCCGTTATCATTGGGCACACATATTCTTCCATGGTTGCGTAATACTCCCTCCTTATCTACTTCAAACTCTGATGGCTGTCCTAATTTGATTCTGTTCATTTCTTCAGCTATGAACGAGTCTTTGGATTGTTCTTGTTTTATTTGTTCGTATAATGTTGGTTGGACAGTCATGCTGGCTATGGTGGCTTCCGTTGGGACATGTTGAAATTGAATTTCCATTTTGGCCAGGTCTTGGAGTAAACTGGAATTATAAACTGCCATTGAAAGATGATTGCAATGGGATCTTCGGCTGAGTGCATCCGCCACTACATTAGCTTTTCCAGGATGATAGTTGATGGTCAAATCATAATCTTTAATGAGGTCTAACCATCGTCGTTGTCTCATATTCAATTCTTTCTGAGTAAATATATATTTAAGACTCTTATGATCACTGTAGAGTGTGCATTTGGACCCGAATAAGTAATGTCTCCAGACTTTGAGTGCAAACACTACAGCTCCTAATTCTAAGTCATGTGTGGGGTAATTCATTTCATGCGGTCTCAATTGTCTTGAAGCATATGCTATGACCTTGTCTTGCTGCATCAATACACATCCTAATCCCAATTTTGATGCATCACAGTACACTGTGTACTCGACACCATTCTCTGGCAAGGTTAGGACAGGTGCAGTAGTGAGAAGGCTCTTGAGTTTCTGAAAACTTTGTTCACATGCTTCTGTCCATTGAAATTTTTCAGCTTTCCTCAACAGTTTAGTGAGTGGTGAGGCAATTTGGGAAAATCCTTTTATGAACCTACGATAATATCCGGCTAAACCTAGGAAACTTCGAATCTCCGTCGGATTAGTGGGACGATCCCATGATTGGATAGCTTCAATCTTCTGTGGATCCACTTCTATGCCTTTACCTGAGACAACATGACCTAGAAATGCGACTTGATCCAACCAGAACTCGCATTTACTAAATTTGGCATAGAGTTGATTTTCCCTTAGGATTTGCAGAGCAAGTCTTAAATGTTGGATGTGTTCGTCTTTACTTGATGAAAATATCAGGATGTCATCAATAAAAACCACGACAAATTTATCCAGATATTTCATAAAAAGTTTATTCATCAAGTTCATAAATACGGCTGGGGCATTCGTCAATCCGAATGGAACCACCGTATATTCATGATGTCCATAACGAGATACGAATGCTGTTTTGGGAATATCCTCTGGTTTCACTTTGATCTGATGGTATCCTGACCTTAAATCAATTTTTGAGAAAACACAGGCCCCTCTAAGTTGATCAAACAGATCATCGATTCTGGGTAGTGGATACTTATTCTTTATAGTCACTTTGTTTAACTCTCGGTAGTCTGTGCATAACCGTAGGTTTCCATCCTTCTTGGTTACAAATAATACTGGGGCTCCCCAGGGGGATACACTCTCTCGAATAAATCCCTTAGCTTCCAGCTCGTCTAATTGGGTCTTTAGTTCTACCAATTCGGTAGATGTCATTCTGTATGGCCTTCTAGAAATGGGAGTTGTGCCCGGAACCAAATCAATGGAAAAATCTAGTTCCCGGCTAGGTGGCATACCCGGAAGCTCTTTTGGAAATACATCTATAAATTCTTGAACTACGGTTATCTCTGTTATTTCAGCTTCTTGTAATTTATTAAGGCTCATTTCAGCCAAAGATGGTTTTGTCCTACTCCCCAGATAAGTAAATCTAGAACCATCTGGTCTTCTTATAGAAGCATTTTTATGTTCACAATCTACTTTCACTCCATTCGCAGCCAACCAATCCATGCCTAAGATAGCATCTAAATTGATTAAGCTAATTACATGGAGATTAGCAAAGAATTCGGTGTCTTGGATGTGTATGGGTTGTTTTATCACCATCGAGCTTACAATTATAATTCCCGCAGGAGTATTAACTCCAAATGAATTTTCTAACGGTACCTCTACTAACCCATTTTCTTTTGCAAATTCTCGAGATATAAAGGAATGAGTTGCACCTGGGTCAAAAAGAACGGTACCTACAGATGGCGGGATTATTAACTTACCCATAACCACATCTGTCGCCTCTCCAATCTGGTCAGCAGATATATGGTTGAGTCTGGCTTGCCCTCCAGATTTGCTCCCTGACCCTCCTGGTTTCTTGGTATTATTTCCTGGTGTTCCTAATCCTCTTCCCCCTGTTGGGTTGTGAGTGGTGGTTGGTGCCCTCGGGGCTTGGTGGGATTGCCCCGGGTATCCGGAATTTCGGGGACGATGTGGACAGTTGCTTCTGATATGCCCTTCCTCTCCACAATTATAACACCCAGTCACTCTAACTCGACAATCCTTGGTAAGGTGCCTGCCTTTGCATCTACCACACTGGACTGGAGGGAAATTTTGTGATGGATTATTGGGTCTGGAAGTGGATCGTTGGGTTTGATATCTACCCTGTTGATATGGTATGGCAGGACGGCTTCGGCTCATACTACCAGCACGCTGATCATACTTAGCCTTCTTGCGCCGCTCTTCTACTATTTTTGCGTGCTCTTTCTCTAGTATGATAGCCCTATTTATCATATCTTCAAACTCAGTAATCCTATGGGTGGAAAGATGCATTCTAACATGAGGATTCATCCCTCTCTTAAACTGATCGATCTTCCTCTCCGGGGTGGAGACATCATCTGGGGCATAGCGGGATAACTCATTAAACTGGTGCAGATATTCAGTAATACTCTTGTTTCCTTGTATGAGATCTCGAAATTCTTGCTTCTTGATTTCTTTAGTCCCCTGTGGTACATGTGAGGCACTAAAGTTCTTAGCAAAATCTGCCCAAGTGATAGGACTATCTGGGGAACGGCTTTGCTGGAAATTTGACCACCAAGTTGCTGCCGGTCCCGTAAGCTGATGTGACGCATAGCGCACTTTCTCCTCATCAGAACACCCCACTGTCTTTAGTTTCTTCTCCACCTCTTGTAACCAATCATCTGCTTCCAAAGGATCGGTTGCTTTAGAAAATGTGGGTGGACGGGTTTGCAAAAATTCCCCCAAACTAACTCCTTCAGTAGTTGGACGTGGTCCAGGACTGGTTATCTTCGTCAACAAGGCTTCCATGAAACGATTTTGATTCTCTTGTGCTTCTTTACGTGATGTTTCCATAAATTTGAGAACATCCCCAAAGTTATGGAAAGTGGTAGCATGGCCCACATTACTAGCCTCTCCAACTTCTGGTGGTCCACCTTGGGCTTCTAAAGGATGACCTACTACTTCTGGTTGTTTCTGCTTATCTTTTGGTTGCCCTTCTTCAGCTGCACGCTGGCCTGACTCTATTTCTGGTAAACTCACAGGTTGGCCTTGGCCCGGTTGTATACTCTGTGTAGCTGATTGTTGATTTCCTTCCAGTGGTGGACTTCCTTCTGGTGCCCCTCCCACATTTGGGTTTGACATATGCTGGCTTGGGATCGACATCTGCCATGAGAATGCGATTAGCTCGAATAATATTGGTTTCTAAAGGTTCACTTATTACTTACATTCCAAAGTTGTGACACTAAGTTAAATTTCCAAGTTTCCATTTATTAAAATTATCAGGATTATTTCTCTACTGCAGCAATATTTTTAGAGAAACGAGGGAATTAAGATAAATTGATTAATTTGGTTTCGGGTCACTCTTTGACTTAGTTTAAGTTTTCCAACTTTCATACATCATCACATAGCAAATAACAGCCAAGAAACATAGAGACCAAAAAGAACCAAATGCCTATACTACTCTGGGACTACGTGCCCAGCAACGCCCGAGAACCCGCTCTCGAGATCGCCCAAAACTTTCGCGTTTGGGACCACGCTCAGAGCTTGCCTCTGAGTGCGAACCTACACTACCCTGGATCTCCGTGCCCAGGCACGCCTGAGAACTCGCTCTCAGGATCGCCCAAAACTGTCGCGTTTGGAACCACGCTCAGGGCTCATCCTTGAGTACGCCCAGGGCTTCGTCCCTGGGTCCGTCCGAAACTTACGCGTTCGGAAGCGCCACGGACCACTCGTCCGGGAAATCTCATATGCAGAATTGGGGTTAAGCCACTTTTAGTAATTAGAGTTCTTGCCATCTTAGTTCTCAGATTGAATAGAGAAGAAGTTAAGATAAAATATTACTCTCTAAATTATTAGTACTTACTAACACTCAAGTTTGCTACCCTAGGTTGCAAAACGAAATTTCTGGACAGCAACGTACATGTAACAAAATGAGTAAGTACATGAAGTAAAAACAAGTAATTGCTATAATGTTAATCATTCTACACCTCCCCCTCATATTACTTACCATTCCAGATATAGATTAGCATGCATGACTACCATGGTTATTAATTATTTCCTCTTTTTCTAGCATGATTCTACCATAGCATTTATGTTCCTTAATTTAACAACCATTCATTTCATAAATTTCAGCCACTACTACTACCCAAAATTTATACCTTTAAGATGATAGAAATAAGACTACCTCACTCCTGCCCCTCCTCACCATCCCCGCTCGTGCGACTGTGTGAATCAGAACTAAAATATCCTCTTCTACGCCCCCTCCTAAAGTATGAAAGTGCTGCACCAAGTCTATTCTCCTGTCGAGAGGGTCCCTGATCCACATTCATGCGGGCATTGCGAAATGCCGCACGCCTGGAAGGAGGAAGACTATGCTGGGGAATATCCGGATATCTCGGCACTGGTGCAGAGTTCTCCCCCTCGCCGGAATGCACAGGAGGTACATGTGGAGGCATGGCTGGAGGTGGCCCCGGAAATGGTGGGTATGGTGGTTGTGCTGGAGGTACTCCCGGTACTGGGCCCGGTGGTGGTGGTGGTGGAGGTCCCCGTGCTATATACTGGAATACAGCATCCTGGAACGCCTGATGTCTATGCTCATCCATAATACATTGCTGCCGCCACCTGTCAGAAGATTCTTCTGCCCTCTCACATGCGTCCCGAGTACCATAATATAGCATAGTGTCAGATATCATCACCATATTAGATGTGACACTACGCGCTGCAGGTGATGGAATCCCAGTCCCCATATTCAAATTAGCAATATTAGGGTCAACTGCAACTTGTTGTCCATAGATGCCAGGCCCAAATGCAGGTACGTCACGATAGCCCGTGCGACGTAACTGCTCCCCAAACTGCGCCCTAACTGCATGTAAAGTTTCTTTGGCTACTTGTTGCATTGGCAAATAATCGTCTGCTGTCCGCCAAGGCACAGAATGCGACCAAATATATTCCCTGTTTGCTGGAATCCCCGTCACTATAACTCCTATCCGGGGTGGTGACCCGTCCTCAGGTATCTCCTCATAATACATTGGACCAGGTGCCCCCAACTCTTGCAGCATCTGCCATAATAGTAAGACATGCTGCCCTCTAATCCTGACGGGTGGTATCTCTATTCGAACCATCCTACACAAGAGAAGCAATAGTTTAGAGTTATCTAATACCATTAAATCTTATCAGAAGAGTTACTAGGACCAAAATGAATAGATAAGCACACTCTACTCTAAACAAGATACAATGATAAGAATTACTACCAGCATGCATAAGGCAATATAGCAGAAATCCTACTTCTATCCCTAACCTAAGCGTGGCCCTCAAATCATTGCTCTGATACCACCTGTGACGACCCGCGTTATTACCACGGGGTAATAATGTTGGTCAACGGATTATTATTCATTTTAGCCGATAAAACATCGCTTTAACGAATAATAAACCAATCAGAGGGTTGCAACAGAACAATCATTAGAGATAGAAGTTACATACATTCACATGCCACGCAGGCTAAGTATTACACCACTTGTTCCATTCAGAATTTACACTAGTGGGAAAAGAGTAATGCACCTTCAAATTTCTGAAGCATTCTAATTAAACAGAGGAGATATACAAATACAATACACTAATATCACATATACCCTATGGAGCGAGTCCGAACTGCTCCTAGATCCCTACTAGTCCCAGTCATCGTATATGGCATAATCCTCATCCGGCTCGTCCTCGATATCATCTCCCTCCCATGGGGAGTAAAACTCCTCTGCACCGGCATCCTCAACGCGGCGTATAGCGGCTATCCTCTAAACAAAGGAAATAATAGCAAGAGTGAGTACAGAGTACTCAGCAAGTTTATATAACAAAATGCAATGAATGATTTTGATACATTTTCCCATTGACATCTCTCATGCTCAAACACCTACTTCCCAAAATACCTTTATGGAAATAGGTTTTAAGTTGTGGCAAAATATCAATTTATTACTGACAAATCTACTGAACAACCGCAAGAACAGCAAAAACTCCCGAAGTTCCGTAATTCTCCTTTCCCGGAGATAGGCATGAATTCATGATTTTAATGACATTGCGCAAGCCTGTATCACTTTACCCATCATCACTCTGATCGTGTTGGCTCTCGGGATGATCCGCAATTCCTTTGAAGCGGCGCCCAGATCAGAGTACAGTACAATTATCCCTAGTTCAGTAATTATATCTCCACCCGGTTATTCACAATCGCACCTACGGACCACCGAAACGACATAACCGTTGGCTGGTAGGGTGTACGCCCCTCACCCAGCCCCCCTGCCAGCGTAATATAACGCTGAAACGTAACCCGCCTGTGGGTTCTGCCCCGGTCTTATACCGGTCTTGGGCCTATTCCCTAAATAAATCACTCCTGTGGAGAATATAACACCTCACTAGAGTACCGACTGCCCGTGAAAACGGAATGTTGGTTGATACGAGTTGGTACGGGCCGTCCATACGGATGAAGTTTGTAATCCCTTATATTTTATTCTTATGCAGAGGTTCCACCTGCCCACACACTTCCTTCCCCGGCAACCTCTGCCCACCCTTTTACTTAACTTCAGTGGCCAACTGCTCCATCAGTTGCCATTTTCATTTCTTCTGTAATCGTCATCTTAATTTAAATCTTCTTTTATTTTCCAATGCAGGATGATATTAGCATACTATAAAATACTGATTTATAATGAATCTATTTTGAAGACTTGATCAACGGATACTTGCCTGATGTTATATTATCTTGCTGAATATCCTCACTACCCTGATATGACTCCTTTGGCAGATTCAGCCGCTTTCCTGCTATTTAGACTCAAGTTAATCTATGGTTCGATTATTTATAATATATTGGTCATCACAAGTTTCTATTAATTATATTCACGGTCTACTAACCTTCTGTTCGTTCCTCTATATATAGTGTGCAGTATTTCCTAGTTCATTTTAATAGTGCCTAGGATTTATGTGCAAGCAATAAGTAATTACATGTTATGGTATTTTAATCAGTCATTTTAATTCATGGCTAATTTGCAATATTAACTTTATTAATATGCATACTTACAATTATTCTATCTCATAGCAATTGAATATGAAATCTATTTATCTTCTACATAACTTCTTACTAATGCCCTGGATACATCTGCATTTTGGGTTCCCACTGGCTCTCAACTTCTCTCGGCTGCTGACGCCTCCTCTCCTTTTCTTTTTCCCCCACCGACGCCTCCCCGTTACTCCTCTGCCGACGCCTCTCCAGCGCCTCCTCCTCTTCCTCTTTTCTCGCCTCCCCCTTCCACCGGTTCTCTCTCTCTCTCGGCCTCTCTCTTCCTGCCGATGCCGACGCCGCGCCGCCTCTCCTCCGCTTCGGGTCTCAGCGCTGCCGCCCGCTCACGCCCGCGTCTCGGCGCCTCCCCTCGGTGCTGCTCCTCGCCGCCCGCATGGCTCCCCGGCCAGATCTATGGCCCAGGCCCAGATCTGGCGCCTAGCTCCTCCATTGCCCGATCTAGGGTTGGTGTGATGTGGTTTGGTGGTTATTTGCTTTGATTTCAAAGTTTGTGATTTGCTAACTTTTTGTGAGGTTTGCCTAGGGTTCTTGTGCTCTACCGTGGTGACTGCTTATGGTTTCTAGCCTATGTTGGATGAATGGAATAACGGTAATACACGAATGGTGAGATTGGGGTTTACCTGTACTGATGCTGGTGAGAAAGCTAGGGTTTGGGGTTGGGGTGGTGGCCGGTTTGTGGTGACTGACGCTTGATGCTAGCTTGCGGTTCTGCTGTGGCCATCACGTCCCCATCTCCCTTCGGCTTTCGGTTCTTCCCTCCTGGACCTTCGGCTCCACTCGGTGTGGACTCCTCGCGATGCAGGGATTGGTAGTGGTGGGAAAGTCTACCTTACCTTACCTTGCCTCTCTGTGCCCTTTTCTCTCGGGTTGGCTACTGGTATGCAGTGGTGAGATATTTTGGGTTGAATGGCTTGCCCGTGAGGTTTTGTTGGCTGCTGCCGATGCTGTTTGGGCGTGGCCGCTCTGCCCGGTGCTATCTAGCTCACTGTGGTAGACATTTGCATGGTGAGGGCTTTGACAGGTGTTACTCTACTGTGGTTTGGGGTTGGAATGGTTTGTGATGCTCTGGACTTTGCCTTGGTTGAGTTCCTATATGCAGAACAGGTTGGTATATATTTAATACCGTGTGATGAGCCTATGGTTGTGAGAGGTGCCGACTGGCCCCCGGACGGTCAGGTATCTCCGTGAACGGATTACCCCACCCGAAGTTAATCCTTAGGGCTCTGACGGCAACATTTACCTTATATTGCCTTATTTTCAATTACTCTTTTGTTTGGTCTTTTTCGGTCTTATAATATGGATATTGGTTCATAAATAAAATAATGTTGTATCAGTAATTGATAGCAATTGAATCCTTGTAAGAAATGTTTATGGGTGTACTTTTGAATTTTCTTGTAATATAAACATGTTTCCCCCATTGTAACTATTATGTTTTAGTTGGAATACAATCTGAATGTATGCAATGTAATGCTGTGCAATTGTAATAAGATTTCTATTTACCTTCATTCCATTACAATTGTGATTGACTGGAGAATGAGCTATTAAAAATAATTAATACTAAATTTTTAATTTGTTCCGATGATCACGATTATTGACGCTAATGACAACGTGAAAAAAATTAATTAATAACTGCGGGGTGTTACACAAGGTATCTATTATCATGCTGACTATATGCTACTTTTCCTAATTTTTTCATCACTTTGCTATCACGTACAAAGGCTTGTTGCTATTATATATCATTAGAAGGCAGTGTCTTCCATTGGAGTGTAGATGGAGCTGCTGTTTGTAGTTGTAGCACTGGAAACCACTGCAAACAACATAGTCTTTAACAGCGTTCCCCTAGGCTGTGCAGACCAAGGAATGCAGCGCCACTTTTCCGCGCCCTATGCCCTGTAGCAGAACGGCGTCATCGAGCGGCGGAATCAGACTGTGGTGTCCATGGCGCACGTGTTGCTAAAGCAGAGGGGCATGCCGGCCGAATTTTGGGGGAGGTAGTGACTACGGCGGTGTTCCTCCTCAACCGATCCTCCACCAAAAGCCTCGTCGGGAAAACGCCCTATGAGGCATGGCACGGACGCAGGCCGACGGTCCAATTTCTCCGTACATTCGGTTGCCTGGCGTACATGAAGGACCAGGGTCATCTCTGCAAGCTCGACGACCGCAGCACCCCCGTCGTCTTCATCGGCTGCGAGGAGGGGATGAAGGCGTACCATTTTCTGGACCCGATGACGCGGCACGTACACATCGCCCGCTACGTCGTGTTCGACGAGGATCGCGGCTGGAATTGGGCGGCGGAAAATTGCGACGGTGCGCATCCCGCCAACGACTTCACCATCGAGTACACCTTCGCCCATGTTGCAGCTGCGGTGACTCCAATGCCAAGTGACGGGGGAGACGAGTCTGTCTAGCAGGCGCAAGGAGCTCGGACTCCTTCACCACCAGCTCCAGCATTGCCCGTTCCTACAGTAGCCACTCCAAGCATTCCGGTGACAACAACTCTCGGTTCGGCCCCATCTGCACCGGAATTCGTCTCACCGCCAGCGAACGACTCCGCCAGGCTCGACGCAGCGCACGGCGACACACCGGTGCGGTACCGCACCGTGGAAAATCTGATCGGGGGTGAAGCTGCGCCGCCGGGGTTCACATTGTGAGAGTTGGATGATGCTGAACTGCATTTGGCAAGCGCGGGCGAGCCATGCTCATTTGCCGAGGCTAAACAAGACGAGCGTGGCGCGTGGCCATGCGTGAGGAGATTGACGCTGTTGAACGGAACAAGACATGGGAGCTCGTCAATCTGCCGCACGGCCACCGCCCGATCAGTCTCAAGTGGGTCTTCAAGCTGAAGAAGAACGAGGCCGGTGTGGTGATCAAACACAAGGCACAGCTCTATGGCCTGCGCCAGGCGCTGCCTTATTAATGCAGTACTAAATGCCCTGAAAACTGACTGACTCCTAAAACTCCTAACTGACACATGACACACACAGGATTACTCTAACACTTTAAAGTAATATTTTCTTATATTACCATTCTAACTCTTTTGGTTACCCATCCTTCCATGTTTTTCCCTTGGTTTTGATGGCAAAGGTTGTGTTAGGGTTAATAACTTTTGCAGTCAGGCACTAAAATGGGCTTTGGTTCGACCATGTTCTATAACATAGTTAGAAGAGAGCAAAGAGAAGTGGAAGTCAAAGCACTGGATCTTGTACGAGTAATGTTAAAGTTGCCTCTGCAATATAAAGTATGTCTAACATTGGATGTTGTTATTTCCCACCATCTATGCTCTTCATCCAGATCCATGAACCTTGTTCTCATTCCACCTCTATTGCCTGGCTCTTTGTTTAGGATTGTATGATTAGACCAGTATAATGGCAACAGAGCCATGGCTTTATTTCTGCCCAACTGTAGTGAAGAACAGGTACCCGCAGGCTGTTTGTCGATGTTTAGACATATGCAGGTCACTCTGGCCAAATCTTCCTGTTACATTTATTAACATGCATAGTGCAAAGGATATGTTACAGAATAGTAAGACGTATGTGTCTCACTGGTGAAGTCTTCCTACTACATTTATTAACATGCATAGTACGAAGGATATGTTACATAAGAGTAAGACATGTAGCATCAGGGAATTTCTTGGCATGTATGAACTTATACTGATTACTGAATAAATAGTGTCCTCCATAAACAACATAATGTTCTTCCTATGTTGAATTCCACACAGTTTGGGACTATACATCTTCAGCAGTTCTATTATCTGTTCTTTGTCTCATAAAAAATTAGCTGCTAGTATATTTTGATCATGGATATGTGGTGGCTAAAGCATGTTTCTGGCAGTGCATTTAGGTGTCTATATGATATAATAGTTCCTATTCACCAGCTCCAAGTTTCTGCAAATATCAGTCTTTAGTGTCAGCTAAGGGATATTGGAACACTAGAGCAGGGAATGTGCTGCTCTAAAAACTAGTTAAGTGAACCGTGGACTTCAGACTTTTCCTTATTTAATGTTTGTTGTTTCTAGGCATTGCTACACGAGTTTGAAGAGTAAGTGCAGCAACCAGGTTTGACCTTTTTGGTCATAAGGTCTCATGGAATTAAAAATTGTGATGCTTGTTTTTCCATGGAAAATAGGCCTTGTTTAGTTGTTTATCATTCCATTCTGTTGTATTCTACATTCTATGCTACAAGAGACCGGTGCCTGTATGCCCTTGTTTGTGCTTCCTGTTACCGTTTCCAGCTGTTTTTTATGGTTCCCTTTGTACCAAACTATCCTAGTGCTCTATGAAAATCTGCCTAACATCGATCCCATCATTGCCTTTCAGATCTAAATGGAAGTATGGATCTCAACGTGAAACTTGGGTCCCATTGAGCACATTGAGGTATGCCAATCATTTAGCTCCACTAGCCCTCTGTTGTGCCAATGGATGTGGTAGACATGAAGGCTCTCAACAGTTGGGATGATTTTGTTTCCCACTATGGGCCGTTGAGAAGCACTTGTGAATCGTCTCCCACAGGCTCAACGTCTTTAGAGATGTTTTAATCAAGAGACCTGGCATGCCTTTTCACCATTGTTTTCGTTCAGGTCTAGGAGTCTGGACCAAGTTTTCAGATATAATAACACAGCAGTGCTATGCTGTTCATGGTTATCATTTGCATGATGCATTGAAGACTTGAAGTAAACTCTGAACAGCAACACAAGCTGAAACCGTGGGCTGTTGCTCATGAGTTAGCCCATGGGTCTAGATTTTGTTTCACTCCAAAGTACTTTTGGGTTCAGGTGCATTTTAGGTGTCTGCTAAAAGAAAAGAAAAGCTTTGCCCCTTAAGTATTTTATGATTTCAAGAAGAAATTTGAGTTTAGACAGCTAGAGTTAGGTCGCCCTAGATTGATTCTCTATAAATTTGTGTAATCAAATATGCAACGTAACAAAGGGGTAAGTGACACCATCAAGATGATGTACCACTTTAACTATACTATGATTCTGAGTAGAGCTTGTAACACTTGGCAATCTGCTTGCTTGATCCATCTAGTGTCGTCACAGTCAGTCCGCCACTGATAGATTATCTTAGCTCCCTACAATTTGGTATCTGACCAACACCTACTAGGAAATCTTTCTTTTGGCCTGGCACTTCGGCGTGAGAAGGAAGGGTGGTTACTTATGTGGAAAGATGGCAATCAAATACTAATATTCCCTTTGACAATACGCTCACACTCATTCATTTGTCATCTCAGTCTCATAAAAAAATCAGTTCATACTGTTTTCGGTTTAGATGGATGCTTTCATATTTCGTAGTAGGTAGAACAAAGGGGGGCAAGTAGGTGTTGGATGGAGTTGCTGGCCACCCAAAATTTCCGGCAAGCCATCGAGCACCAACCACTAGCAACTGTTCACAATAGGCCCTCTTCCGCTCGGTCGAAGTTTCTTTCGACACCCAGAAGCTGAGCACTTGCCTCTCGCACACTGCATAGTGGACTCGTACCTTAACAGTATTGTGGAAACAGGAAAAAAGAGAGCAAGTTGAAAGGACATTTTCCATCCATTTCTTTACGATGTTTCCTGGACTGGTTACAGAAAAGACATCATGTACTTTTCATATTTGCTTTCAGGTACTGAATCGTTGGGGGAATTAGAGGCGGAGTGAGGGAGCTGGAAGGGTAGCGATGCCTGGCCTCTTCCAAGCTACCACCAATCTTGCACAGTGAAGGAAAGCACCGTCTCAACCCAATTCATGGATGGCTGCCAGAACGGCAACCACAACGTGAATGTTCTGCGAAATGGAGTCTGCATCCTGTTCTGCTCGAGTATACTCCGTGTTGGTAGCGTAGCGCTTTCTCGAAGATGTGGGGACTGGTTCGCGAGCCACAAGCCCACAAGGCTGGTGGTGATGTGCTGGGGCTCGGCGTTCTCTTCTTTTCTCACCACCTCGTTTTATCTTCCATGATGAGTAGACAGTAGCCCGGTTTTATTGGACCTAGTCGGGCTACGTTGCCATCAACGACCGCGTGCAATACGGATGAGAAGCGATGCGAATGCGTGCGCTTCGAAGTTGGATTTGACCGAAAAGTAGGAGCATGCCGTGCATGCGAGCTCGTGTCGTCTCAGCCTCAGACTCGGTACGGGTGCTACAGAAAAGGTACCAGTTGTAGTAGTGGCAAAAAAGACTAGAAAAGGAGGGTAGGTTCATACTAGCTTTAGCCGGTATTTTTTTTGTCTAAAAAATAAATAGCAGTATTTAAAAAATATAGGTTTTAGAAACCGGAGGTAAGAGAGTGAATGAGCGATACATGTGTGAAACTGGAGTAAAAGGAGTGAGGTGTATAATGTATCTATGACCACTTAACTTATTCTCGAACTGCGACGGAGTGAGAGAAGTAAGAAAGCTGCTTTGGAAGCCAGCTGTTCATATTGACTTTATGGTTTTGTATTGGAGTCCTATAATAGATTTAGGGTGTGTTCTTTTGGATTGTAGCTTATGGCTTTTTGTTTAAAATTTTAAATTCTGTGTGTTCACAAGAGAGTACGGAGAAAGATATTCGCGTGCGATTTTGGTCGATATAGATGAAGTCGGGATAGTGTCTACTACAATTAACTTATAAACCCCGTCTTAAAAACACACCATTTGAAAGCTAGTTACTGTAGAAAATTAAATCATAAATCCCAAAACACATGGGCAGCGCATCGTCATGATCGCTAGCTCCGTCGGCCCGGCTAAACGCAATGCATGCATGGCGCACCTCCATTATCTCATCCTGCATAGTACTACATTCCAAAGGTAATGGGTGGGCGGGGCGGCATCGAGCATGCAGCTAGCCACTCACACTTGACTCGCTCCCTTCCATGCCTCAGCGTCCACCATTCTTGGACCATCAGGACCAGATCGAACGCTAATGCTAGGTACTACCCCTACCGGTCATGCCTATACACTAGGTCACAAGCCACAACTGGGTTCTAAAGGAACACTTTAGGAGGTGTTTGGTTGGGTGAACCATAGGGGAATGGAATGGGATGGTTCCAGATATATCCTTGTCCCTGTGTTTGGTTGAGTGAATAGAACTAGGTCGTCCCGCACGAGGTGGTACCGATACGGGGAATATTTACGCAAGAGGTCAAACAATGTCGTTTGATGAATACTGCTGAACCACGCGGTACAGGACGTGCTCGTCCACTCCACACAGGGTGCCCTCACCCCTTGTTCACTTGCCTCGCGTTGCCTCTTCTCTCACCACCGCTGACTCGCCTTGCATTGCCTCCCATCTCACTGCCGCTGACTCGCCTCGCGCAGGTGCTTCCTTTCCTTCCCCCTTTCTTCCTTTTCCTGCCTTCGTCCTCTATTTTGCATCGGATTTGACCCTGCCGCTCCTCCATCTTTTCCATCCTGATGCATGCTACGGTGCAGAGGAACACCGACCCAACACCAATGGTGACTGGATCCAAGCTAGTGGCGACCTGACGCCGGCAGTGATCGGATCTGAGCTACTGCCATCCCATATTGACTCCGGTGGTGACTAGATCCAAGCTGTCGCCTCCCCTCCTTCCCATCCCGACGCCGGTGTTGACTAGGTTTACTGTTGCCTCACATCCTTCATCCTCCCCTCCCTCACCTAGGGACGGATTTCTAATGAGAACCGAATGTACGAATCCTTGTGTCGTTCCAAGTTCCAAGTTCTTGATTTCTTGATTTTGCTTGTTCAATTTGTGTGATAGCAATTGTTCCATATCTTCTTCTGCTATTTAGAACAGGAGGTAACCTCACCTAACCATGGACAAAAGGTTATCACAGCCAATATTATTCACCCTCATCCCTTCAACCAAACACAAACTTGGATCGTCCTATTCACCCCCTATTCCACCAACCAAACAATAACCCGCACCATCACATTCATCCAACCAACCAAACAACACGTATGATCTCATCCAGGATCATCCCATCCAAGTTGAATGGAACCATCCTCTGTTGCGCCATAACTTCTGTTTCTCTAACGTAACTGCATGTACTAATTGGCCATGCATTTATTAAGGGTGTGTTTGGTTCAGAGTCATGGTGGGACGGGATGGATCCAACCCATTTTTTAGGGACGGGACGGGACGGTCCCTGTTTTCTGTTTGGTTCAGAGTCATGGTGGGACGGGATGGATCCAACCCATTTTTTAGGGACGGGGCCTACACATGCCACCACTCGTCCCACTTCATCCTCACCATCCCCTCATTTTTGGGGATAGGATCATCCCAATTTGAGAGCATATCCACGAATATTCCCTGAGGATATCCCCATCCCACCGACTGAACCAAGCGGCTCTGGGCGAGGACCGTCCCATCCCATCCCCCATGGTCCCATGAACCAAACACATACTAAATCTAATGGTTGTGCTTCTCTCAGTCCTACCATTCAGAAATGCGCGAAGTTTCTTGCAATTTCCTGGAGTTGGAACTTTGAACTCAATGTGGAAGATAATATTAATTTGATTTGCAAATACATACATTTATCTAGCCAATGTTTGTTAGGAGCAACTTCCATATCTTCTTCTATTATTTAGAACAGGAGGTAACCTCACATTATCATGGACAAAAGGTTATCACAACTAATCTTATTCACCCTCATCTCTTCAACCAAACACAAACTTGGATAATCCCATTCACCCCTATCCCACCAACCAAACAACAACTCGTACCATCACATTCACCCAACCAAACAAGCAACATGGATAATCTCATCTAGGATCATCCCATCCAAGTTGAATGAAACCATCATATCCACTATCCTCCCATGAACCAAACACATGGCATGTTGGCCCCGCATGGTTGGCAACTACTATGACTTGGAGGAGGCATCAATGACATTGGCCCCTTCTTGCTTCTTCTGAACAAATAAATAGGATAATTTTTCATCATCTTTTCAAAGTGTCTTATCAGGATAATCTTTTTGAAGTTGGTTATCGAAATAGTCTTTTCAAAACAACTTATCAATTTATTAGCATTCGATTCATTTATATAAATACTTACGGTAAAACTAAAACTAAAAATCATCAGTTACAACCATAAATCACAACCAAAATATTAGCCCATTGTTTGTTACTAAAACAGCTTCGTCTCAAACGTAGGGAGAACGTGTATCAGTGGTGATTGGAAGGGATGTGAGGATGCTCGGGCAGTCGGGCTAGCTGGCGGCCTATCTCTCTCTTGAACGTAACTGCAACTTTCTTCTGTCCGATCGGACTTGGGTCAGATCAGATGGCTGTACAATTCATCGGTGTGATTCGCAGCACAGCTCCATCGCACATGGGATTGTAAACGTAAAACGTGCTGCATTGGGCGACCGAGACCTCGACACGACACCATACAGTTAGTGAGCAGAGTAATGAGTAGGCTAAATAGAGATGATCAATTTATGGTAGTACTTATTTAGGCTCATAAACTTAAGATTTTGACTGTTTTTTTATTATAGTAGCTAAAATTCAGCGTAATTAATTTTTTTAAAAAAATTATATCATCACACACAATAAAAAGAAATAAAAAACTAAAAACTAAAAATATCAATAAGGAAAAAATAAAATTAAAAAGTGAGAAGCCACATGCCACAGCGCTGCACCATAGTCGGATGAGCGCGCTACGGCCTTGTTTTTTACGGCTTTCAAAAGCGGCTTTTGGCTTTTGATACAGTACCTAACTTGTATTTTCTCAAAACAAAGTATACTAAGTTAATTGTAATACACGTTAAAAGCCCAACATTTGTATCAACCAAAATCGCAAACGAATATCTTTCTCTCCGTAATTTTGTCGCAAATAGCTCAAATTCAAAATTTTCAACCAAAAATCATAAACCACAGCCATATTAAACAGGTTCTGCATTGCACACGCCACTACTAGGAGCGATAGTAATGCCTGTCTGACGCAAGCGATAAGCTTTGCAAATCAAATAACGTGCTAGGTCAAGGCCATGGTCGTCTCGTCGCCATTGAGGGAGGAGAGGGCATGGAGCCATATAAACTGACAGGCAAAATGCCCGGAAGATTCTTCCTCCTTGCATCCCAATTAGTTGTTCCTCGTGAAGCAATAATAATAATGATGATGATGATGTGCGGTCTTTACTTTGTACCACGTTTTTCATCTATTACTAATATCTTTCCCCACCTTGCAGGGATCACACATTTCGAATATTTTTACTCCCCAAAGATACTACCACTTGTACTACAGCAATCAAGGATGCCATGTCCGTAAATTCACAGTTGCTAATCAAATCCCCGGCGCGATTCAAAGAGTTTCAAACATGAACAGACTAACAAATGAGCAAAACTGAAGTGGTAGGTCAGAAGTCAGAGCACACAGCTGGGGCCGAGCTGAGATGCCCAAGTCGACGTCTTCCTTCAAATTAAAATAAAATAAAATTGAAGTACTACCATTCACATTACCAAAATAAAATAAAAATAGCAGGAGCCGTTTCATCTTCCGACCTATGCTACATTGCTACTGCGCGAACTACGAACAAATCCTCTGGATTCTCACTGATTCTTCTCTCCATTTTTCTTTCCCTCTCGGAGTAGTGACAGACATCATGCCGTCATCGTCGAGATTAACGAAAGGTCAAATCTTTCAGGAAACAAAAAAGAAAGATGAAATTGACAGGGAAAAAAATGAATTTGCCGGCCAGAGCGCATAAGACAAGCGTCATCGGAACCTACCCATGTCGGCGAGCTTCCGGGAGGTGTTGCGCCCAAATGACGCGGCGCCGCCGGCCGACAGGTGCCGCCGGTGGCTCTCTCCCAGGGAGAACGGATCATGCGGCTGGCATCGCCGGCGACCACCGCCGGAGTTGGGCCGGACGAGCGGGCTCAGGCACACCGCGAACCCCGATATCCCGTCGCCGCTGGCGCCCGAGCCCCCGGGCCTGCGCCGGTGCTGCCTGGCCGGGGACGGCGACGGGAACCACCAGCTACCGCCGCCTGGGGACTCGGGCCCCTCGTCGAGCGGTGGCGGCAAGGACGCCGCCGCCGAGGCGTCCGGCCTCCGCTTGCGGCGGACTATGGCCGAGAGCCACGAGGTGGACCGCCGAGGTGGGTCCTTCTTACTGTCTTCCCGGCCGTGGCGCCCGCCGCCGAAGATCGCCGCCAGGAAGGACCGCCTCTGCACGGCCTTCTTGCTCTCATCGACGGGCTCGTCGGCGCGGAAGGCCGCGGCGGGGCCGACCTGCGGCGTGCGGAAGAAGAAGAGGTTGGGCTGGTGGTGTGAGGACGAGGTGGTGGACGACGACGCGTACGCGCAGGCGTCGGAGCGCCGGTGCGCGGCGTAGGGCGAGACGGAGCGCGGGAACAAGCCCCTGTGGCCGCGCGGCGGCGCGGGCGCGGGCGAGCTGCCGCAGCTGCTGCAGTCGACGTCGCTGCCCCCGGCCTGGTCGCGGTCGGCGGCGACGGCGAGGAGGCGGTCGCGGAGGCAGGGCGCGCAGACGCCGACGGCGTTGGCGTAGGGGTGGAGCTTGCACCTCATCTCCGGCGCATCACCGCCGCAGCGCGCCGTCCATCTCCGACACCAAGAAGTGGAGGTGGTGGGATTCTTGGAGACGGACAGATCGCGAGCAAGCAAACTCTGCAGCAGGAGAGGGAGGAACCAGTGGAGGATTGATTCGGGGAGCGGTTGGTTGGTTGGTCTGCCTCGGTTCGGCTCGGACGGAGTTGAAGTGCTCGGATTTTTCTCTGGGAATGGCGTGGTTGGGTGATGCGGTAATGGCGGATGGATTTTTATTATTTGGGGGAGAGGACGGCTGGCAAGGGAGCGGTGTGCCAGGGCTCCGGACCGGGTGCAGTCTAGGGTCCAGTCTTTAAGCCGGAATTCCTAAATACGGGCACTAGCACTGTTCACTGCTGTAGCAAAATACTGACAGCGCTATAGGTCTCTTCTTTGAAAAACATTGCTACAAATCTGCATTTTTCCTTTTCAAATAGGACAGCTGAGAATCAGTAAACGGTATTTTTGGTTGCCCGCATAAGAGGTGAGCAATTTTCTCATTATATGTTACTTGTACTCCTTCCAAAGCCCGGTAGGAATTTCACAAGAATCGGTTCAATTTTGGTGATGGCTTTTGAATTCTGACTTTTAATTTATTATTCCTCAATTTTATTTTTTCTAACTTTTTTTAGCTTTTTTAGGCTTTTTACCTCTTTTTTCCCGTATTCCTTGGCATTGCTTGTGATGGGCTAACATATTTTTTCATTTTTTATTTTTTAAATTTAATTACACCAAATAAGTCATCATTAGTTACAGGAAAAAAAAATAAACCAGCTACAATAAGCAAAATCTATAAGCCATCGTCAATCAGAGCGCCCTTTATTTTCTGTATGAACAAGAAAAATTCCTTTATTCCAATGAAGCCTAAACGGAGGATTTGAACTTCCATCCAAAGCTAGACCCAAATAATTGTGCATCAAAAGAGTGATAAGTGCATATTAAGAGTTATTAGTGTATATTAAGGTGGATTAAGTGTTAATAAAAGAAAATTAATTGCTCCTAAGTATATCACCTCCATCTCATGCATCCTCTGTACCCATCTATTCAGATATCAACTTAACCTAACCGGTATCATCTTATCAGCTAACCAAACAACTGCATGTTGCATCCACACACCGCGCTTCAACCTAGCCTCCATCCAGGCAACCAAACATTCCAGACCAGTGTGTATATTCCTCGGCTTTTGCTGCCCACAGGAAGAGAATACAAATGCATCCCTGTTTGGAATACGAAATTGGAGGGAATTGTAATTTGGATGGGTTTCAAACTTATCCTTCAACTACATCTATATGTAAGATCTTTTAGGCTCCGTTCGGAATACAATAACTTTTTTCCATTTTTTTTTTGCAGAAATTAACCTATTTACTATGAAATTTCTGCATTAAAAAAACAGGCCTTGATGCGTCGGTTCTGCACGAAGTACAGATTCAATGCGTCGAGGTACCTGTACTTGCTAAGAAGGAAACACGGGGCACCGGTTTTTATCCTTTCGCTGTCCCTTTGCCTGAGACGTCCTTCACGGGTTTGTTTGGGAGTAAATTTGCCTACTGGACGAGTAGGGTGGTGACATTTGGTGCTCTGGGCTCCATGGAATCGACTCAAGTGAACCTCAAAACTGTGGTAGTGGTACGTCTCACAGGCAAGAAGGGCCGCTGCCTGTGCAATTATGCAAAATGCTGGTACATAGGCTTGCTGGGAAAAGAATTCCATTTCTTTGCGTTTTCATGGCTCACAGGGTCTCTTTATATTAACTTCTAAAATCTATTTTTTTATAGTAAATAGTTTTTATAGTATTTAGCTTTCAAATGAAATATCCTTTTAAGGTGAAATCTACTGGTAGATTTTAATACATACTATAGTAACTTCATTTATATCGATTAAATCAACACGAGTGTCTCTCTATATACAAGCTATTACTATTGATAAAACAAAATCAAAACCAAAAGTCAATATGAACAACCTATATGTTTGCTAAGAAAAGCCTTCCGACCATTCCTGTAGGGAACACTACACACGATTTTTTGGAATTAGATAACTTGTGGAGAGAACGAGCTGTATATCCAAGCCGAATCAAGATGTTAGTGTCGTACCATCAAGCTACACTGATGTAGTCGGAGAAGAAATGCTCATATAAATGACATTATAGCCATTTTTCTAAAAAAAATTACCTTAAAGCATCTATTTTTGTAAATTTAGCCTCTTCATAGATCTGATGAGCTCGGCAGGTACCTACCGAGCTATAGACCTCCTTTAGCTCGGCAGGTCGCTTGCCGAGCCTCCTGTGTGTGGTAGGTCATCAGTCGGCCATTGTGCATGTAATACCACCAAAATGAAAAATGGAAGAAAAGCTATAAATGAAAACAATCCAAGAGAGAGAAAAATGTGTTGCTGTCGGAACCCATTTGACTTTAGAATGTCGAATAAAATTAACGCTCACAGAGGTTCCCAGACTGTCCGGGGCCGGGTCGGCACCATCTTGTGTTCTGGGTTTTCTTCATCAGGCAAGATTTCATTCTTACCTTTTTACCAACTTACCTGCCGTGTAGTAAGAAACCCCCAAAGCTCATGCAGTGCCATTTGGGCCAATTTGCCCTTGGGGTACTCAGCCATATGAGAGAAAGTGGGAATAAGGTGAGGGCATCCCAGTCATTCTACAAAGTCAGAGGGTAGGCCAATCATGCCTTTACAAGCTAGCACAGTACCAGCCAACCCCCACACAAGCCCCATTCACATTTCTTCCCCTGACCGAGAGCTCAACCAGGGAACTAGCTAAAGACTGAGAAATAACCTAAGGCCAAGCCTCACCTCAGCCCATTACACTTCACAACCGAGAGCCACCCAGCCAGTCATGAGGGAGGGAAGATGAAGAAAGAGCAAGGGAGAGGAGGGGACCCCCTGGAGCTGGCAAAGGCCGTGGCATGAGAATGACGACGATGACAACGTGGGACATCAACAGTTGCTGGACCGACGCCAAGCCGACCATCAAGAGTGCCCACCTTTCCTTCACCCTTTCTTCCCTCTTACAATCCCTTGGCACGACATCTAGCATGGGCTAGTAAAGTCGCTGCGCCACCTACGGTAAGCCACAGGCACCACCGCATGCCCATGAGAAAGAGGACATGCTCCGCGGTGCATACCTCCCAATCATGTACCGTCGCGGTGGCAGCCTTGAGCTTTTCTCGAGTCAGGGTGCAGATAAGAATGAAAGTGTGTTGAAGTAGAGGTTACAAAGAAATGCATGTAGAAAAGGGGATGGAGGGGAGAGTTGTCCTGGTAGTAGACGGACCGGCCGACTGTATGCCATGGCCGACGAGCTAAAGGGGGGCGACGACGTGTAGGCAACTAGGGCCAATAGCGAGCTCTGAGCTGGTAAGCTATGGCCACTAAGCCTGGAGGGAGTGGCAGTGCCGGAGGGCAGGAGCCCAAGCCATGGTCGGTCAGAGCTGCAAATCTTGGACAGTGAGCCCGAGGGAGGGCCGAAGGGGAGGCGTGGCACCGGCCGGCTATGAGCCGCGGTCGGTGAGTCCGAGGAGAGGTGCAGCACAAAAGGGGGGAAGCCCGGTGGAAGGCGCTACGGGTAGATCTGGCGATGGGAGGCTGAGAGGCCACGATGTCAATGAGCCAAGGCCGACAGCAAGCCCAAAGGCTGTGTGGCCAGAACCCCCCAAAAGTGGCGGCACCAATTTGGGTCGCATTAGAGGAAGTGAGAGGGGAGGAGTGAGGAGGAGCGGCAGAAGAGGCTGCAAGCGGCCGATGGCTTGGGTGGCAACGCACTCCGATAGGGATTTGGGGAAAGCCCAAATATGAGGAAGAGATAGAGAGATAAAGGGGTGAGGAAGGATGAGATGTTTCGGTCGAAAAAGAGAGAGAGAGAGAGAGAGAGAGAGAGTGTGTGTGTGTGTGTGTGTTCAGTCAGGTAGAAAAGAAATGGAAAAAAGGAAAAGGAAAGAAAAGAAAATAGGAGAAAAAGAAAAGAAAAAAGGGGGTTTGGTACCTGCATAACGAGTTCTTAACCTCGGGCGTTTTTGTGCTAGCTTCGGGTCATCCGCATAGAGTCGATGTTGTTCATTCAAGCGCATGTATCGAAATTCTATTATGAGTCGGGATTAACTGCTTGTTCAGGTGGAGTCCTGAGTCGACGCCGTCTGCATGTCGCTTCGCTCCATTTGGTTAATAGGCAAGTGCATGGTAGAGCGGTAGACTGTAGAGTTTATGAAATATGCGATGTTTTCATGATATGATGATGCTTATACGGAATTTCAATATTTACCTAACATGATGATGTATTGATGATGATAATGGTAATAGAGCGGGGTAAGTAACGATGCCTCCCTGCCAATAGTATTACTGATGAACATGACAATGTTAATGACAATGGACATCTGTATTTGCATCATATGCACTCAAGAGTGAGGGCGGTGAGAAAGTCTCTAGCTACGAGTAAAGCTAGTTGACTAATCCGAAGTGCTCTTGAGTAAGACCTATTTCGGTAGGCCTCCATGGGAGTGGAGAGACCCCCCGTGCCGATCAGGGCGGGCCCCAGATGTTCGCTGAATATCGATGGGTGTTCACTCGGCAATACCGGTATATGCAATGAGATAAACAAATGAGCATTTAGAGTAGTGCTACATCGCACTAATGGTATGACAATGTAGGAACATGAAATGAAAATATGAATAGGATAATGTATGTGGAGAATGTTATGGCTGGTTAAATTGCTTACATGTTTTGGTTGTGTTTATCATTCTATTATGTACTTGTTGAGTCTTCGGACTTACCCTTGCTTCATTTGTTTTTAAGTGAATGTTGAGGGCGTCATGCACACAGGAGTAGCACATGAATAACTTCACGTACTTGCAACACTTCACATATCATCTTTTGCTAGTATGTTTAATTCCACTAGTAAGCAAGAATAGTTGCTTAAAAATGTTATGGTGTAAGTAGTCATTGTTTTATGAATAAAGTAGAGTTTACTTAAAATGATTAGCAGTTATTCAAAAATGGTATTATTATGCAATGATGGTAGCACTCTAGGCCTAGAGAATGGGCGGGGTATTACAGTGCATGCCTAATTAGTACTTTTTAACCAGTGCTAATTATATTTAATTAGCACTAATCATCACTTAATTATTGTTAATCCCTACACTGTGCACGCCTCATTATTGCTACCGCAGACATGAGGCTTGACAAGCGACCTACTGAGCTTCGAGCTAGGGGAGGTCGACAAGTGCCTATCGTGCTACCCTATCTCGGTAGGACAAGTGTCTGTCATGTACCCTATCTTGGTAGGTACCTATCGAACTCGATAGATCCATAGAGGAGACTAGGGTGGGTTTTTTAGGGTTATGACTTGGCTTTTTAAAGTAACTATTTTTTAAACGAAATTTGTTTCAAGATGGGATCTACAAGTTGATTGTAGTAGACACTGTCTCGACTTCATCTGTATAACCTAAAATTATATATGAGTATCTCTCTCCGTACTCTCTCTTAAATAGTCAGAATTCAAAAACTTAAACCAAAAGCCATAAATCGCAGTCTAAATAAATCCATCCTATATTTGCTAAAAAGAAGTTCGAGGCCAAATTTAATAAAAAAAAAGTTAGAGTGTTATTTAAGTTAATAGTTTCTCAGAGAAGGCTTGAATCCAGACATGACGCGACAATACATGCCGAAGTTTCCTTTCCGACGCGCATCCAATTGGGTATTGGCCCATCCCATGTAACACTGCATCTGATTTGACCGTAGGCAGAGCATGCAACAGGAGCTGACGCGAACAATTCAACATTCAGAGGAGCCAGCGGCGACACGCGTTAGCGGATGACCGGAAGACGCCGACAGATCGTCCCTGCACACTGGCAACGCATCACACGACATGCGAACGACGACATGCCGATTCCATTCCGCTCCAGTGGCCTACGCAGATCTGCAGTTCTGCAGGGGGCGTCGTCTCGTTGGAAGCGTGTGGGCATCGCTCGTGCCCGGCATGTGGCGAACAGAAGGGCACGCATCTCTTAGCTGATCGTTAAGCATGTCCGGGACAATTAAGGCCAGTACTATACTACCCCTATCATAAGATTACATGTGCAATAACTGTATTTTAAAGGTGGTTTAGGGAGTGGTTTGCCTGCATCCATGCAAGGGCAGCAGCAGAGGCGACGAGCACACAACCAAAGCTGCACAGGTCAGGAACTGCTACTGCTCACTAGACATTGCTCACTCAGCCAACCATCACATGGGAGTGGAGTGTTGAAAATTGTACCAAGGGCATTCAAGGTAGTTTGATATTATAGCTTGTTACTAGAGAAGAGATGATGGGTGGATGAAATTTTAAATACAACCACTTTAATAGCTTGATACCATAGACTGATGAGAGAGGATGACTAGTTTTGAGATAGATGACCTGCTAATTTTTTGATTTCCTAAAAAACTGATTTAGTATCAAACAAATTTACTTGTTGGGAGTACGCGAATGGCCAGCAGGCAACAGCCACCGTCCCTCTCCTGCTTCTAAAGTCCAATGGGCGGTCACGGAGATTGTTCAGACATTACCATCATGACCGTGACTGACACACAGCATAACCAATTACCCCCACTACTAATAGTGTCAACTAATGTAAGCCGGGAAATTTTATTCTGCTGCCATGAATTGGCGGCAATATCAGCTTGGTACTACCGCTATATACACGGACAGTCGGACCAACCAATGATCCATGGAGACGTACGAGTACTTTTAATGGACTGCAACTCCCTGTTAGTAAAGAATTAGACCGGCTCAAGGGCTATTTAAAAGCAGCTCGTTTCTGACTAGGAGACCAAGGGGAAAAACGAGTTAACCGGGAACTGTTGTTTGCATCCTGTCTTGTCACCAGTGATGATTTTCTTAGCATGAATATGTCCAGTCAGACGAAGATACACCGCAAGTTTCATTATCAGGACATCACAGGATAAGCCATGCATTTTGTGTTTTGTTCTAGAAGTCCTGTTCTATTCAGGGTACTCATCAAAGATCAACATGAAAGAAAAAATGGTTCTAGAGAGCGTGAAATATGCTAGTTCTAGGTCAGGACTCAGGAGTCACCAAAAGAACCAAAGATCAGTTCAACACAGCGTACTGCAGAGTCAAGTTTGATGAAGTAAATGACAAAAAACATGTATGATTTGTATCCTGTGGAACCAATGCTGCCAGGGCAAAGGAACGAGCAATTATTTGACCAAAGCTTACGAATCATCTTACCCGATGTCTCTTTTGGATGGTTCTACCAGGTACATCGTAAGTCTTGGCAATTGAATATGCTATCAATAAGGAACTATCAGACGGCAGACGGATCTTGCAGGTCGAGTTACGCCAAGAATATTCAAACGCAGTACCAGACTACCAGTATTATTTATTGGGCGGATATTAATGGGTTCTTTTGAGTTTTGAGTTATGGTTTATAATTTTTGGTTTAAATTTTTAAATTCTGACTATTCAGGAAAAAAAGTACAGAAAGAGCATGTAATGTTAGCCGATATAGATGAAGTCGGAACAGTGCCTACTACAATCAACTTGTAAATCCTGCCTTGAAAAAACACTTTGTTTAAAAAAATAATTACTATAAAAAACTAAGTTATAAGATAAAATAATCCACCTATTATTTAATTGCTGTCTTGCAACCCTCAAAACGAAAGCACTGTGAAAGGGTAGACCACCAAATAACCGTCCTGGCCTAACTACATAGTAGTACTGGCAGCTAACGAACAAATCCTGCCCTTCAAGATTGAATACGCAAGTCAATGCTGTGAACTACATATTTAGGTGGTGATCGGTTCGGCTGAAAAGCTCATGGCTTATGGCTAAAACACTCATTGTAATGGTGAAAAAACATCAGAATGAGTGAGCCTTATTTAGCATAATTAAATTTAAAAAAATTGTAAAATAAAAAATGTTAGCCCATTACGTATAATACAAACAAATACGGGAAAAAAAAGAACGGCAAAAAAGCTCAACAAAAAGCCAAAAGTTCAGAAAAGACGAAACTTATGAATAGTGAAAAATAAGCCAGAAGTCAGAAGCCGAAGCCGAGTTGATCAGGACCTTAAACGGCAAGTTGCATAGACTAGTGAAAGAACCCTAAATTTTAACCAATTCTAAACAGTACAATTAATTTAAGTAAGCAGTAGAATCAAGAATTATCAAGGCAATTACAACTCAATTAATTACAAGAATTGACCTTGGGCATTCCTAAATAAAATAAAAACATTATCGAAATGCTTGGCTAATTACAAGGATCTCATACAAGTTTGAAAACATACATAAGTGCATCGCCGAAAATTACATTAGAGCATGATTAAATAAAATTGCATTGCATATTAAATGTGCATTACCTTCTCCGTGTATTGTTCACGAGTAGAGCCCTTCAATGCCGGCCCAAAAACCCTAACCACCTTTTTCTTTTGCAATCAGAGAGTGAATAAAAAGAACAATCCAAGAAAGAATAAAAAGGAATAAAGGAAATCACTGTTAGAACCTTCCGACTATAGAAAGTCGATTAGAGTGGCGCTCATTGAAGTTCACAAACCGTCCCAAACTGATCGTGCCTCTCACTATTAGTAGGTCTCATCATTCGGCAATCAGAAATCCAACACCCACATTTTTAATGACTTACCTCTGCCGCCGAGAATCCAAAACACTGAAAGGGTGGGAAAATGTAACTAAAGCTCGAAGTAGAAAGGATGGGCAATTCGATTACGAGGGGGGGGGGCATGAGACAGATGGCCCAGATCTCGTGTTTAGATCGAACAACTGCAAAAAAGAGAAAGACGGATAGACATACAACCACCAATTCATATTTTTTAAATAGTAGATATAATTGTCATTCCTCGTTCGAAAAAAAAGAAAACTCTTCAAAAAACAAATCAGAAGGAAATAGTACCACCTGACCCAATTGTGTCGCACACGCGGAAGCCGAGAGCTCCACGTGGAAGCCGCCGCCGCCGCCGTGTTGGTATACGAGAAAATTGATACTATGCCACTCCTTTGGAGTGTCTTCGATAAAATGCTACTCTCTAGATGGCAATTGTTAAAATGTCACTCAATACATGATTATCTCTATGATTTGCCCTTTTAGGGGTTTAGCCATTTCTTTTTTCTTTTTTTATTTTTTTCCACCAAAATTGTACGTGAAATGACCATAATGCCACCCACCCGCTCACGCCGCCGGCCTCCACGCCGCTCCTCCTATGGCTGCAGGGCGGCCCCGACTGCTCCGGCCTCCTAGGCAACTTCTTCGAGCTCGGCCCGCCCGTCAACCCCGACTCCTCTCCTCTCGCCCAACCCTTCGCATGGAACCGCCGGTTCGGTCTCCTCTTCATCGACGACCCGCTCGGGCGGCCGATCGCGCCTCTCCCGCCTCCGTCCCCACTAACGATCCCGTCGTCGCGCGCACATCCTTGCGGCCCTCGGTCGTTCTTCTCCCTCCAACGAGGCCTCCGCGCCCCTTCTTCCTCACGGCGAGCTCTGCGGCAAGTACATCCCCGCGGCGGGTCGTATATCTGGCCGTGAACCCCACGCTCCCGGCGGTGCGGTCAACTGCGCGAGGTAGCCATCGGCAACGGTGGCGCACCCGTCGCGCGGTGGCCACGCACGCATACTCGGCCTACTTCATGGGGTGATCAACGCGCGGCGGCGGAGCTCGAGGCGATGCAGTGGAGGCGGTGGGGCGACCAACGTGGGAGGTGGCGCGGCGGCGGATGCGAGGGCTCGTCTTTGTCGTGGCTGCGAGCGCGACGGGCTGGCGGCCATTGTATGACTCGTCGAAGCAACGTCCGTCTGAGAGCGGGCCCCGTGGGCGTTCTGAACCAGCGGAGATGGCGCGGGCGGGCGCGCGCGAGGCGTGGAGTGGGAGAGTGCGGCGGCACGGTGGCGCGGCGATGCACGAGGCGTGATGAAGAGCGTGAAGCCGAGGTGGAGGCGCTGCTGCGGGGACGACGCGTCTTCTTTATACCAGGCATCGGGACGAGGGCGGGGTGGTGTCCACGGAGCGCGTGGATGCGGGAGCTTGAGTGGGGCGACTGCGCGCCTTTTTCGAGGCCGACCGCGCCGTGTGGCGGATCGGCGGCAAGGGAGCTCGCGCGCCACGTGCGGCGCTCGGCGCGCTCGCGCGTCGTGGTCACGATGACGGCCACCTCGTGCCCGTGGACAACGGGCGCGCGGCGCAGGAGATGATCGAGGATTGGGCGCTGCAGGCGGGGCTGTTCGGACGCGGTGAGAACGACACGAGGTGCGCGGCCTGACCTGATTTCCGGACTGGACTGACGCGCGCCTCATCAACAGCAAATCAACGGAGAGAGACTCAGAAAGAAATGGCTAAAGAGAAGGGGTATTATGGTCATTTCACATACAATTTTGGTGGGAAAAAAGCGAAAAAGAAATGGCTAACCGCTAAACCCCTAAAAGGGTAAATTATAGAGATAATTATGTATTGAGTGGTATTTTAATAATTACCATCTAGATGGTGGCATTTTATGAAGTCACTCCAAAAGAGTAGCATAGTATCAATTTTCTCGTTCGTAAACGCCCGCGCGACATGCCGTTCTGCGGTGGTGCCGGTGCGGCCTAGACAAGCCAGCGCGGTAGCCGGCGGTTGATTCACAGGCAAAGGCGGAAGTGGTGGATGCGTGCGCGACATAACACGTCACCGCCGATTGGGGAGCCGACTTGCCGGCGGCGGGAGGCGGGTGTCAGTGGAGGCCTTGCGGGAGCTAATGGGCTGCGTGTCCGAAGCCAACCCATTTTGGCCCATCATCCAGCCCGGCCCATTGGAGGGTCGTCAAAGGGTTTCGGCCTCCAGAAATCGCCACAACGCTCACTCCCCTCCCGCCGCCTCCTCCCCGACCCCCACCCGACTCCGATCCGACCCTTCTAGAACCTTCCGAGCAGGGCTTGCTGCTGCACGTAGGCGGCGGCGGCGGCCATGGCGCTGGCCTTCGACGAGTTCGGACGGCCGTTCATCATCCTCAAGGAGCAGGAGAAGAAGTCGCGCCTGCGGGGGCTTGATGCGCAGAAGGCCAACATCGCCGCCGGCAAGGCCGTCGCGCGCATCCTCCGCACCTCCCTCGGTCCGAAGGGCATGGACAAGATGCTCCAGTCCCCCGACGGCGACGTCACCATCAGTAACCACCCGCCAACTCCCACATCTTCCCTCTCTCTCTCTCTCTCTCTCTCTCTCTCTCTCTCTCTCTCTCTCTCTCTCTCGCTTCGCTTCCTGATGTAGCTTACTTCGTGGGTGGGCTGCTTCCATGGGATCTGGCCCTTGCATCGCTTGCTCTCAGGATTAGGGTTTTTGGGCGAGCAGCACGTAGGGTCTGTCTTGAGATCTAGATGTCTGTGGGGTTGTGGATTTGATTGCCTAGGGAAGGAAAGGATGCATTTTTCTAGCTAGTGTACTGACATCTTAGAATATTTTGTGTGAGGTGGAAATTTTAGCTTGCCATTTCCGCAGTGCAGTTATTGTAGTGAACTAGTGATTTCCAGTGAAGCAAACCAACCATTTACTGCTGCAAAGGTGAGGCCAGGTGCCCCTGGTGTTTAGCGTTGGTGAAATGGATCGCTGTGAATATGCCATATGGATTGGGGGATCTGGCCTCCGGGTTTGTGATTTTAGTAGTTTATTTTGCGGTTAAGTGTGTAAATTATGTAGAGTGTTTCTTTTGATTCCTCTGTTATTTCGTTTACTGAATGAGTACATTACCTTATGAATTGTCAGCAAATGATGGGGCAACGATCCTGGAGCAAATGGATGTTGACAACCAGATTGCGAAGCTGATGGTGGAGTTATCCCGCAGTCAAGACTATGAAATTGGGGATGGTACCACCGGGGTGGTCGTCATGGCTGGGTCGCTCCTAGAGCAAGCTGAGAAACTTCTAGAGCATGGTATTCACCCGATAAGGATTGCCGAAGGTTATGAGATGGCCTCAAGGATAGCTTTTGATCACCTTGAACGCATCTCCCAAAAGTTCGAGTTCAGTGCTGCAAATATAGAGCCCTTGGTGCAGACTTGCATGACAACTCTGTCCTCAAAGATGTAAGCCATAATATATTCTTTTTAACTTATCAACTTTTTGATACAAGCCCTGTATTAGTTTCGGTTCTATGTTTTGGTTAGAACTGGATTTCGTATCTATCATGAATAGGCTCTCAGAGGAACATAAGGACAATTTTCACTTGTTTTTTTGTTGCAAATAAGTTCTGATGTCATTTTGATTCATAATCCTTGGCATTTGGCAGTTTTCTGAAGTTTAGATTATGCAATTTGTGTCTTTCACAGCCTTTTTCTGTTATCTCTTTTTGTCAGGTAAGGGTGATTTGCCGTGCAACTTTTCAATGTTGTGTCCCCTTTAAGCTGAGCTAACCTAACAGATTAATAGTTGAAGATTCCATTGATTCTAACATGTTATGATTCTGTGATTCATATGTATAGTAACGTTTCAACCTCAAGGTCTATGTGCCTGGGATGTTGGTCTCTTATTTTGCTTCTCATAAACCCATTTTGGTTTCTAACAGAAACAGTACCTTATCTTCCTTTTACAATAATATTAATTCTAAAATTCCACAACTAGCATGGAACTTGTTTGCAGACAATGTTTTGATTTACCAGGAAATATACTTGTTACAGTCTTAAAAGTATTTCTTTTATGGGTAGATTCTATGTAGTTTTTTTAATCGCTTGTCTGATTGGATCCATTTTCCTTATTCTGCAGTGTTAACCGTTGTAAGCGGGTGCTGGCTGAGATTGCTGTCAAGGCAGTTCTTGCAGTTGCAGATTTGGAAAGGAAAGATGTAAACTTGGACTTGATTAAAGTAGAAGGCAAGGTTGGTGGGAGGCTAGAGGACACTGAGCTAATATACGGAATTGTTGTTGACAAAGATATGAGCCACCCACAAATGCCGAAGAGAATTGAGGATGCTAAGATTGCTATCCTGACCTGCCCATTTGAGCCCCCGAAGCCTAAGACAAAGCATAAGGTTGACATTGATACTGTAGAGAAATTCCAGACACTGCGTGAACAAGAGCAGAAATACTTTGATGAAATGGTTCAGAAATGCAAGGTAAAAGCCCGCATAAGATAAACTATTTTTTTATACTAGGGTAAAGCAGTATTCTTTATGCATTGGTGGTAGTGTTTCGTCCTACCTATTTATCATATTGACCTGGATGCAAGTGATCGTTAGAATGCGTTATGATATTGAAATATTGCGTCAATTTTCCTTTGTTTCCCTTGGGCTTCTCTTACTCCTAAATGCCACAATAAATGTTGAAAGACTTCCTATCTATCAATGTACATGTTATGGGCATATGAAGTGTATTCACTTCGTTCCATCATTCTGCGTGCTTTTTATTTTGCTCAGTAATTAAGTCTATATTTCTTTGTAGGATGTCGGTGCAACCCTAGTTATTTGCCAATGGGGCTTTGATGATGAAGCCAATCATTTGCTGATGCATAGAAATCTGCCTGCTGTCAGATGGGTTGGTGGTGTTGAATTGGAATTGATTGCCATAGCTACAGGTCCATATGAATATTTCTCTGTGTGACTCTGAATGGCTTGTAAAGACTAAAGACAGTACCTAACATTTGAAAACTGACTGCAGGGGGGCGAATTGTTCCAAGATTCCAAGAGTTGAGTCCTGAGAAGCTTGGGAAGGTATAGCTGTTCTGTATATTTTTTTCACGGTCATCAGGTATATGCATGCATTGGTGGAGACTGGTGTTCAGTTGTCCAATTTTGGTGCCCTGAGTACGTGAATTGAAAGTGGTTGACACCATGGTTGTCACGGCGGGCTTGGTGACCATGGCGCTTGAGAGGTGCCAGGATGCCATGGCGTTCTCAAGGTGGGATATGGCGAGCTAGACAACATTACAACACACCTCCCTAGGTTAGAGGCAGCTGTTGACTTGGTCTATTGGTCAATTTCCAGAAGAACTTAGTTAATCCACAAGTTATGCAAATCATATTATGAATTATAATGTTTATACAATAATTTAAATCTCACTATAAGAAGTTTGAACTCATTCCCGCTATCATGATTAGAAGATCACAGAAATAAAAGCTAATACATCTTGGAAGTATCACGAAGCTAAGTATCTAGTATTCTAGTATAATCTGTAGGTGTAGATAACAAGAGATCATCACTAGGCGGTTTGTTACATCATATTTACCAATGTTGTTAAGGCGTCGCCTTGTCGTCGCTTTGGCGTCGGAGCGGCCTGGAGCTGCCGCCACGGCCGTCGCCTCGCCACGGATGCGTATGGCGTCCGCCTCGGAGCCAAAGGCATCGCCATGGCCGGGACGGCGCGTCGCAAGCGCAAGGCGCCCGCCATACCCCTGTGCCAGGCGGGAAAATGGAGGGAGGAAGCGAGCGCGGGAGAATAAGTGAGGGGGGGGGGCATAATGGGGTTAGGGTTACCCGATACATTCGGCGGGCGAAGCGAAGGGACTCGGAGGCGGCGACCTCGGGCGATGGCGAAGCGAAGCGAAGGGCCTCCACGCCGCCGCCTCCCTTCGGGCCTCCACGCCACCACCTCCCTCCGAGGCTCCGAGCCGGCCACCTCCCTCCGAGGCTCTGAACCGGCCGCCTCCCTCCGGGCCTCCACGCCGCCGCCGCTCCATCTGCTGCGGCCTGCCTCCTCCTCCTCCTTCCCTATCTCCCGGCCTCATCCTCCCTACCTCCCGGCTCCTCCTGCCGGCCTTCACCTCCTCGGTCCTCCCTCCTCCCCGCGCTCCCATGGTGGCTCGGCTGGCTCCGCCTCGCCTCGCCGCCCCCTCCCACTGCTCCCCCCTCCTCTCATCCTCCTCTCTGCAGGCCTCACGCAAGATGAGAGAGAGAGAGAGAAGCGAGCGAGGCTGAGGAGCGCGAGAGAAAGAGGGACCGAGGAGCGCGAGCGAGGAGAGGAGCGAGAGATGAGCAAGCGGAGGCGATCGAGCGAGAGAGCGAGAGCAGATGAGCGAGTTGCCTTTGGATTGTTTGCTCGCGGCGGTATTTGGTTGTAGTAGTGTAGTGTCTTTGTTTCTTCTTGTGTGTTGTGATTGTTTGCTCTTGTGTCTTTGTGATTGTTTGCTAACGTACTAGGTTGCTCAATGAAAGCAATGCTATTAGAAGGTGTTAATAGTTTGCTAACTACTAAGTTGCTCTATGGCAGCAATGCTATTAGAAGGGACTCATGGGATGTGAGTATGGCGTCGCCTCGCCGCACGCCATACTCGCCTAAAAGGTGTGAAGGTAGTCTGGCGCCTCGCCTCGCCTTATCGCCGTGATAACATTGATATTTACATAAATGAGATCTACCTTGTTTATCTTTTAATCTTGATGCATGTTTAGTGAAAACGTGAAATGTGTACAAGCAACTTCCTTTGGACCAACGGCTAGTTGAGGTTATATCTTTACACTCCTGAAACATTGATTTAAAGTCAGTTATGATAGCATTGTGCATTGATTGAACTTTCACTTCAATAGCTTAGATCCACCCATGCCGGCTAGCCAAGGCAGGCGCCTAGTCGCTCGGTGTGGACGCCGCAAAATCCTAGGCGCCCGCCTAGTTGGATAAGGCGAGGCGAGCCTCCACGGTGTCCCCCCTAGATGGTGACGCTGTGACAACCATGGTTGACACGAGAGAGCATATGTGGAGGCCAGGGATTACCTTGATATGATATTTTTTGTGCATATATACTTGGTAATTGTTTCTAACAGAAGTGTATCAAGCAAATTTATTAGTTAAATGGACAATATATACTTGTTTATTGGATTTTCTCTGACTTGTGGGCTTGTGAGGGGTGACTTGATTGACCATTGGAGTATTGGACAATAAACTGAACATTGAACCCCTTTTCTCTCTAATCTTGGTAGCTTAGTAGGGCCGGCACCTTTTCTCTCTAGCGTAGTCATGTTGTCTTCATTGCCTCGCAAAGAAAATATGTTGTCTTCAACACACCATACGATCACATCACATTTTTGAACTGTAAAATATGCATTGTTTAAATGGTTGGCTATGCATGGAATCTTTTTTTTTTTTTTGCATAACTAGTAGCTCACATAAGAAAATTAGGGACAGTGTTTTGGGCTCTCGGCTCAGATAGCAGAATGTATGGCTTAGGGTTTTAGTATTGTAGGTTTTTATTTCAAGGCTCTCATTTCTTTGATCTTGAAAATGTTTCATTCCTAACCTACCCCAGCTTGTTTGGGACAAAAGACTTTGTTGTTGTTGTAGTAGTAGTAGCTCACTTGTCATGTTTATCTGCATGCTCTGTTTAAACAGGCTGGATTAGTTAGAGAGAAGTCATTTGGAACAACAAAAGAACGGATGCTTTACATTGAGCAGTGTGCAAATTCCAGAGCTGTAACTATCTTCATTCGTGGTGGTATGTTCTGATGTATATGTCTCTTACTTCATGTTTGCATATACATGTCTTCATATCCTTTGTTGGTTCATGCATGTTTATAACTTTTACCCCAACCTTGGTGAATCTGAATTAGAGACACTTTGCACTGCATAAAGTGGAAGTGATTGTATAAGTGTTGGCAGTATTCAGCTATATGGTGGTTTTACCATTTTGCATTGAATTTTCGAATCAAATACCAACTTGCATAATTGTAGATAGTAATTGGGCACGTGTAATCCACATTAGATCATACCAATTGTGCAATGAAATCTTGAATTATATGAGAATACAATATTGTAACTTTCAGAACAAGATACTGAACAGTTGTTATTTAGTTGTATGTTGCATTTACTTGTAGACTTGTAGGATTCTAAGACCTTGTACTGCGATTTTAACTATTTAAGCAGCAGCTAGCTATGAACAATCACTTCATACATCTCACAAGTCTCAAGAATGCACTATGAACATAATAGACGGTCATGTCTAGCGTCGATTTTTAAATATTAATTCATACATCTCACAATAAAGACTAACTGCTGCTTCCCAGGTAACAAAATGATTATTGAGGAGACCAAGCGAAGTCTTCATGATGCTCTTTGTGTGGCAAGGAATCTGATCCGCAATAACTATATTGTTTATGGCGGTGGCTCAGCTGAGATATCTTGCTCAATTGCTGTTGAAGCTGCTGCAGATCGACATCCTGGAGTTGAGCAGGTAATTGTTGAATTTGGACATTAAATTGCAATAAGATGCTATATTTATGTTCTTATTGTGTTTCTTTGTACTTGTAGTATGCTATCAGGTCGTTTGCTGATGCGTTGGATGGAATCCCACTAGCCTTAGCAGAAAACAGTGGTTTGCCACCTATTGATACGTTGACCGTGGTAAAATCTCAACAAGTTAAGGTATTCTGTTTCTATATTTCATTTACCTTCATTCGGTTGTTTTAGTACGACTTGTGAATTATTGACTATATCTCATCTTAGTTGTTGATGCAATGTAAGGTCTGGAACCTTGTTAGATCAGCGTGCCTAACTCCTAGTGTGTGTTGGGCTTGAGATAAAATTGGCTTCATATGTCACTTGGGCAACCCAATAAGTGCATCTGCTTGCACAGTCCTACAATCTACTAATGTGGTCAATGCAGTACATTTTATATGACGATTTTAAGCTCTCTGTAGTGCTATATAGTACTATTGCTGTACCATTCCTTTTGAATCATGTTCTGCATTTGAAGTAACATGAGATTGCTGACTACCTTTGCAGGAGAGCAATCCCCATTGTGGCATTGACTGCAATGACGTCGGGACCAATAACATGAAAGAACAGAACGTTTTTGAAACGCTGATCGGCAAGCAGCAGCAAATATTGCTGGCAACGCAGGTGGTGAAGATGATTCTCAAGATCGATGATGTTATCACGCCGGCTGACTATTGATGGCGCCTTAAATGAATGGACAACCATGCTGGATGACAAGCAATCTAGTAGGCAGCATTGCTGACGCGTTGATTGAAGTTTGCTCTTGCAATTCTGCCTTGGATTGGTCGCTTGTTTTGTTTGATGAGCCACCTGCCTGTTTTGGTTGACACTAGTCGATACCTCAGTTTTGGCGTCCACATGTATGGGATGACAACATCACCAATCCCTTCCAAATTAGTTTAGACGTTTATATGGACAAGCGCCTTTTTGATGTATTTTTCAGATGCTTGATGCTATGGGTTGCAGTAGTGTCGTATTTTTTATCAGTGAGTTGAATGAATGTTTCTATTCTGTTTTGCCTGCTTGTACTCTGTTCTTTATTTTTCTTGGTGACCTCAGAATTCGTTTGCCCAGCTAGCTCCAGTTGGGTCCGGCCATCCGAAGAGAGTGGCAAGTCATAAAATTCAGTTGTTCTATTCTACATATTCTGAAATTTTACTTGTAGTTTACTCACATACAAGCATGTAGATGTACAGGGTGATGCTACAAGATGAGAAGGGGAGGCAAAAACATACTGCACTAGTACTCCGTCAAGTAGTACAATCGCCGCATATATTTGCCTGAGGCCGTTAAGTATTTTTCGTGCTTGAGCTTTTGATCGTACAGCATGCCGTCGATGGAGGCCTTCCAAACCTTGCAGTGCGTCTGGTCCTCGATGGCTGCACTATCCCCGCCAACGTGCTCAGCGCCACCGGGAAGAACCCCCGGCCGTCCACCACCACCTCGCCGCCGCCGCGGCCATCCCGCATGACTGCCAGGACCTCATCTGAATCATGACAAAACGGCCGGCATAAACCGAGCCAGGATCAGTACAGCACGGTAGAGCCCAATTGATCATAACAGTGTTAAGGAGATAGAGTTGTATTAGGAGATAGAGCAGATCCGGCGGCAGAAAGCCTGGATCCAGCGGGAAGCCGGGATCTGGCGGGCGGCGGCTGGATCTAGGCGGCTCGGGCTGAAGGAGTGGCGTCGGCAAGGATCTGGCGGCGGATAGCAGAGGCGGCTGGAGATCCGGCCGGGCGGTGCGATGACGCGGAGAAGGTGGCGGCGGCGCAGCGCGCGGATCCGGCACGGATCGGCCGGGCCGGCAGGGAGGAGGCGGCCGGAAACGCATGCGTGGGCGCGCCGGCGAGAAGCGGAAGGAGGTGGCCGCCCCCGGGAGTGGAGCACATTCCTCCCGGGGGGCGGCGACGGCGGCGGCGGCCGGAGCGGAAGTTGATCGAGATTAGGGTTTCAACCTAAAGCTCTGATACCATATTGAGTTTCATGCACCAACCAATTCACCCAAAAGCTTAAGCTGATGAGGAAAGGTGGGCAATTCACTTATACTTCAACACTCCCCCTCACGCGTAGGCTCCCTTAGACCTAAGGCGTGGAATAGAAGTGGACTGCAATTAATTTTTTTAATTGCGTCAACCAGGTCTTGAACTCGGGACTTCTTGGCTCTGATACCATGTTATGAATATTGTGCATATTGATATGAGACCCAAAGGGCCATATATATAGGAGAGTACAAAGAGATATGCCATATAGAGATAAAGTATATATAGAATAGAATACAAACTCTCTCTAATACCCTTATCTCTAATACCCTTAACAAACAGTACTACATACAGTGGCAGGAATGTGATGACCGGGACTGGACCATGCATGGCTGATACCATATAGCAAATATATCCATTACAGCACAACTAGGGTTAGAGACAAGCCTATCTAGGCAAACAGTTCAGGTGATGCAGTGACCGTACTCCTTGTCAGCTTGTCGCCGGCAGGAGACGACAAACAGTGCGCGCAGGTGAAGCAATCGAATTATAATGTTTTGTGACGAGGACTGTATAGTGTACTGTACAAGGACCACAACAATGAAGTGTATACTGCACTACTCTCTCCGGTCCTTTTTACTCATCCTTCTAGACATCAGCACGGTCTCGAATACACATTTGACCATTACTTTTTTATAATTATATTTTATGAAAAATTCTTGAGTATATAATCGTGTCAAAGCAATCTTGATGAAAAATCTACTAATATCATTCTAAATAGTACGATGAATCTAAATAGTTGAAGCTTTAAAAATTTGACGGCGCACATTTTAAAACCACATCTAATACAATACTGCAAGACAAGTTAGGAGTAGTTCTTACGGTCCTCATAGGTCGTGAGGGCGCCGCGCAGACACTTCTTCCCAAATCTAGAGGGCGACCGTCCTCAGTTTCACCCTCCCTGCATACCACCCAAACAAATCAATCGACAATCATCATCTTTGCACTCTGCTCAGTGCTAGATCTTAGTACCAGTTCTAGTTTTGTACTAATTTGCACGCGTAGCAATGCATATAGTATCGTATCAATGACTTGATCTCTCACCACAAGCAGGCAAACCCTGAGAGTTGCGCCTCTCTGAATGGTAGGGCTGATGCTCGTGGAGCTGTTGCTGCTGATTCCCCTGACGTCTGCCCTCAGCTTCAGTGCCGCGCCTCCCCTCAAAACCTTCAGAGGAAGTGCAAAATATCAGTGAATTCTGAAGTTTTAGTTTCTTTTCCTTGCGTAATTTGTTTTACTTATAATTTGCATGAATATTACATGTTGCGGCAGTGGCGGTGAGGGTGGGCAGCTCGCCGGAGGAGCGGCTCTCGAGGCCGGTTTTGACGGCGGACGTGCCGTGCAGCCGTGGGACCTGTTGGTTCCGGCCTTCTCCGCAGCCTCCGCGCAGACGGTGGCCACCAGCGCGGCGGCGGAGGCGAGCACCGTGCTCTTTTTCTTGTCGCCCGCGGCGGCCTCGATGCCCCTCGGACCGGCCGGCCTCACCTCGCACAAGCCGACACGATGCCCGCGATCGCGGCGGCGAGCTGGGCGACCGACAAGACCGCGTGGGCCTGCGCCGTGTTTAGCCGGAGATCGTCCCGCCTCCTCCCCCTCCGGCTTCCGGTGACCGGGACGCTGTTCAAGAAATGTCCTCGCAGGATTGCCGTCATGTGGCCAATGTTCAGCTGCCGCCAGTGGAAACCAAGCATCATTCACTGTGTCAAATCCGACAAGATACTAACTGTACTACTGTCCTATCACTGCAGTTTACTATGTGCTATTCTGTTTACTTGCTACTCTGTGTCTCTGCCAAGTATGTGTTGTCACATTGCTTGTGTTGTGTCCTTACCCACATTGCTAGGCTTCCCACTGGCTAGAACTCTGTCAGGTAAAGCAAATAATTGATCATTCGTGGGAACATCAGAAGATGTCTTGCAATAACAAGTTAGCTCCTGTAGTCACTGACTTACCCATGTCTGGTTGAGCAATTGACTATTGCCTCACCAAATCACCCAATCATCTGCCACCGTTCTACCTCGCCGCCATCTCTCTCCCGTGTGTCGGTAAACCTCCTCGGCCAATCTTGTGATTCAGTTAATACTTTTTTAATTCCTAGCGACCAGAGGATCTTTAGGCTACGAAGAACCCAGAGACTAGCTCGTTGAGCCTTGCATCGGTTTCATCCTCGTCGGCATCGTGTACCACCACCATGTGGGAAGGGGGGGTCACCGTGGACAGCCCAGCACAGGCCATCCTAGCTAGAGCCACCACCGCCGCTGAGTTTGCCTTATCCCGTAGATAGTTAAAAACCCTAGGGCTCCGCCAGAACTCCATCGGAGCATTTGTCGGACCGGATTTTTAAATCGAATCTTCTTGTGTTTCACCGCACTAATCCACGGATCGATGGTTAGTGCACTGCGGTACATTCTTGAATCATTTCATACATCGCATAATCAACCATTATATTACATAAATGAATTACACCACGTCGGGTGATAGTTTACGAAAGGGGCCGACTAGGCCAAATGTCTTCATTACATCAACGCAGTGAAATTATAGCAAAAGCAGACCCAAATCCACGGGCAAGCGGCGGTGAGGGTAATGTGTACCATATATGCCTGTTTCTTCGACATGTGGGGTCAATTCTCGTTCATGGGGTCCACATGTCAAGACGGTCCGTGCTTGGATGCATCATCGGCCAGGTGGGGCCCAGCTCGGCCAGCGGTGACTCGAGGATCGATGGGTGGCGGTGGGGGGCTCACGGTGCTCGTGAGGTGGTGGAGTGAGAGGAATCGGGTTTTTAATGGCTCGGATCGAGAGATTGCGCGGCGGGAGTTGGGGACGAACCGTGCGGTCGCGTCGAGCCGTGGCGAGGCGGTAGGGCTGCGGCGCGCACGCAGGTCTTGACCGTGAAGACACCTGCGCACGCCACGCCCGGGTGGTTGCCTCTGCGCACCGCTTCCTCCTCCTTTGCCGCGTGAAATGGCACGGACGGCCGCGGCGACGCAATGGGAAAATGCAGGCGGTGGCGTCGAGTCAAGGGCGACGAGAGGGCGCAGCTTTCCACCTGAGCAACGGGGTGACGCGGCGGGGCGAGGCTGTGCATGCGCGCCACGGGGAGCAAAAGCTCTGCCCGTGGTGCCAGCGCGCCCGCGCGGGAGAGAAAAGGAGCGGGCGAAGGCGGCGAGGCGGCCCATCGGTCGTGAGGAGAGAGGAGGAAAGCACGATGGCGCGGATGAAGCGCGTGGCGGAGAAGGTCGTCAGGGCGGCGGTGCGGTTTAAGTGAGGAACGGAGGAGATCGGCCAGCGTCGGGCGGCCGAGAGATGCCGAGGCGGACGGGCCGGATGGGCCGAGGCGCGCGGAAGGAGAAAATCGCGGCTGTCCACGCGGCGAGCGGGGGTAAGGGGAAGGCGGGATCCGCCTGGCGACGTGGCTCAATCCCACCCGTCCGTGTCGGACGGAGGCGGTGGATTTTCTGATTTCTTTTGGATTTTAAGTTTTGCTTTTAGAAATTACGAGAAAATCCCAATAAGTCGGAAAAATATGAAAATGCTTCAAAAATTCTAGGAAAATTCTCGAGGTTCTGGTAACATTACGGACTTAATAAAAATATTTCCAACTAAAGTTGGTATTTATTTTACTTACTTCCTTATTTTTCCATGCCATTGTTTTTCCAAAATTAATATTCTATGCCCTAAATCCAATTTCTTTATTTACTTTTATGGATCATCTTTTCAGATTCTTGTTTACAATTGTTTGTCTTTCTCTTTTATAAATTCTTTAATTCTGGAACCTTAACCAAATTCGAGAAAAGCATCGAAAAATCCAAATCCAAATGGAATACAGTGCAAAAGTAATTCAAAATCCCCTCATTTTCTAATCCCAATTTTTGGGATGTTACAAACCTACCCCCCTTACAAAAATCTCGACCCCGAGATTTGATTTAACTAGTGAACAAGTCGGGGTACTCTCTTCGTAGCTGGTCTTCACGCTCCCAGGTAGCTTCTTTCTTGGAGTGATGGCTCCATTGTACCCGGCACATACGAATGATTTGGGTTCGCGTTTTCTTTTCCACGGTATCCAGGATCTCGATCGGGCGCTCCTTGTAGGTTAGGTCTCCCTCAATCTCGATTGCCTCCAATGGAGCTTGATCCTCAGGTACTCGTAGACACTTCTTCAGTTGGGACACGTGGAAGACGTCGTGTATGTCTGATAGATTCGGAGGGAGTGCAAGCTGGTAGGCAACTTCCCCCTTTTTAGACACAATTGGGAATGGCCCAACATACCGTGGGGTAAGCTTGCCTTTGACCTTGAATCGTCTAACTCCTCGCAAGGGTGATACTCTCAGATAAACATGATCTCCCACTTCAAAACTTAGTGGCCTTCTTCTCTTGTCTGCATAACTTTTCTCGCTGGGTGGGCTGCTGCGATCGATCTCTAATTAAGCGAACCTTTTCTTCACCGCCTTAAAGTATCGGCCCGAAAATGTAGTTCTCCCCTACTTCTGACCAATGTAGAGGGGTTCGACATTGTCGACCATACAGGGCTTCGAAGGGTGACATCTGAAGACTGGCCTGATAGCTGTTGTTATAAGCAAACTCAGCATAGGGTAGGCATCGATCCCAATCCTTAGAAAAATCTAGAGCACAGGCCCGAAGCATATCTTCCAATATCTGATTCACTCTCTCCGTTTGACCATGCATGCGGGGTGGTATGCGGTGCTAAAATCCAAGTAAGTACCGAGAGCTTCATGAGCTAGCCCAAAATGCGAGGTAAACCGGGAACCTCGATCCGAGACTATCCGCTTTGGTACACCGTGTAAACATACTATGCGTGACATATATAGCTCGGCTAACTTATCTCCCTTGTATGTAGTTTTGACGGGGATGAAATGTGCAACCTTAGTCAGCCTGTCAATCACGACCCATACGGAGTCATATCCAGATTTGGTTCGTGGAAGTCCCGTGATAAAGTCCATCCCGACTTCTTCCCACTTCCACCGGGTATTTTTAATGGTTGTAGTAGTCCGCTGGCCTTTGATGTTCGCTTTCACTCGACACACATCACAACAGGCTACATGTTCAGCTATCTCTCTTCATACGAGGCCACCAGCAGAATTGCTTCATACCACGATACATCTTGGTGCTTCCGGGTGCAGGAGTACGGGAGCTATGAGCTTCCTCAATATCGATCCTTGAGATTCTTCCGATGAGGTACCACTATACGCTTCCAGTACCATAGAGTACCGTCCCCGATCAATCTTCATGTTAGAGCCTTCCTCGCTTCTACAGTCCTTTCCATTTTATTATAGCTGGATCCTTCACTGAGCAACCATAATCTGCTCCTCTAAACTTGGTTGAATTACCATGGTAGCTAGAGTGCCTTTCTACTATCTCCAAGTTCAAGGCTTGCAGTTCTTTACATAGCTCGGGTTGGTGCTCTGGACCATGAGATTATTGCAATAGGCCTTCCGCTTAGAGCATCCGCTACAACATTAGCCTTCCCCGGTGGTAATGGACGCTGTGTCATAGTCCTTAATCAACTCCAACCATCTCCTCTGTCTCAAGTTGAGGTGTGGTAGGTGAAGAAATATTTAAGGCTCTGGTGGTCCGTGTATATGTCACGGTGATTACCTATCGATAATGCCTCCAAATCTTCAATGCATGTACCATCGAGGCCAATTCCGTGTCATGAGTAGGGTAGTTGGCTTCATGAGGCGAAGGTGTGCGGATGCGTATGCCACTACCTTGCCTTCTGCATTAGTACACATCCAAGCCCTTGATGTGAAGCATCACAATATATCTCAAAATCCTTACATTACATCGTGCAGGGTTAGCACAGCGTAGTAGTCAATCACTTCTTCAATTCTTGGAAACTTCCTTCACATGCTTTGGACCATTCGAACTTCTTCTCCTTCTTGAGTAGTTGAGTCATTGGCACGGCAATCCGAGAAAATCCTTCTATGAATCTCGGAGTACCCACCAAGCCGAGAAAGCTCCTCACTTGATGTGGAGGCTGTCGCTGCCGCCACTCTATGATCTTGCTATTTTGGCGGGATCAGAGATATTCCTCCACCGACACTATGTGTCCCAAGAAACTAATATCATGAAGCTGAATTCACACTTGCTAAATTTTGCATATAATTGATGCTCCTTTAGCTTTTCCAACACCAGCAGATGTCTCGCATGCTCTTGAGATCTTTGGAGTATATAAGGATGTCGTCAATAAAGACCACGACAAACTTGTCCAAATACTCCATGAATATCTTGTTCATCAGTTCATGAAGTAGGTTGGAGCATTGGTTAACCCAAAAGACATGATGTAAACTCATATAGCCCATATCTAGTGGTGAAAGCCGTCTTAGGTATATCTTCACCCTAATCTTGATTGGTGATAGCCCGATCTCAAGTCTATTTTGGAGAATACCGTGGCTCCACCAGTTGATCGAATAAATCATCAATCCCGGGAGTGGGTATTTGTTCTTGATGGTTACTTCATTTAGGGCCTGTAATCCACACACATCCGAGTGGTGCCATCTTTCTTCTTCACAAATAATATGGAGATCCCAAGGCGAGGAACTCCGCCTAACTCCATCGAGCCACTCGTATAGTTGCTTCTTTAATTCTTCTAACTCATCCACCGTCATTCTATAAGGCCTTTTGGAGATTGGAGCGGCTCCGGCTTTAAGTTGATGACAAATTCAGTGTCTCTATCCGGGGCATGCCAGGAGTTCATCGTGGAACACTTCAGATAATCTTGCACCACGATCATCCCTTCCAAAGGTATGTCTTCACTATAGTAGATTGCGACTCCATCGAGCCGATCTACTTTTACTTTTATGGTCATCCGGGACATTTGACTAATTTCACCATCCGGTGGCACATTCTATGACCCTTGGTATCGGCTAACCAATCCATGCCTAGTATTATATCCAAGGTCCGGGAGTTTAGCACTATCAGTGCGCTAAAAGTCACACTTTTCCATAGTAATGGTCACTTTAGGACACACTAGGGTAGCGATGATCGGACCAGTGGTGAATTGAGCACCACCGGGTTCTTTAAGGTAAAGGTAGGTAACCCCAATTTATCAAGATATCCTTTTGATATGAAGGAATGGGAAGCCCCGAATCAAATAATACTTGTCTTGGCATGGTCTTTCTGTAAAACGTACCCATAAGTACTCCAACGGCCTCCTTAGCTTCTTCGGCGGTGATATGGTTGACTCGACCACGGTTTGGGGCTGATGCACTCTTGCTGCCTTGTGAGCTTTGATGCCCTCGGTTTGAGTGCGAGGCTTGGCTGCGGCCGAGGCATTACGCCTCTGTGGACATTTGTTGGCGAAATGCCCTGTTCGCCAGTGGCACAGCACTTGTAGTCGGCTATAGAGTTTGATCCTGCAGATTGACCACCTCGAGAGAACTTCTGGGCGGAACGATGGGGTTGAAGTCTTGAACCGATTAGGCTTCAAGGGAGAGGATGCATTGTTAAAGAGTTTTGGACAAATCTTCCCACTGTGTCGTTGGTGACATCTTCCGCTCCTAGGTGGCCTCCAAGTTCTTCCTCTCGCTTTCCGAATTAGTGCCTTGTTCACCACCGTGAAAGTGGTGAAATCTTGAGTGATCAGTGGACTCGTAGCTCCTCGTTCATCCCTTCAAAGACCTTGACCGCGGGCACGGCTATTCGAATAGTTTTGACTCTGCGAGTTTGTACACTTTCACCACAAGAGATGAACTATCCTTTTGCCAACATGCTTCCTTAGGCATGAGACCCGATAATTTATCACAAAGCCTTTACCTTACTCCGATCTAGCTAGACACCACCCACGCGAGGTTTCACCGTGAAGGGTTACACCACCACGATCGAAGCCCCTCTTGCGCCGTGTGAGTACAAGTACACCACGTGCCTCACCGTGAGTAAACCAAGACACCCTGGCACCCACTTTCCTGATATCTGAACTAGACCCTTGCAAGTTATTCAGCTAGGTCGCACCATTATAGACTTGTGGTTGTCTGTTTTACACGGGTGGATATGACAAGATTTGGTCCTTAAAGTTACCGGATGGTTCTACCACATTTCATGATTTGTGCTCCCACCGCACCACTACCAAACCCCAAACCATCCATCCGGTGTTTAAGCAATTTTAGGATTTTCAGAGGTAAAAATATCGTGTCACCTATTACAGTCATTCCATCCATGATCGCCCCAAAACATTTCATACTTTGCAATTGTTGTTTTTGGGGCAGCTATGTACCCGTTTTATCTAGCATTACTAAGCATCGCAATATTTATTGGGACTTCTTGATAAAAGCTATGACAAGATAAGTTTTGCTAAGGCGACAAGGTTCACATGTCCAAACATTTCAACGGATCATTATAAGCAAGCATTACAGTGAGGTGTATAGCTATCATTTCTGGAAATGAACATATTTTGCCACATGAAATAACAACATGCATGTTGATATTTTAAAAGAAAGTACTTTGCAAAATCATAGGTTCAAAATGATCAAGGTGTTAACTCGCTTGGTCACGAGTCGGTTTCTTGGTGATCTCGGTGCTTCTTGTCTTGCTGCCTCGATATCTTCCTCTTGAGCCTCGTAGGCTATTTAATCGTCTGAATACCCCATTAAAAGAAAAACAACCAATCAATAAAATATCACCAGAAATTCAAATGAACTCAAAAAATATGGTTCTGGTTCCATTGGATAGATCTTGAATTTAAACGAATTTAGAAATTTGTTTCATTCAATTCGAGCTAAAATGAAGAAGTTATAAGCGGTCAAAGTTTTCGGTTCAGTCAAATCCAAAAATATTACAACTCGACATGTGGGGCCCATTGTCGCCTCTATTCATTTTAATTTTTCCAGTTTATTTTCTTTTCATTCTTTGTTTCTCGACATGTGGGGTCCAGCATCGTTCATGGGGTCCACATGTCGATGCTGGTCCGTGCTTGGATGCATCATCGACCGGTGGGGCCAGTGGTCGTGGTGACTGGGATGCGATGGTGTGCAGTGGGGCCCACCTGTCGGGCGAGATAAACGGAGAAAACTCAACCCGTGACTGTGGAGCCGAGGCTCGGAGCAGCCGGGCCGGGGGAGGAAGAGAGAGGCGATAGCCAAGTGAGCGGGAGGCTTTGCCTACCTTATAAGGATGAGGAATCCTTTTGAAGGATGCCGACGAGGGTCGGGCAGAGGAGTCGGGGCGACGGTGGCCGCGACGCAGGTGTCGGGAGGTCGGTGAAGAGGTGAAATCGTTCCTCGTCCGCAGGTGAAGACAATGGTGCGATCGCCGGGCCGAGGAGGTCCGGAGATGGGTCGGCGGCGCGGCGGCGCGCCTCGAGTGGCTCTCGTGACGGCGATGTACGGCGTCGGGAAGCTCTCGGCGGCGGGACGACTTCACGGTGCTCGTAGGTGGTGTGAGTGAGAGGAATCGGGTTTTTAATGGCTCGGATCGAGAGATTGCGCGGCGCGCCGAGTTGGGGGCGATGGGGCTCGCGGCGTTTGAGTGGATGTGGGCTCGATTACTGCTGAGAACGAAGATGGCGATGTGTGGAACTCAACGGGGTCCACGGCCTTTTATACACGCGCGGAGGAAGCGCGGCACCCGCGCGCCCGTGCGGTCGCGTGAGCCGTGGCGAGGCGGTAGGGCTGCGGCGGCGTTAATCGCGGTCTTGACCGTGAAGACACACCTGCACGCCACGCCCCGGTGGTTGCCTCTGCGCCGCCCCTCCTCCTTTTGCCCGCGTGAAATGGCGGCGGATCGGCGGCGGCGACGCAATGGGAAAAGTGCAGGCGGTGGCGTGTCAAGGGCGACGGGAGGCGCAGCTTTCCACCGAGCAACGGGTGACGCGCGGCGGGCGAGGCTGTGCATGCGCGCCACGGGGAGCAAAAGCTCTGCCCGTGGTGCCAGCGCGCCCGCGCGGGAGAGAAAGGGGAGCGGGACGACGAAGCTGACAGGGCGGGCCCATCGGTCAGCGGGAGAGGGGAGAGGAAAGCGCGATGGCGCGGATGAAGCCGCGTGGCGGAGAGGGTCGATCAGGCGGCCGGTGCGGTTTAAGTGAGGGGAACGGAGGAGATCGGCCGAGGCGATCGGGCGGCTGAGAGATGCCGAGGCGGACGGGCGGATGGGCGGCGCGGAAGGAGAAAATCGCGCCGCCCACGCGGCGAAGCGGGGTAAGGGAAGGCGGGATCCGCCTGGCGACGTGGCTCAATCCCACCCGTCCAGGTGTCGGACGGAGGGCGGTGGATTTTCTGATTTCTTTTTGGATTTTAAGTTTTGCTTTTAGAAATTACCAGAAAATCCCAATAAGTCCGGAAAAATATGAAAATGCTTCAAAAAATTCTAGGAAAATTCTCAGAGGTTCCTGGTAACATTCTGGACTTAATAAAAAATATTTCCAACTAAAGTTGGTATTTATTTTACTTACTTCCCTTATTTTTCCATGCCATTGTTTTTCCAAAATTAATATTCTATGCCCTAAATCCAATTTCTTTATTTACTTTTATGGATCATCTTTTCAGATTCTTGTTTACAATTGTTTGTCTTTCTCTTTTATAAATTCTTTAATTCTGGAACCTTAACCAAATTGTAAAAGCATCGAAAAATCCAAATCCAAATGGAATACAATGCAAAAGTAATTCAAAATCCTCATTTTCTAATCCCAATTTTTGGGATGTTCTGACATACTACTGCCATGCCCTTCCCTGCGGAACCGCTCCTCATCGCCGGCCAAAACCACTGCCCCTCAAGTCCAGGAAACCTGAAAAATGGAATCCTTGTGGCCACAGGAATCCACCCATGGTCGCAATTGTTGTTTCGACCACGGATTCTCTAATCGCTCCATCGCTTGAAATCTCTAGCCGCCCTTTCGCTTGAACTCTCCAACCGCCCCACCGCTTGAACTCTCCGACCACCTTGTAATCGAGAGGAGCTTCGACTGCTCCACTTCGAGTTCTGAGCAAAAACTGCTCAAATGCCATCCGATGCGCTTCAACCGCTCGAACATCGTTCGATGTGCTTAAACTGCTCAAACGTCATCCGATCTTTCAAGCCACTCAGACGCTACTCGATCTCTGCAGCAACTTGTACACTGTCCAATCTCTGCCGACTTCACACTCGAAGTCGAACCTCAACCGCCCACCCGACTTTGTAGTCGTACTCGAAACCATCCGAATACTCGTAACTCCTTTATTCTCCGAGTATGTAGTGACAACCTGATAAGGATAAACCCGCTATGAACAATAAAACCTAACCTATCACTGTTTGAACATGGTACTGTAGCCACCCGATCCGTGATGAATAGTGTTGAACCCGCTACTGTTCATCTGAAACCATAATTTGCAAAAATATCTCGTTTTGACCATTTCGACCCCGTGAATTCATTTCTGACCTCCATTTTGCCAAATCAAGCCTCGATAAAATTCAAAATCATACTATTTTAAAATCAATCTTCCACTTTCAAAATCCGTCTAACCTGTTTATACCACCGTTTCGATCGCCTTGAACCCGTCCAACCCATTTCCAATTTCAATCAGCCAACCCATACACCACCTAAGTCTTAGCCACCCGAACCTATTTTCTTTATGCCTTTTTAATTATTTAGATTGTATTTTGTTCCCAGATTGCATTCTACAAAGCAAGAACTTATTTGTTCTTGTTTTCCATGCTAGTGAACAGACCAAGTGAGTTGGTCAACAAAAGAGCTGCAAGAGTAATTGAAGTAAGCTTGAAGCCAGTAGAGAAGACCACGAACAACAGGAAGGAGGCAAGTTACATGTTTTTGATCATGTTGAACCTATATTCTGTTTATTGTTTACTTATCAGTACTTCCATTACCTTTTATTTACACTCTGATATTTTACATACAATAAATATTTAGAATGATATGATACCTAGTTATAGCCTACCATTGAAAAAGCCCTGTTTACTTTGATAGGCATATTTACCTTGACAAGACTTAGTAATGTTAAATCTACTATTTAAAAGGGGAACTCAACTATTTTATACTACAGATTGGTAGACCACTTTGCAAAAGTGTTTCTAGGAAAGAGAACATCTTAGGGAAACCATGAATTGGTTGGGTAATACTGCCGTTGAGCATTGTGATATAGGTTTAGAGACAGAAAATGTCTCGGAGTAAAGTAAGAGCAAAGCTTGGAGAAAGTAAGAATGACCTTATGCTGAGCAAAGAACGTAGTGATCGCCCAATCACAAGCTTTAATTTGCCAAACCTGCTTTAGTAGTTGCTCAAATTGATTATATCTCTACAGGAGTGAAGGAACGTTATTATAAAAACGGTAAAACCATACTAAACAATAGTAGATTCCTCTCAGGACGGGCAAAAAATATCTGACCGAGTCAGTTAATACCCGAGTTTGAGCTGGAGATCTACCAGGTAGAGCCTATATAAAGAGATAAGCAGTGAAACGACCTTATTTTCTTAACTCAGTCATGAGGGTTAAGGAATCTTGTGAGTAAAGCTGGGCAACTCTACGGAGTAATTGCAATTGTATCTCAAATACGCCATGCTATAAAAGAAGCTATATTCAGTGGGTGATTCCAACAGCGAAAAATAAGTAGATTTGGAAATAATTTGAAAATTGCTGAGGTCTGTTAATCAAGTCTTGAAACCCCCAAATCCTTAAGTAGTTATTATTCTTTTGTATTTAAAAATGTTTACAAATAAAACTGCATCCACATATCATAATAAAATAATTATATTCTCATCACTTAAGAATTCTCGTAAGTAGCTATATAGCATTTCCCTATGTGATTTGTTGAGTACGATTGATTGTACTTAGTTTTGCAATATTTCTAGCACAACAGATACCAAAAGAAAAGAGGATGTTGCACGTTTTCGTGTTAGGGTTACGACTGCACTCAAGCGTTCCTATGGAGTTTTCTTCGATTCTTTTGAATGTAAGTTAAATTATGGGCTTGAATGCCCGTATTGTTATTTAAGTTGACCGTTAGGTTATATTTTTAATTAAATTAACTCCTTTCAAACTTTCGTAAGTAGGTATGGTATTTTTTCTGTCTGTAACTGAATTTCTGAGCTGTTGCGGATTGTTCGACGTCGCTGTTTCCAAAAATAAAGGCGTTTCATGGAATTGCCGTCCTTGTTGGTACGTTGTATTCTTCTGCATCGGTTTAGACACCCTTGTCAAACTAACACGATGATGTCTTTCTTGGTAACCAAACCGTCGATAATGACATGCAGTAGGTGTACAATTCATCTAAAAAGGGTGGTGCATTTTACTGTTCTGTGTTAAAACTGGAGCAAGTGCCTAGCTGTTTTAACAAAATTTAGATTGATCAACTAGTCATAGTAGAAGGGAGACTACACACAGGTGGAGTAAAATTTTTAGACGAGGCTGTGGATTAGGCTCATCGTGCCAGAGGCCGTTTTGTTTTACACTTGTATCACCATATACATACATAACAACATCGGCTGTACTTCTATACAGTACTAATTAGGTTTACTTTAGACGTGTGCTCCCTCCTATACAATACTAATTAGGCTATTTTAGACATTGACACCGCCCATTGTTAGAGGTCATGAAATTATCAAAGTATATTTTCATGGTAAATCTAATGAGATCAAATCGAAAATTATGCTGATTATGGTGGTGATCGGTTCGGCTGAAAAGCTCATGGCTTATGGTCAAAACATCAGAATGGTGAAAAAAACATCAGAATGGTGTGAGGCTTATTTAGCATAATTAAATTTAAAAAAATTAAAAATATAAAAATATGTTAGCCCATTACGTATAATACAAACAAATACGGGAAAAAAAGAACCGGCCAAAAAGCTCAACAAAAAGCCAAAAGTTCAGAAAAAGACGAAACTTATGAATAATGAAAAATAAGCCAGAAGCCGAAGCCGAAATTGCACCCCAAAGAGAGTAATCATGTTCTTTTGAACCATAGTTGATGATTGTTTGCTATGACCATGGTCTTTAGCTACACTTTTCGAGACGGCAAAAGATATTAACGTGCATGATGCATATAATTTTAGATTCAGAAAGCTATTTAGATAAACTACTTTGATAAATTATTTAGAGAATCTATTTAGTTTGTTTTAGCTTTGAAGAAGCTAAAGTAATCAGCTAAAAAGTTAAAAAGAACGGGACAGTGAGCAGCGAGAGAGAGGGCAAGTGGCAGATCGAAGCACGTACGGTTCCATCCAATTCCCAAGCAAGTTCTCTAACCGGCCGGCTCCTCTCCTCCTGCCCATCTCCCTCCCATTCCCGCGTCGCGTCCCCCCACGTGTACTTAATTTTATCTACGAGACTGCTAGTCCCCTTCCCCTTGGCCGCGGACCGGGTCGAGGACGCTGCTGTGCTGCCTGCGGGCGACAAAGTCAAAGCAGCGGCAGCGGAGCGACCAAGACAGAGCCACACCACCACCACCAATCCCCCTCTCCATAGTCACCTCCACCCGGCGGCGAGCCCGGCCTTAGCCGCTTCGTGCCGTCGCAGTCTCCGCCGCCGCCGCGGCGAGTTTGAAGTTACCCCGCTCCGCTGGCTGTTCCCATCCCCTGCACAAGTAGACACAGGTTTGTTTTTGCTTCCTCCGACCCGCTCTTTGAAATTTATCTCCACGCTTGCCGGACCCCTGATCCGTTTTGATCCTGTTGGTACTACTCAATCTCCGGTTAGCTCCGCGATTGGGTTCTAACTTGGGCGTCTTGGGTTTGCGGGTGTCCCTCGTTTTTTGTTGCTTTAATTTGCCGCCATGATCTGTGCTGTGGTGGGATCGGAAATTCCAAGTGCCCTACTCCTGGTTGCGGAGGATCGCATGGCCTGATTCGAATCAGGGTTGGTTGTACCAGAATCACCAACTCAGCAAGCACCCGCGATTGCTGTTTTTTTTTTTTGCTAGATTAGTTGATGCTTCGCTACAAGCGTCTAGGTATCGATTGTTTGTTTAGGTAACACCCCCCCCCCCACCCCACAAAAAAAAAGGGTTATCACTAGGCAGTAAATCGCCAGTCCTTTGATCGCAATACAGACATGAATTCCAAATCCCAATCCTGCTGTACTATATGAATTAGCAATTCTATCGGTGGGTTGCGTCATGACTTAAGAATCCACCTTCTGAAATTAAACGGGCATCTAACATGGTTAGGCACTGTTACATGATTGATGTGGATGCACATGACAAAGCAACAGAACCTGATGCTTAAATCTATTGACCCAGGAATCTTCTTTCTCCCAACTAAAATACACATGAGGTCCGGTTTGCAAAACATGTTTGTTTCATCTGACACAGCTCCTAGCACCTAGAAAAGATCGATTACATGTGAATTTGAAGTCACTACACACAAAAAACATTTGATGTTACTTCTGATGCAATTGCCATTAGGATAATCAGTTTGACTAATTTATTGTTTGCCCCACTCTTTAGGAACAAAATACTGGTCAAGGAATTATGTGCCGCCTGAAAAATTCAACACTACTAGCTAATTGTTGATATTTAGTTTCAGATATATATATACAAAAAAAACAGTGAATAAACTGCCATTCATGTTTCAGTTCGTGTTTATGTAAACTGCCATTCATGTTTCAGTTCTTGTTTATGTTTACATATCTCTACTGATCACTCCACTAATGTCCCGAAGCGGTGGCTAGTACTATTTGGTTTGGTTTGATAGATGTTATGTTTGTGCTTTTGACATCTCATTAATAATTTGGATATTCATAGGATATACGTTGCAAATGGTCCAATTCATTTAGAGTGAATCCTTATTATTTTCTGCAATAATTTCAGGTTCATGAGGGGCTCGAGAATGAATCCAGGTCATCGTAGAACACGGAGCACAATGTCAATAGTAGTTGTGATGAGCTTGTGCTGCTTCTTTTACATACTAGGCGCTTGGCAGAAAAGTGGGACAGGAAGGGGTGATAGTATAGCATTGAGGGTGACAAAAGAAACCGACTGTAAAATCTTGCCAAATTTGCAGTTTGAAACCCATCATAGCAGAGGTGGTGTTAATCCACTGGTCACGAACAATAAAGTGTTTGAGCCATGCCATATTCGATACAGTGACTATACTCCTTGTCAAGATCAGAACCGAGCAATGACCTTTCCTAGAGAAAATATGACCTACCGAGAGAGGCATTGCCCTGCAGAGAATGAGAAACTGCACTGTCTAATCCCAGCACCAAAAGGCTATGTCACCCCTTTCCCTTGGCCCAAGAGCCGTGACTATGTTCCTTATGCGAATGCTCCGTATAAGAGCCTGACAGTCGAGAAAGCTGTTCAGAACTGGATCCAATATCAGGGAGATGTGTTTAAATTTCCAGGAGGAGGGACAATGTTTCCCAATGGAGCAAAGGCTTACATTGATGAACTTGCATCCATCATTCCACTTGCTGATGGTACTGTTAGGACTGCACTTGATACTGGATGTGGGGTATGTCCACTAAGCACATCTTTTAATCATTTCCTCCTTTGAAGATGGCACTTAGCTGCTACTCATAATCTCTCTTTCAGTGTCTTCTTAGTTGCATCTTTGCGTAGTTTATGCTCTACTTCATAGCACTAAATAATCAGATGCTAGTGTCTTATACCTTCTTAGTCCAATTTCTTGGCATTTTCACATGTATGATTAGGCCGTTTTTTTCATTTACCTTATGTTAGTGCTTTCTTGGTCCCCCTCCCCCCCTCTTTGTAGTTGGAGTAACATTTTCTGGCCATGTGTAGGTTGCAAGCTGGGGTGCTTACCTAATGGATAGAAATGTATTAACCATGTCATTTGCACCTCGAGACTCACATGAAGCTCAGGTTCAATTTGCTTTGGAGCGAGGTGTTCCTGCAGTGATTGGAGTTCTTGGAACTATAAAGCTCCCATACCCTTCAAGATCTTTTGATATGGCCCATTGCTCACGCTGCTTAATCCCCTGGAAGTCAAATGGTGAGTACTGTCAACTATGCATAGAAAATGGAATACTTGTGTCAAGTGAATTTTTTCAAGAGCTATAGTATTTTGCTTCCTGTAGATGGGATGTACATGATAGAAGTGGATCGGGTTCTGAGACCTGGGGGTTATTGGATATTATCTGGTCCTCCCATCAATTGGAAGACAAATTACCAAACATGGAAAAGATCCAAACAAGATTCAGAGGAAGAACAAAATAGAATTGAAAACATTGCCGAAATGCTTTGCTGGAATAAAATCTATGAGAAGGGAGATACTGTTATTTGGCAGAAAATGGCAAATTCAAATGCATGCCGTAACAAGAATGGCCGTGCTAGCAAGATGTGCAAAGTTCAAGATGCAGATGACGTCTGGTATGTTCTCTTATGTATACACAGTGATTAAGTTATCTGGTAGTAGCTTTATATGCATTCTGTCAGCTTCTAATATGCCACGTCAACTCAATTGAGCCATAACCATACGTAATCACAAAATCCTTAATAAAATTAAAAGTATAACAGCTAGCATTTGAATATGCAAAGAGATCATAGGATTTCGAATCGATTGCCCTTCTAGAGGTAAGTTAAGATGAGCACGGATCGCTGGTTACAGCAATTACTACTTATATATGCAAATGTTCTCGTCCCAACGGAAGCAAGCAAGAAGAGTTGATTTCTGGGAATCCCTTCTAGCCCTGACAATCTGCCAAAGTTTCTCTGTCCTTCCATTATATCAGTTTTTTTATTATGTTTTCTTGATGGTTTTATTACTATAGGTATAAGAAAATGGAAGCTTGTATAACACCTTTTCCGGAGGGAGCACAGCTAAAGAAATTTCCAGCGAGACTATTTGCCGTCCCTCCCAGAATTCTAGAAGGTCGTACCCCAGGTGTTACAGAAGAAGTCTATCATGAGGATAATATGCTGTGGAAGAAGCATGTCAATACTTACAAGAGGATGAACAAGTTGATAGGCTCTTCAAGGTATAGGAATATTATGGACATGAATGCGGGTCTTGGAAGTTTTGCTGCAGTGCTTGATTCTCCTGGGTCCTGGGTAATGAACGTTGTGCCCACGATATCAGAGAGGAACACTCTTGGTATCATCTATGAGCGAGGTCTTATTGGCATATACCATGATTGGTGAGTCTTGAATCTCTGTGTTCTAGTATTTTATTGTCAAATGAGATGTTGATGTGTTGAAACTATTCCTGCGTTATTGTGACTTTGTGTTGTTGTTAGGTGCGAAGCCTTCTCCACGTACCCTAGGACATATGACCTGATACATGCCAGTGGCGTCTTCAGTCTATATCAGAATAAGTAGGTGATCTCTATTCTTTCTTCCCTCTTGATGATACGAAGGCAGTTTGTGCCCCCGTTTAATATGAATTTATCAAACTTGGTAGGTGTGATTTGGAAGACATTCTTCTGGAGATGGATAGGATTTTACGGCCTGAGGGCGCAGTCATACTGCGGGACAATGTTGAGGTGCTGAACAAGTTTAGGAGGACGGTGATGGGGCTGCGGTGGAAGTCCAAGCTACTTGATCATGAAGATGGCCCCCATGTGCCTGAAAAAATTTTGATTGCAGTGAAAGAGTATTGGGTTGGCAGCAAAGAAGAAAATAGTTCGTAGAACAGATACAGGACCATGGTGATTCTTCACATCGTGCTAGTGTATCCATTAATAGATTTTGTTCATAGGTACAGACCTCACCAAGTCGCAACCGAGGTGCCATAGGCAAACACTATTCTGATGTCCTGGACGTTGGTTGTGCTTGTGCATAGTACCAGGGCATTAAGGGAAAACACTGTGTTACAATTAATCCCGATCCTTACACCGCTCCTTCAGAGACTTGTGCTTCTTTTGCATGGGACCCGCTGCTCTCTCCGACGTGACCCGCTTGATCCTCCTGCAGGACGCGATGGATGCAGCACCTCTTCACTCCCTCCTACTGCCGTGGGACCCGCCGACCCGTTGCTCCCTAACTTCCACGTGGACTTGCACATGCAGCATGAAGCCTCCTGCTATCAACGCATTAACTCGCTGGAGAGAAATACACCGGACAAAGCGAAGTTACCGGATGTTTCGATCCTCTAATTTTGCGGTACGTTTCACTGCACCTTGTTTACGGTGAATTGAGTGGATAGGTTAGTGCAGCCTCCACTCCTCCAGTATGGACCGATAAGATTGACAAAGGATTTAGTGAAAGTTGCTGTGGTCTCCGTCTCCCGGAATACATAACAACATGGCCTGGAAAAACGTTGACTAACTAGCAAACCAGGCAATTTGCGCCAGAATTCCAGAAAGAGACCGACCCTAAAAAGAAACAAGGAGGCACTCGCAGCGTTGACTTAGGTGCATCGATCATGTGGGAGCTGTATTATACGCTTGGAGCCCCTCTCGGTCGGGTGGTCTATATAAAGCCTTCCCGGAGAGAAGCAGAAGGGCAAGTGAGGCTAGAAGATGAGGAAGCAGCTGCGATACTCTTCTTGTGCTCCGTCCCTTCGCGTGGTGCTTGCGATGGCTTTCGTGGTCATCTGTGCCATGCACGCTATCTCTGTACAGGGAGGTACGTAGGAATATTAAGTGTACAATTAATTAATTTGTGAATCGTCATTTGTATTACATTAGCAGGAACCTTTTGCGATCTACTTACATAGGCACTATTCTGATAGTAAGTACATACTGCATAAATCGTTGCTATCAGCTGCATCTTGTTTTGTTTGAACAATGCATATGTACGTACATACTTGATGCAGGGAGAGCGACAGGGTATGGAGCGGCAGCATTCGATCCACTGAACCCGGGCAGCAAGCCTTCTACTCCTCCTGGCCAGCCTTACACTGGCGGGCCTTACACTGGCCGCGAATGTCGAAGTCGCTACCAGTGTAGGCCACCTGCTACAGCGCCATAGTTCCTTACAAAGTCGCTCCGTGTCCGTGCACATATATACCGACCCGACGGCAGCACGAGCATGGAAATTGAGATGCAAATATATATATATATATATATATATATTATATATATATATATATATATATATATATATATATATATATATATATATATATATATATATATATATATATATATATATATATATATATTTGCGTGCATGTGCCAAACTACATATATAAATGCCGTGATATTATGGACGTGTGCAAAACTGCCAATCCATTCCAGGCAATTTATTTAGCACGTGTTTGTAAGGCACTCTAATGATCTAGCACGTGTAATAGTACTTAGCATGGTGATGTTGCCATGAATAAAGGGAACCTGTAAACTGCCTCGTGCAGGGGTGGGCACTACTACACAAAACTGTATTACAGATGGTTCAGAAACATTATCACAAACGATTTTGTGAGCCGTCTGAATTTATGGGTCAGTAATGATACAAGTTCATCACAGACGGCTTTCGAACCGTCTGTGGTGTAAATATCACAGACGGTTCTAGTTAAAAATCGTCTGTGCTAGATATCACAGACGGTTTTTAATATCACAGACGGTTCTAGTTAAAAACCGTCTGTGATATCTAGCACAGACAATTTTTAACTAGAACCGTCTGTGATATTTACACCACAGATGGTTCGAATATTCTCTTCTACCTCTAAATCTATTTCTGTTTATTGGCTAGCCTCAGGAAATGCTAGTCATGCCCTCTGAAACAAGCAGATCAACATGTATATTTATACATCCAATTCACATCTCAATTCATTTCACAAATATAAAACATCCATCTTGCAAATCAATTAATTAAAATGAAAACAAGCAAATATAGTATGAAACATAGTACACATTTTATTTTTATTAAGATTAGAGCCTACCATTACAATATCCCAAAACAACAAACAGGTTGCCCATCTAGCTAACACAACAAGAACAGAGAAGCAAAGATCCTCTATGCTTAGGCCTTCTCGCCCCTGATGCAGCGCACGAGCTGGATGTCTTTGATGCCCACCATCGTCGGCGTTGATTGAGCGCTGCCTTGTGCATCGTCTGCTTTGTGGGGCTATTATGGTATGGGTCAAGGAGGAGGAGGACCAGAACAGCAAGGAGGAGGAGAACAACAAAGAGGAGAAGAACAACAAGGAGGAGGAGAACAACAAGGAGGAGAACAGAAAGGAGGCTGGGTTCTGGTGATTATTTATAGGGGAGAGAGTGTGAAATTTTTTGGCGCGGGGATGGAGAGGCGGAGCTACGATCTGTGGGGTGAGGATTGGTGGATTTCTATTGGCTAGGTTGGGTTGAGGAGGATCGATAGCCCCAGCGGTCAAATTATCACAGACGGTTGGTAGCTAGAACCGTCTGTGATGAATGAATATCACAGACGGTTCTATATGCCAACCGTTTGTGAATTAGAGCACAAAGTTTTATATACCGATGCAATATAAACAATTAGTTTGAAAAGATAAAATAGCAAAATTTTATATGGCTTATATATACTCATTTGAAAGGTTTCGATGAGATCTACAACTTTTCAGTTGAAGCAAAATAAAAATTCTGAAAGGAAGACCAAGAAAAAGGGCAAAACAGAAACCAAAAACTTGCGACGCAGGTTTAGGTCCAAAGATGGCCATTTTTGGGGTCTTGGAGGGCGACTGATGCAAGTAGGTTGTTTCTTTTTTTTTTATCGGGCTTGTCGTTAGCTTTCCAACGAGTACAAGAACGTAAAAAACGGACATCGTATGCAAAAGTTATGCCCGTTTTACTGAAGGTGTCTCAAAACTGAATCCTACTCGGACTCAGGCGGGAAATTATGAAATTGTGGGGAATTACAAGGCGGGAAATATATCACAGACGGTTTTTAATACGAACCGTATGTGATAACTTCATTATCATAGACGGTTTTTAATAAAAACCGTCTGTGAAGTATCACAGATGGTTCTAGATAAAAACCGTCTGTGAAGTATCACAGATGGTTCTAGATAAGAACCATCTGTGATGTCTGCCATCACCACAGACGGTTTTTATTTAGAACCGACTGTGATACTTCACAGACGATTTTTATTAAAAACCATCTGTGATAATGAAGTTATCACATACGGTTCGTATTAAAACCATCTGTAAAAATACCACAGACGGTTATTCGTATGAACTATCTGTGATACTTGCAGCACAGACGATTCTTAGGAACCGACTATAATATAAGCGTCTAGTTTAGCCTCTTTTGTAGTAGACGGTTCTTAGGAACCGATTATATTGGATGTGCACCACTAATGTTTAAAGATGGGTAAAAAGATGGCTGTTAAGTGATTATCAGCTGGTCAAATATTAGCACCGAATAAATCATACATGATTGGACAATATTGATGTGGCCTATTTATGTCATATATATCTTCAAATTTTTGTAATTAAAATGTCTCATATAAAATATTCAATATTTATTTCGAATCACTGTATGCAATGCCACTGATAGAGAATCAGACACTTGATTTTTGACTTAGAAACTAAAGAAATCCATTTGAACAAATTGAATAAATTACTTTCACACGCTCACATGGTGTCACACGGGTAGAGAAAAAAGTGCTAGAAACTACAATATTTGAATAGATGGTATGGAATACAATTTGCGCATCTAATTTACTAAAGTATTATCAAATTGCATAGAAGTCTAAATTCAAATGAAACATATAGCTGCTAAGGCCCCATCCTTTTTGGTTTTCAGCCTGTTTTTGACTTCGGCTTATTTCAGCAGTCACTATTCATTAGACTAATAAGTCTCAGTCTAAAAGAACACCCCTTAAGTACTAAGCACATATGCAACTCTACTACTTAAAAGAAAAGATTGATAAATGATACAATCTTTTTCTTCTCTCCTCTCCTCACATAAAAAACGTGCCACCAAGTGGCCCCGCGCACCCATGACCACGTCCTTCAACCACTCCCTTTTCTTCGCTCTCCAATCTCTCTGGCTCGCTATTTCCATCGCTTCTCCCGAGTCCCAAATCCTTCGCATCGCATGGCTGCTCCCTTCCACCACCCTCTGGATCCACCATGCGCGAGCCACCCACTCGATCCTCACAGCTTCAGATTAGATAGAGAGGCCGCGGCTACCAGTGGATGTGGAGCGGCGGAGCGGTAGAGCAAAGGTGGGCTCGACGACATGCTCCCGTTGCTCGATCCCATTCCTCGCCGTGCTCCCTTCCTCGATCCTCTTCTCTCCCCGTATCTTCCCTTGTCCTCCCTCCTAGCTGCCTCCCCATCTCCTTGCACGTCTCCCCTTCCACCGTCCCTCCCACAGCGCTCCCAGGCCACCTCTATGCCCTCCTGATTTGGTGCCGCCCCATCATCCACTCTGTCATCGTTGGCTTGCTGTCAGATTCCACATCTCCTCTTGTGACCTCCTTCCATCTGCGTCTCATGGAAATCATCGCTGGCACAGACGCTCCTCCACCTGTCCTCAACACTGTCCCCTCACATGTACCACCCACCGTCGTTGCCACTTGCCAGCACTCCTTCGCTAGTCGTTGTCCCCCTACCCTCATTTTCACCGCCCGCCGCCTAGCGGTACGGTCATGACCTCGTCGGCTCAACCTGGCGATCTAGTCGACTCCGCTCGGCCCACAGGTGCCGCCACCCTCCCTCCCTCCCATCCTCCTCTCTCTTCGCTCCACTCACCACCCCCTCTGATGCATCACAATACACTCTTTCCTCAGCCCCCTTGTCTACTCTTTAGATATTTTTCTCCAAAGGGTCCTAGTTATTTTTACTATATATATATATAATAAAAATGTTATATAAAGATAGAAAAGCTAGACTGCATGAATTCCAAAACAATATTTTTTTTGTGACCAGGAGGTGTATCCAGTTGTGCTTTTGGTAGTGAGTGGTTGTGCTGGTTTTAGCGACCACACCAAAGGCTTAACTGTGTGTGGTGGCAAAGCCAAGACCGCGGCACAAGCTGAGCATAGCGGCAGGGCTGTAACTAGGGCTGTAAACGAGCCGAGCTCGAGCGAGCTTGACCTAGTAAGCTCGAGCTCAGTAGAAACTCGAGCCGAGCTCAAGCGAACCTAAGATCAACATCGAACTTTAAGCTGGGCTCGAGCTCGGCTCGAGTTTCTCATCGAGCTCGCTCGAGCTCAGCTCATGTAGGCTCGGTGCGTACTGCGTGGCGAATCCCGGTCGAGGAGGTGGCGCCGGGGAGAGAGGCGTCGCGGCGGGGAGAGGAGGCGCGGCGGGGAGAAGAGAGGGCGCCGGGGACGAGGCGGCGGGGTGAGAAGAGGCGGCGGCCGGCGAGGCGAGAGGGGACCGGGGCGAGGAGGGACGGGAAGGCGGGGAGAGGAAGGGACATGGGGCGGGAGAGGGGCGGTGGGGCGAGAGGCGAGGAGGGAATGGGGGAGAGGAGGGCGATGGAGAGAGGAGGAGGCGCGGCGGGGGAGGAGGAGGCGGCGGGGAGAGGAGGGAGGGGACGGAGGAGGGAGAGGAAGGGACGGGGCGGGAGAGGGGTCGGGCGGGCGGGGCGAGGAGGAGGCGGCGCGGGGGAGAGGAGGAGGCGACGAGGGGGACGGGGGGGGCGGCGAGGCGGCGGGGCGGGGGGGTGGGGGGCGGGGCCGCGGGTGGCGGCGGGGGCCAGGGGGGTGAATTTGAGAGGAGAGGCGGGAGGGAGGGGTGGGGCCGGGGGGAATTAGGGAGGGGTAAAAAATCCTAAGCTCGCGAGCTATTCGAGCTCGGCTCGTTAAAGCTCGCGAGCTTAGGATGAAGCTCAAATTCAGCTCGTTTGGAGCTCGAGCCAAGCTCGAATCGAGTCTAGAGCGAGCCAAGTTTGAGCAGCTCGCGAGCCTCGAGCTTTTTTTACAGCCCTAGCTGTAACGAGGGTCACAGTGGAGCTCTGTTAAGTGTCACATCGGAGGTAAGGACTTGTCATAGATTGAGCCCGACGATGGGGAGTCAACTTATTGTGAAATATTTTTTAATCCATAACAAAGGACAGGCAGCTAGTAATTTCTAAATATTTCGGAGATACCCCTGGCACCCGAGGTAGCTATGCGCCTTCCTCGTGCTATCACTCGCCAACACGCGCGCAACACCTAGATTCAACGGACACCTCATGCATGAACAGGCCCGGCCCTGAGGGGGGCGAGCGGGGCGGCCGCACCGGGCCCCCAAAATTTAGGGGCCCCAATCCCTCATATACATAGTATATATGTTTTTGTTATGGTTGATATGGCAATCAATTCATTGAAAAGTAGATTTCAAGAACTCCAAACATTCGGAAGTATATTTGGATTTTTAATGAGTTCAACAACATTGAAGTCATTGGATCGAACTGAATTAAAAGAATATTGTATAAAATTTACAGAAACTTTCTCTCTAGATGGTTCATCTGATGTTGAGTTAAATGATCTAATTTCTGAGTTAAGTGTTATGCAATTGACTTTATCAGATAAACCAATGTCTGCTATGGAGATCTTTGAGTTTGTCAGAGAAGCGGATTGTTATCCTAATATTTCTATTGCTTATCGGATTTTATTTACTATGCATGTGACTGTGGCATCAGCTGAAAGAAGCTTTTCAAAGTTGAAATTGTTGAAGAATCATTTAAGGTCAACAATATCTCAAGAGAGGTTAAACGGTTTGGCAACTTTATGTATTGAGATGAAATTATTGGATGAGATTGATATCAATACCATCATCAATGACTACGCATCTAGAAATATTAGAAGAAATTTTTAAGGTAATATCTATAAACTCTTTGATATGAATTTTTCTTTAATACATAACGCATTTTAAGTGTTTGTTGGTAAAATTAGATATATATATATATATATATATATATATATATATATATATATATATATATATATATATATATATATATATATATATATATATATATATATATATATATATATATATATATATATATATATATATATGTGTGTGTGTGTGTGTGTGTGTGTGTGTGTGTGTAGATTTATATTTAAATATTTATACTAGGTCTTCTATTTCTAGTTTCATCTTGGACCCCTAAAATCTTAGGACCGGCCCTGTGACTTCCTGGGTACTGACTAGTCGAAGAGTGAAACTAATGGCTGGAGTGCGTGTGTGTATGCTTGCACTGTAGATGTAATGTATCATGTGTATGATTGTGCCATGCAGCTAAGGATCTTGGGCTCCCTCTGCCGAAGCCGTACCTGAACAGGCAGCTGTCGCCGGAGATGGTGAGGAGGCTTCAACTTACCATGTTGCCTCCTGTAAACGGCTCACTTTTTTGTTTCTAAAACTCGGTTTTTTCTTTCATATTTTTTGCTATTTTTAGCGTTTTTTATTTCTGTGTATTGTCTCAGAAGATTTAGTGTTGTTTTTTAATTTTTCTAAATTTTTTACTATTTTTTCTTATGGTTGGTAATTGTATTTTATATCATGTACCACGGCGGGCTGCAGTTATTTGGTTTTGGGCCAAATCAGATACATGTCCTCGCCAGAGAAGTGGAGGTAGGCTGTCATCGCCGGCGTGGCAGCCATCCGTTGCGACGAAAGCCACCAGGTTACATCATCAAGTCCACTCCCAACCACAACCCGTTACTTTGTTTTCGTTCATAATCCATTTGATTATGGCTGTATGCATGTAGCTCTGTGAGTTTTGCTATGTTCAGATCCTTCTTCAATATCTTCACTTACTGCATCGTCGTATAATTCGAAGGCAGTTGACTTTTTCCAATCGGTGGATTGAACGGGCGTAAAAATCCAAATCCAAAATGATGGAATCGGGGAGCAGATGCGATCAGAGCCTGGCGGGATGTATGATGAGTCATCACTTTGTGACATCAGGGGATTGACAGACTTTCATACATAGCATCATCATCTCACATCAACCACAACGGGGAAAGGACCAAATCCAAGGCAATATATCAAAAAAAAACAACCAAAAAGACATCCTAATCTTGATAGAAGAACATAAATAAGAGAGGAAGAAGAGATCTGATGGGATGCGAGGATGGGGGCTCAGAACTTCTTAGAGGATTTGTGCTACCGACACCGGCGGGACTCATCCGCCTCCGGCACACGGTTTTCTTTCCTCATCGCCGCCCATCTCGGTCACAACCATGCAATCGATCATCAAGAGTGCAAGCGATAGAACGAAATGAGATCACAGGGGGAGGAGATGTATGATGAGTCATCACTTTGTGCCAAAAGCAAAAGTAAAGGATAGCTAAAGATAGCCCTATAAAGATACTCTAAAATTGATAGAGTTCTATCAATTGTTGGAGCACAAAAAAAGACACATCTATCCGAATATATTCTAAAGGACAACTCAATATTCACGAATATTCGACGAGCAAGACATCATAACTTGAGAACTTCCAGCAAGCTAGAGCGCCCATCCTCCACTTCTGTAATCCTTAGTCCTAGAATTCCACTGTAAAATATATCCAGAAGAAGAGTGCTATAGCATTCGAGTGTAAGGTATATTTTTCTGTTTTCGTGTATTAATTGTCGGGCTTTCCGAAAGAGAAACCCATATGTAAGCTATTTTGTGGAAATAAATTAGTTTCTCTTTAATTCCTGGTCATTCCAAGTCTGATCATATATGACAAGGTTTTATGCTAGGAAACCTACAGAAGAAAGCCCTTCGACAATTCTCTGCTGAGCCCTGAGACTGGCTAAGGAGAACGTTGAGGCTCTAAGAGAAGTGTTCCCTACAGGTGGAACTGTCTGGAGAGACGATAAAAAATTATATCATATGATCATGACTATGAATTTCTAAAGAAAGTTTAGCAACTCTTGAAACAAATTAGCAAGAAGTATAGTAAATACCGAGTAGGATTTCTACATCACTAGCGCACATCCGGTTGTGCGGGTGCTGGTGCTCTTGCACCGTCACCAATTAGAGCTTTTGCCTTTGATTTCCCGTGTGAACCCTAGAGCTTTGGTGGGGTTTGAGGGGAAATCAGAAGGTGGAAGTTAACCTGAGGAAGAAGGCAGTGGCAATCCCCATTGTGTTTGAGTGCATCCGGCCGGTGCATTCTTTGTGGTTTGTGCAGCATCACACTAGCTTTCATCTCCGGCTTTGGCAACCGAGGCTGGAGTGGGCATTGTATCTCCGTCTACCTCACTCATCTTCTGCGAGCAGCACAAGGGGTGCTAGATTTTCTAGGTCAACACCGTGAGCGTGCTTTGCCTTGGTTTTCTTGTTCTTCACCTTCTTGAGTTGCTTCTGGACGGCTTTGAGTGCCGTCTGCACCATGAGTATTTTGATTCTTCTTCAAATAGCAGCAGCTATACTTGTTCTTTAATTTCTGTTTTAAAGTTCTAGTATTTGGAGATGCTATGTTTTGTGGGCTCAAATTGTGCTCTGTGATGAGAATATCGAGTACCGAAATTGATCTAGTTAATTGAATTAGATTTGAGCTCATTTGAATTAGTTTCTACTGTCTGGACTGTAGCTAAATAGATTTTAGTTGAGCAGATTTGTTTCCAAGCAATTGATGTTTCCTATCATTCTGTAGTCCATCTGTCCAGTTTGTTTAGATCAGATTACTTCTTCATCCTGTTCATTGTATGCTTGTATTCTGATTTCCTGGATTGTCTGGTTACTGCATGCTGTCTCGTTGCTTGTGAACACTTAAATTGAAATTTAACAGTAGGCTGTTCTCTGCCTTGCTCAGTTTGTGATAGTAGAAAACATATTTGTGTGCTCAAATTCTAGTTTCTAGTTATTAGATCATTAATGAAGAGTTTCGATATTAGCATGAGAAGGCCAAGATTTATAATCTTGTGCAACTCTGTTCTGAGAGCAAGTTTAAAGCAATTAAATTGTCATATGCTAGATTTAATTGCTTTACTACGTAAAGAACTGCTTTACATGTTATTTTCAGCACTTTTGTGTTTATATTCATTGCAAAAAGAAAAAAAAGAAAAAGAGACCCGGATTTGCGCCAAAATTTCAGAAAGAGACCCAAAAAAGAAAGGAGGCACTCGCAGCGTTGCATTAGGTCAACACCTAACACCCCGGTGGAACTTGGTGCATCGTTCATATGGGAGCTGTATTATACACTTGGAGCCCGTCGGTCGGGTGGTCTATATAAAGCCTTCCCGGAGAGAAGCAGAAGGGCAAGCGAGACTAGAAGATGAGGAAGCAACTGCAATACTCTTCTTGTGCTCCGTCCCTTCGCATGGTGCTTGTGATGGCTTTCGTGGTCATCTGTGCCATGCACGCTGTCTCTGTACAGGGAGGTACGTAGGTATATTAAGTGCACAGTTAATTAATTTGTGAATCGTCAATTACATTACGTTAGCAGGAACCTTTTGCGATCTACTTACATAGGCACTATTCTGATAGTAAGCACATACTGCATAAATCGTTGCTATCAGCTGCATCTTGTTTGGTTTGAACAATGAATATGTACGTACATACTTGATGCAGGGAGAGCGACGGGGTATGGAGCGGCAGCACTCAAACCACTGAACCCGGGCATAACGCCTTATCCTGCTCGTGGCAAGCCTTACCCTGGCCGCGGATGTACCAAAATCTACAACTGTAGCCCACCTGCTGCAGCGCCATAGTTCGCTACAAAGTCGTTCCATGTCCGTGCACATATCCACCGGCCCGACTGCAGCATGAACATGGGAATTGAGATGCCAATATATATATTACAATAAGATATATATAGCAGCAGTGTGGAATTGCATGCAGGAGCACTTGCGTGCATGTGCCTAACTACATGTATAAATGCCGTGATATTAAGTACGTGTGCCAAATTGCCAATCCATTCCAGGCAATTTACTTAGCACATGTGCTTGCAAGGCACTCTAGTGATCTAGTACGTGTATGATGATGTTGCCATGAATAAAGGGAAACCGAAACCGCCTCCTGGGGAGCTATAAAATTCACGTTAGATGGGGAAAAAGACGGTTATTAAGTGATTATCAACTAGATGAATGTTAACGCTCAGTAAACTATACATCATCGGACAATATTGATGCAGCCTATTTGCGTCAAATATATCTTCAATATTTTGTAAGAAAATGGGTGAATATTGTTGGACTTATGGCTTAGATTTCTACAACAACTAGATTTCAAACAAGTGTCTTCACTTACTGCAATCGTCGTATAATTTGAAGTCAGTCGACTTTTCCAGTCGGTCGACTTTTCCAGTCGGTGGATTGAACGGGCGTAAAAATCCAAAAACACAAGAACAGAAGAGAAACAGATCCAGATTGATGGAATCGGCCAGATGCGATCAGAGCCTGTCGGGATGTATGATGAGTCATCACTTTGTGACATCAGGGGATTGACAGACTTTCATACATAGCATCATCATCTCACATCAACCACAACGGGGAAAAAACCAAATCCAAGGCAACACATAAAAAAAAACCAACCAAAAAGACATCCTAATCTTGATAAAAGAACATAAATAAGAGAGGAAGAAGAGATCTGATGGGATGCGAAGATGCGGGCTCAGAACTTCTTAGAGGATTTGTGCTACCGACACCGGCGGACTCATCCGCCTCCGGCACACGGTTTTCTTTCCTCATCGCCGCCCATCTCGGTCACAACCATGCAATCAATCATCAAGAGTGCAAGCGATAGAACGAAACAAGATCACAGGGGGAGGAGAGAAAAAAAAAAGGGAAAACAAGTGGGCATCGAGAGCTCAAGACTCAACAATGGAAGAGATGCGAATATGCGATGCGTCTTGCTGCGAGACGGCTGCGGAGGGGAGATTCGTCTGTGCCATTCCTTTTATAGAGAGAAGCCATGGGAAACCCTAGTAATCCCGCTGCATCATTCATCCTAAAGCCCACCTTCCAAACATGGGCCAAGTGGGCTGCTTGTAATGGGCTTGGCTGCGTGTAATTTTAGAAAATTCGTCCGAGAAAAAAGAAAAAGCGGTGCTACGGCTTTTTAACTACGATTTATTAGTATAATAAAGCATATAGCCTAAGAAAAAGAATGGATAATCGGTCTGTTCTTTTGCCACTACCCACTACCACTTATAGTTTTTAACTATAATTTATTAGTGTAATAAATAGTAATTATTAAAAAAACGACGTGATACCAATGAGGCGATGAACGTCAGGCCTACGCATAAATTTACGTAAACGTTCTTATTACGCCAGCGCGTGGGAGATACGGGTAAAAGGGAGGAACTCGGTCGCAATTTTCAACATTTGGAAGGTGTTGACTACAAAAGTCCCTACCCCGGTAGAACACGGCACGCCCCCACCGACCGATCGGCCGGCGGCGAGGAGGAGGAGGAGATGGCGGCGCGGGGGCAGAGGGCTCTGGCAACGCTGCCGCAGATGGTGAAGTCGTTGCGCGGTGAGTCCATCTCCAGCGCCCCTAGGCTCAGGCACCTCCCGTCTCTCAGGTAGGCATCGGCTCCCCTCCCTTCCGTCTCCTGCGTAAACGAACACAAGCTCAAGGTGTTGATGAATGCTTGGCTTGATTGGGATGTGAATGTGGCCAGGAGGACCTTCTCGATGTACGACCAGATCAACCTCATCGACAGCGTCCCTGAAGACCAGCTCCGCTTCCAATCGTAACCTCTTCTTACATCCCTTCGCTTCATCCTTTTCAGTTTTTGTTGTTCAGCAGCAAGAATGGATTCTTTCAAAATCTCTGCAATTTTGTAGGTGTGGGGGTGGTCCTCCATTTTTTCTAAGTTAGGGCATGAATTTGTGGAATTAATGTGCATAGTTATGACTGTAGTTTAGGCTCTGGGATTGATGGATGATTAGGACGAAAAATCGCAATGTTAGAATTCTTTTCTTTCCAAAAGAACAGGATGCAAAAATCGTTCAGAAGTTTAGGCCAATTAGGTCATCTGCAAGAGTCTGGAATCTGACATACAGACAACTAAAAAGACAGGTCATACAATGGAGAGTCTGTTTCACTGTCTGCAAGCTGTTTAATGTTTTGCATGTAGCCAAGATCAATCATGAACACTATTTTGTATACCATTGTATTACTATTTGATAGAAAACGGATCAAGCTTAAATAAGATGAACATGATTACAATATTTTTTAAAAATCATCAATATAAATGATATATTATATATTCACACAAAAAATAAGCTCTTTCCAGAACTAAAATAGCACTAGTATAATTCAGTGTTAGAAACATTTATCTTTATATAAGATAATCGGTGGTAAAAACATGAATACAATATGAGTATTATCTTGATTCAAATATACTGTAGTTCCCTGTGGCCTATGTTAACCATCAATCCTCATCTATCCAAAGATTGAGGACATAGCACCTCTAACACCTGTACACCAACAAACGATAATATGAAATACAATATGAATTAGTCATTGAGTGTAATGTACACTATAAAGAACAGTGATAAGGCAATCTCACTCACATGCTCAAAGTCGATTGATTGCTGCACTAAAGTCTTTCCAGACCAAAAAAATAAGCTATTTTCATAACATTGCATTCAGACCAAAAAATAGTGTTCCTTGGCATCAAGGATGACAAAAACTCAAAACAGTGTAATCTTACAGGCTCTTGGCTGCAGCAAATGACCATACTTTTTAGAACTGTACTCATCATATTTTCAGAACTGTAACAGCTATTTTCAGTAAGTGAATACCCAACTGTACTTCAGTATAAGAGCTATTTTCAGCATTCTACTACAGAATTTCAGCTCATAACAATATTAGACAGGACACAAAAACTACAGCAAGTTAGGAGTGCTATCAACATTGCGATGGTAGCAGAGAACAGCACATAGCAGGCAAAGATAAAACATATAAAAGTACTATCAATTTTGTGCTGGAAGCAGTCATCATCATTTTCGCAGCTACAGACACACGAACATCATCCAGTGTAGAGCTAAGAAATGCCCCTTTCTACTGCACCGATTATCCAGGTGACACCCCCTTTACCCTTGTCCAGAATAATGCCCCTCCCCCCAAAATCATGGTTATTGGCTTATTGCACTTCGTTTCAATAATTCAACCTACATATAATCTTGACATGGTAATTCATCTAGGTATCTACCAATCAAGACATGGTCAATAACTCGATATCCAACATACACATTCATTCAATCAACAACCACATGGCATCTCTCCTGTTCAGATCAGGAGTAGAGCAGAGCAGAGAGCAAATCAGGAGCAGATCAGCAAAGCATGAGCAGCATGGGAGGAGACCACGAGAGCATGAGCAGATCTGGCTCCTCCATGAGCAGGATAGCAAGAGGTCGTCTGGGAGCAGAGGAAGAAGAACAAAGCAACCTTGGCTGGTGGAACGAGGCAGAGGTAGAAGAAGAGAACAAATCGCAGAGGTTACAGAGCTACCTTGGCTGCGGAAGTGCGAATCGACTCCTTGGCTGGTGGCGGAGGGAGTGGAAGAGGAAGCTCACCGGTGGGATCTTGGATGATGGCGCAACGCGCCCTTGCCGAATCCGCCAAAACCAGAATCCGTCGCTGAGGAGGCCCGAAACCAGAATGCGCGCGCGCCACGCAGATCCGCGCGCGCGTCGAGATGAGAAGACGAGTCGCACAACGCTGCTCCTCGCGGCGCTTGGGCCTCGAGCACGAGCCCTCGCCGTCGCCTCGCGGCGGCGGGCGACCGTCTCAAGCCAAACCGAGGTGATTTTTGCAAAAAGCGAAGATAGAGACAGGCCGAGACGACGCGTTGTACATGCCCTTAGTCTATTGAATTCTTACGAGAGTCCCGAAGCAGCGGATGAGCTAATTCTCGCAAAGGTCCTCATTAATATGACTAGCTAAGGCCATTAATAAATGTCCTAGCTCAAACGTATCTTCTTTTTTTCTTTCTTTTTGTATTCTAAAAAAATGATGTGGTTTTTTTTAAAGAAAGATGCCACTTCCAGAGTATTGTAACTATTCATGATGCAATGCAAGCTGTTCAAAAAAAAAAATCAAATGAGCGCTTTTAAAGCTATATAGTATTTTGAGAATGCCTATGACGAAGTTGATTGATATTTCTGACAGATGCAGTGAGACCGAGATGTTTTGGTTAGAAGTGGTTATCTTGATATAGGCCACGAAGGCCAGATACTCAAAAAACTTATCTGCTTGCATGCAAATAAATGGCTCTGAGTGAAACTGTTAAACAAGTTTGGTACCGTACAACTGTACAAGTGTTCTTAGGAAGGGATCATTTATTTGCTAGGGACATGCACTGGGATCTTGTATTGCCATGAGCATGTCAGGGTTGATAACTAACTTCCAAAAAGTGAAGCGATCCCTTCTGGGCTGAGTCAAGAGGAAAGCAACATGTTTGAGCAATTCTTTTGCTGCAAACAGTTATCTTTGCCTCTCAAGTACTTTTGGGCTGCACGAGGATGGCTTATCTATTATTAATAAAACAAAAAAGGACATTAGCACGGTGGAAAGGTAGATTGTTATCCTATGGGGGTAACACTATTCTGATTTTACTCTTGCCTCACTAGTCCACTCGTTTACCTTATGTCCTTATAAACTATGGTTGTTACATGAACTGGATAAACCTAATAATCTAATATTCAATTGTTCTCAAGTGATTAGGAAAAAAACACAAATACCATCTAGCTTGGAGCTAGTATGCATGAGGAAACAACTTGGTGGTTTGGGTATTGTAAACCTCAGAGATTTGAATATGAGTCTGGTTTTGAGAACCTGTATTGTAGTGTGCTGATAGGTGAAGGCTGTCTTGCTTGTGTTTTATTGGATCTGCTTTCCTTGTTAAGTTGTAGACTTTGAGCTAAACCTTGTACTGAATTGTTTTTTAGTTTCATTAAGAAACTGAAGAGCTTCATATGTTCCTCTAAAAAGAATCACTTTGCACTAATACCACGAGGGCACTAATACCACGAGGGACAGATAGGACAAAATGTACTCAGTTTCTCATTATTTTCCATTAAATTTGCGTTTTTTTTGTGTCCTTCCCTAAGAATCATCATGTCAGTCTCGCTTATATGCAGTAGGCAAGAGTAACCAAATGGCGAAAGCTGTTGACTTGGGACACACTTGAATTCTGCCATGTCTTGGAGGCTTAGAGTTCTCATGTTATGCTTTTGGTTTTGTGATTTTCTTCTGAAGAAAATTTCAATGAACTGTCTCATTTAGTGTATGTAGAACTTGCATATTCGATCAAGTGGCTCAAATTTGCGCTCCTGTTTGTACTTTGTAGATATGATGACACTGGATTCAAGATTAACAATGTAAAGTATGAAGGCAGCTTGCTGATAGTAGAAAACAAGATAATGACCTGGACACCTAAAACGTTTGCAGAGATAACTGCTGAAAGGTAGGATTCACACTTGAAGCTCGGAGGCTACTGTATTCTCTGTTGTATATATGAATCTTCGTGTTTTGAGCCATGACTTAAAATCATTAACTATGTGGTACTATTTGTTTGCATTTAGGCTGGAGAATATATTCGTGTATGTTTTGCTATCTAATGACAAATTATCTTGCTTCGATAATGCAGTTTATCAATCTTCAAAGCTGTGCACCCTATCCCAGGTAATTTTGCTCTTGGCCAATGCTCTATTGTTGTTCATGATATTTTCTCATGACTGAACTATAGTGATTTTTCTCACGCTAATGTCATCATCCATGTTTCAAACGGCCATGGTTTGAAGTCAAAATGAATATTCTTTAGCTGTGCATGATGTTGTTGTTCATAAAATATTTTCTCGTGATAGGGCTCAACATGTTGCTCCAAGTCTGGTTTCTTATCCTGCATTTTAAAATTAACATCCTTCCCTGGGCCCAGGGGTGGATAGTTTCATTCTTCATATTGCTGAATCAAAATGAATATTGTTGGGTTCATGTCATCCAATGTGACATTCTTCTCCAGAGATTCTAATTCTTGGTTGCGGAAGACACATCCAACCGATTAGTCCTGAGCTCCGCAAGTTCATTCGGTCAACTGGGATGAAATTGGAAGCCATTGATTCGGTAAAGATCAAATGCAACTTTTCTCCTTTAATGTGCAACATCGGCTCCGTTCTTGAAATTTTCAATTTGTAACAGAAACTTGAAATGTGTTCGCTACCTATTGTTAAGTCTTTAGCTGTGCAAATGGCTGATGCTTCTATCATTTGGCAGAGGAATGCGACTTCAACATATAACATTCTGAATGAAGAGGGCCGACCAGTGGCAGCTGCAGTTCTTCCATATGGAGTCACTTCTTGAAACATTATATACCTCGTGCCATTGAGCAGGTGTCTTCTCCTTTTTAGCCGTTAACAGAATGAGCTCAAATGAAACGTTCCTACATGTGTTGAAAATCTGTAACATCGACGAGTGTTGTCCTCTCCTTTTATTTTTCCTAAGAAAGAGCACCTTGCTTGTGTAGTGTATTCTCTTGTAAGTTGTAATCACGGGCTAACAAGACTTGCCTAGTAACATCAGAACAAGGAGGGTTAACTACTGAACCTGATGGTCTTTTGGTCATATGCTGGTCTTGGAATTCACCGGCCATGGGCAAGCCTGCTTGTATTATTCTCTCTTTTCCTGCCACTGCGATGTCCGTAACCCTGCATGTGTTCACTTGCTGCGTTCCCTTCCTGTGACGAGCTCTGCGCTGCTGCTCAGCCGGTGACGCCGTCGTGACAGCCGCATTGATAATGCCGGGGGGACGTCGTCGAGGCGTGGTAGCTGCCGGCGAGGTGCTCGCCTGGGTTGTTGGCGACGCTGGTGAGACGCCGTTGCAGGTCCAGCCGCACAGCATGGGCGCGGACGTGCTACGCTTCCGTTCAGTACCTGGGCAGTTTGGACGTCGATTGATTGGGCAGCCAAGTGCCAACCAAACATGCGCTAGCTATAGCCAATGGGTGACCGGACAAGTTACACTTGACGCAATTCTCACCTTGACAACCACGGGCTTGATAGGATGGCTGGTGCCATAGAGAGGGAGGGCTGACCAGTTGTGCCGCAGTTCTTCCATATGGAGTCACTTCTTGAAACATCATTACATTGTGCCAGTGAGCTTGCTACACGTAGTACAGCTCTCCTCCCTTGAAGAAGTGTCTTCTCCTTCGAAGTCGATAACCGAATGGGCTCAAATGAAACGTTTCTCTTGTATAAGATCGTGCTCGTTTCAGTTTTTCTTGCTTATTTTGTATTATTCATAAATTTCGTTTTTTATACTTTTAGCTTTTTTGAGCTTTTTTACCGGTTATTTTTTTTCTCGTATTTGTTTGTATTATACGTGATGGGCTAACATTTTTTTTCTATTTTTAAATTTTTTAAATTTAATTATGTTAAATAAGACTCTGTCAGCTACAGTATTTTTTTCAGTTAGCTATAGTACTTTTCAGCCAAAGCCACTCAAAAAAAGCTTTTTTGAGCATGGCCGTTGAAAATCTGTAACATCGACATGTGCTGTTGCCCTCTCGGCCTCTCCCTCATGTCTAGGAAAGACAACCTTGGTTTTGTAGTATATTCTCTTTGTAATTGCGGGCTAACAAGATCTAGCTTGTGTACATCAGAACAAGCTAGGAGGGGTACACTACTACTGCACTTGGTGGCCTTCTGTATTACGAACTTTTTTGTGTTTGTCATGTTGGTCTTGGAATCGACCTGACATGCGCAGACTTGCATGCCTCTTCTTGCTGCAGCGGATGATTCCACCTATGTTCAATTCACGTCAGATCAAGTGTTGTTGTGTTGCTGCTGCTGGGGCGCGGCCGCTGCAAATTCAGCCGAAGGGCGTGCTGTACTTTGGGTTTGGTGTTTGCTCCTCATCTTCTCGACCCGAAATTGAATTGGTCGGTGCATGGCCACGCCTGCCGAAAAAATTCTATCGTATACCAGTTGCACAATTTAGTTTATGTAATAAACAAATGAAGGATGACACGTGTGATAATGCACTATAGTAGAACTATAGCCCATATAAAAATAATATTTCTATTTTTTTTTCTACAGTACCAAATCGTACGGAAATTTTTTTAAATAGCTGCTACCGTGATTTTACTATGTGTCATTATCTTATTTGCTTGTTACACAAATTAGATTATGTAACCATATACAACAGAATTTTTCATACGGCAGGCGATGATTCAGCAGCTAGCGCACCATTAGTCAATAATATTTGCTATGTTATAAGAGCCAACTTATAAATAATCATCTTCTATTTGTTTACAAAAATTTTTATTATTAGTACCATATCTCAATTCTCTTCCTACTTCCTCATATATTTATTACGGCAGGCGGTTTGGATGATTCGGCAGCCTAGCGCCGACCATTAACATCTATTTGTACAGATGACGCGTGACGCAATTCTCGTGGCAAAGCTCGAGCCGAGATTCGAGAACCATTAACATCGCTTTCGCCGTTTCGCCTCGACGCAAACGATTACGTGCACGCGGCAGGGGCATCAAGTCTCCAACCGTTCAACTCCCAACTCCCTCCCAACGGCATATGCCAGTATCTCATCTCCCTCGTGGCATATTCCTCCCCGCCCTATGCCCCCGATTACTGACGCCCGGGCCCACCTGGCCACTGACATGTGGGTGCAGTGATGCTATACCTACGGCTGAACAGCAATGGTTTGTTCTTTTTAATTTATGATTTATATTTTTCTCAAATAAATAATTGAGATGATTTCTTTATCGTTATTTTGCACTGGTCTATCTGGATAATATTTTTAAAGTGACTTATCAGTATTCGATTTATTTACATAGACATTTATGGTAGAATCAAAAACCAAAAATCATAACAAAAAAAAGACGCAACTAATAATATAGCTCAGGTAATTACTGTGGACACAACGTGGCCCATGTAATTACAGTGTGAACACATGGATCTCTTTAATTGGGTCGTCTAGGTTGACAACCTAAGTTTTTTTTAGTTCTTGACGTATGCCTAGCATTACTCAATGTGTATGTTCAGGGTAGTAGGTTCCATTCTTTTCGGTTTTTAATCGATTTTTAGATTTGATTTCTACCTATCAATGATATTTGTCTCCATATCAACCGTAACCAAAGTCGTTGGCAGAAGAACCTTAGGACCCCCTTCAATTGGGCTTATGGCTGAAGACTTTTGGCTTTTCTCACTGTAGCAGCTGAAAAAAACACTGTAGCGGCTTAAAGAAGCTAATGAGAGTTGAAATAGGTTGAAATAAGAGGAACGAACATTGTGCATTTGATAATGAAGTTCAAAATGGCATATTGGTCTTTTGGGAAGCTCACGGTTAGCAATTAACTAATGATTGGCAACAGGAATCGAAAAGAAGCTAAAAATGCTTAATGCATAATAGAAGCTAGCACACCCGCTGGCAATTAAGTTCATTTTTTAAAAAGGTTGGACATGTCGCATTTGTTATGCGTGATATACAACACATGGTAATATACAACAACGTGTGCACGGTGATTACACGTGCAACTTACATACAAGTGTCGAATCTAACTCTATACCACCAACGACGCTGTTATCCAGTCACATGTCATGTCCATCAGTGCAACGTCAATGCCCTGTGGAAGGGGCGTGGAACGGGCTAGGCTAGGCAAAGGGCGGGCATCGCGCCAATTATGAATTGTTGACACCGCAGGCTGTAAAAGATGATACCACGCCATTTGTTGCGATGCGAGTGCACAGTAGTTGAAGCTTTTGCATCCCCCAGGATCCTCCCATTGTTGGGATACCCGAGTTCGGCAAGGTAGAATTTGGGATACCCGGAGTCGACAAGGTAGAATTTGCCTACAGCGAAAAATATCGATTAGTACAAGCTTTGCAATGCATGGCGGAATGCAAATTAAAAGAGCCATATTACCTTCTGGGGGATGTGGGAAGCGGTCACCGTACTTCGCCATGGTCTGTTGTAGGATCCGAGTGTCATACACCGAACCTGGCCAATTGGCGCACACAAATGTAAATCAGCAATCGAAATCACAAATAGCGAGGACGTTCTGGCTAATGTAGCCATGCCTATTGAAATGACGCACCTCTCGTCATTAGAAATAAATGACTTTTACGTGAGACTGTTGCTTGGGTACGCTGGTGCAGGGCGTGGTCTCTTGCTCCAGACGAGCTTGCCGTTGGACCTCTGCCAGTGGTCTGCATTGGGGTATGCATACTACCGGCATCTCCTCCTTAGCTTTCCGTGAGGTCCTTAGTGTCCAGGGTGATGTCGTCCACACCTGGCACGAATGCACACTCACGTGGTGGTGGTGGTGTTGCCAAAGAGGACTTCCAGCAGGTCCTTGTCACAAGCAACGATGGCCTTGAACTTGCACATCCCCGACTCTCCCTACAATGGCACGATGTTACATCACTCCTTCATTGCTTTCTGCACGATAGAAGTAATACAAAGAGCACTGCACTTGGGAATTCGAACTTACTCCACTGGCAGCAGCCCACCAATCATCGCTTGTCTCGATGCAGCCGGTGTCAGGGTTGATGCCAAGCCCCGTCACACGAAGCTTCAATTCTTTCCATTTGTTGTAATCACGACTCAGTTGCTCCCATTCTTTCTCCATTTGCTTGCTCGTGTACGGTAAGCCGGTTCACTCTGCGAATTTATGGGGAAGGTTTTGCTTGCCCTGCGTGTTCAACCATGAATACGGCTGGTTATATGCCTCCATCTCCTCATCGCATACTTGCAAGAATACATGTGTACTCTCATTGCTCCAGGTAGCCGAGGCCATCTGCAATCATGGCAGCCAAGTGTGATAGGAAAGGTGGTGAACATGCTGGAACAAACACGATAGCTAAGCGTACCCGTCTCTCTAGACAAGGGGAAGTAAGAGCAAGTTTAATAAGGTTGATTGTGCTAGCTATAAGGGAATCCATGTCAGCATAATCCTATGTGGAGGGAAGAGAAAAGGAGAGAGAGAGCCAAGCCGACTCCCATGCAAGAGTCAGGCTATAGCACAGGAAAAGAGACGTTATCCATGCATGTACCAATAGGACTAACTGTTATACCCATGCATGTATTAAATGATCACACTATTAAATGATTGAAAGCTCTTGTGAAGACAACTTATAGCTAGCTTATTGTATAAGTTGGCTGCATCATTATCTTTTGATGACATGGAAATGTATTGGAGGTAGCAGCTATCTATACTATTAAACTTGCTCTAAGAGATAGATGAAAGTACGGGGAAGGGAAAGGGTCAAACCTTGATGTGGGCTGGGTGGTCACCAGGAGGATGTCTGCGCAAGGTGTTAGGCTGACCCGACGGGGACCTCGCCCGGGCTTGTGAGTGGTAGCGACGGAGGGGCCGCGCGTACACGACCGGAGGCATTGCAGGTCGCGAATAGTGGAGTTCACGTCGTCGGTCCAACCCAAAATTGCGGATCCGTTGCAAGACTCCACGACCCCTGATCTGCGACTGCCCCACGGCGAGGCCGCCATGGACGGGCATAGGGACGAAGGCCCACTGGCAGGGTGGGAGGGCCCGAGTGGCCGCCGCGGAGGGGGTCTCCACGGCCGGCTGCGGGGGTGGAGATGGCGCAATCGTTGGACGATAGGTGCGGGGGGCATTTATGGGTGGGGAAAAGCACAGCTGCTTGTGGGAGTGGATGGCCTCACGTAAATACCGCTTCGAGGATCCAAAAGAAGCCGTAGCCACCGCACATCGCTTCAGCTTCAACTAACTTTAGACTTCTTCAGTCGAAAGTTATAAGCCGCCGCCGAAAATCTATTTGGGCGGGCCGTTAGTCAAAAAGGAACGGGCCATTAGCGGTTCCCACCCGTAACCGGGTCTTGACAGCCTAGCGCTCCACCCCGCCCCCCCTCCTGGGCTGGGCGTTGGAACCGAGGCCGGAGGCACGCATCGCATCGTGTGGACCGCGCCCTCCTCCCGGCGTATAAACGCTCGGCTCAGGCGGAGGTCTGCTCATCCTGTGGTGAATACGAATAGAAGAAACCCTCGCAGTCGCGTCCTCCCGACCTGGCGGCGAAGAGCTTGCACACACGCACCGGCACCGCAGCCTCCCTCCTCCACGAGCAGTATACTCTCTTTAGCGCAAACCACGGGGCACCCAATGGCGGCGGCGGCTGAGATCGGGGGATTCGTGGCGGGGCGGATGGCGGCGCCGGCGCTCAGGCCGTCTCCACCCGCGCCCGTGGCCGCGGCGGCGCCCCCGCAGCAGAGGAGGGCGGTGGCGGCGCAGTCCCTGCGGATCACTACCTCGGAGAAGGTGGCGGATCTCGCCGTCGGGACCAACGGCCCCCTCTCCGCTCCGGTGAGTTGCGCCTTTCTCTCCCTGTGCTCTTGCTAGTACTAATACTCCCTGTTCGTTTGGTTATTTGGTTGAGTCCGAGAGATTAGTCTCAGGTTTTGATGCGGTCGGTTCGAGGTTGTGGCGGATTCGTCACTGCACGCTGGTTCAGTGTTTGGCGATTGGATCCCAAGCTCTAGGATTTCGCGTTTTACTTGGATTTGCTTAGTTGACGGTGAAGTGGAGTCGTCGCTGCACACTTGCCAGTGATCGATCATCTGATCCGCGAGCACCGCGTTGGGGGCTTCGATGTGATCTGCTCCGGCTTGTTGTAGCCTCGTCACATTGGCCTTTGATCCTCTTGTTTGTAAGAGTCAGGACCTGCGACAGTAGATGCAGAAACGTCTTAAAGATGCAAAGGTAGAAGCTTTCACTAGGGAACAAAATGCTCAGCTCAGTTCCACCACATTTTATTCAGAAAATTGTGTATGCCTTTTGCCCTGATCTGAGTAGAACTAGTGTAATCCAACAGTTAAAACTTGAAAAATGGTTGGTCTGTTCTCATTCAGCAATGTAAGTTGATTGACTCCAAACAGTTGGTTTTTAATTTCGACATAATTTTTTTTACCACTTTTGTGTCTTTTGGTCAATATTTAGATTATTTCGCTAAAAACATGTCTATCTTTCTATTCTGTTGTTTCCCAATATCAGTAGGAGATTCAGCTGTTTGAAGCGGTTGGTTCATTCGGTGACAGATTTGTCTTTTTGGCATGCAGCGCAATGGTGAAGTTACTGCTGATGCCACCTCACAAGCGGTTGATGCAAATTCCCGGAGGAAGACAAAGATAGTTTGCACCATAGGCCCCTCGACCAACACTCGCGAGATGATGTGGAAGCTTGCAGAGACTGGAATGAATGTTGCACGGCTAAATATGTCCCACGGTGACCACCAGTCACACCAGAAGGTGATTGATTTGGTGAAGGAGTACAATGCACAGAACACTGATGGCAATGTTATTGCTATCATGCTGGACACCAAGGTATACAACAGTTGAATACATTAAATTTGTATGGTGCGGTCAAATGAGTCGTGATGATTGAGGTTCAGCGATGCAGGGTCCAGAAGTGAGAAGTGGGGATGTTCCACAACCAATCGTGCTTACGGAAGGTCAAGAGTTCAATTTCACGATTAAAAGAGGGGTGAGCACCGTAGACACTGTCAGTGTGAATTATGATGACTTCATAAACGATGTTGAAGTTGGCGACATACTTTTGGTGGATGGTAAGGACTGATCTATCAATCTTCAGATTACATTTGGATTGTGCGAGATTAATTCCTTGTTGAAGCAAGTGCTTGTTCATGCCATCGTAGTTGGCATGTGCTCAAATGTTCTCTACAACCGTTCCTGGTTATAATGTTTTTAGCGCAATGTACTGTTTCTCATTCCTTCAGTACTGATATTTTGTTGGTCTTGTATTACAACTGCGCTTATATGGACCATATCAGATTCTTTGGTTGTCTTTGCGAATTCACTTGTTTACAGGTAATTAGTAGAGAATATTGCATTTACTAACCCTTCATTATATCTTTTGTGCTACAGGAGGAATGATGTCGCTTGCCGTGAAGTCTAAAACAGCTGATACAGTCAAGTGTGAAGTAGTTGATGGTGGGGAATTGAAATCAAGGCGCCACCTAAATGTCCGTGGTAAGAGTGCAACTCTGCCATCCATAACAGGTCGGTTGATTTCTTCCCTAAAATGTTCAACTGTCACATGGTTGTGCACAAAATCCTGACTGCTTCTGCTCCAACAGAGAAGGATTGGGAAGACATAAAGTTTGGCGTTGAAAACGGTGTTGATTTCTATGCTGTTTCCTTTGTGAAGGATGCCAAAGTTATTCATGAACTGAAGGTCTACCTTAAAAGTAATGTTCTCTCTGTCATGTATGAAAGTCTTGGATATCTATATTGCGAACTTAATTAATGTGTTCTTTGCTCCTTTTCATATCCAGGTGCTAATGCAGATATACATGTCATTCCAAAAATTGAGAGTGCAGATTCAATACCAAATCTCCAGTCTATTATTGCCGCATCAGATGGGGTAAGACCATGGGCATCGTCTGTGTCAATTCTTTCATGTTAAAAAGACATTGTCAAGTGGCAACTCCTTTCAATATTTAAATGCCCTTCCGATATTTGTCATGAGAATTGGACCAAACAATGTGTGTTTGAGGAGCTTTTGTGGAAGTTGGAACACATAATTTTTATTGTCTTAATTCTAATGTTCTATTTCTGGCTGCATGTATCCTGTATGTGCCCACATGCAGGTCTTGCTCTATGTCTGATAAATGAAAAAAAACTATTTGCCACCTTGATGGACTTCTTTATTAGTGCTAAACACTGAACTTCTTGAGATGCTTATAGGCAATGGTGGCGCGTGGAGATCTTGGTGCTGAACTTCCTATTGAAGAAGTTCCTTTGCTACAGGTGAGATTAAAGTTTATGTATAATTTAGGAGGACAAGGAAACATTCTTACCATTTTGTACATTTCCTCCCCTCTTTTATTTGTTCATATGCCTGAAAAAACAAGCAAGCACTAATAGCATTTAAGTTGCAATTATTTTACTTTTTCAGGAGGAGATTATCAGAACATGCCAAAGCATGCAGAAACCAGTTATTGTTGCCACAAATATGTTAGAAAGCATGATTGACCATCCAACTCCAACAAGGGCAGAAGTTTCTGATATAGCAATTGCAGTTCGGGAAGGTGCTGATGCCATCATGCTATCTGGTGAAAGTGCTCATGGAAAGTAAGGTTTCAACCTGTCATAGGTTTTAACTTTTAAATGCCCTTTTATTTCTGTCCTTCCTTATAGCCTCCAAGCATTTCATTTCTTTAAGCTATTCTATAGGGTGCATACAATTTTGCATGTTGTGCTGTTGTTCCAGTAGCTTAGTCACGACCATGTTGCAAGTTGGCTTACGTTGAATTGTGCATCTTCCTGTGTTTAGGTTCCCACTGAAGGCAGTCAAGGTGATGCACACTGTGGCACTTAGAACAGAATCCAGCCTTTATAACCCAACTACATCTCCCAGTCTTGTTGCATCTCCACAGGTATGCCCCCTTCTTTCCAGTTTCCACACCTTCAAATTCACTATATGGTGGCTTCTGTATTTTCAATGTTCACTGTTCAGACACCAACTGCCTTGTACCCTTCGTTTTAATCTCTTGTTTTCTCATGATTCCTTTGGTAGGCTCTACTCAACGATGAATTTTCCCAGAGCCAGCTAAGTGAAATGTTTGGATCCCATGCAACGATGATGGCAAACACCCTTTGTACACCGATTATTGTATTTACACGTACGGGCTCCATGGCTGTCCTTCTGAGCCACTACCGTCCCTCGTCTACAATATTTGCATTTACAAACGAGTAAGTTATTTTGTGATCTTTATCCATGCCGTGCCAAATTTTCTTCCAGTGCTTTCCTTTTATGAAATCAACTTTCGAAGTATGTTGTGCATTGATGTGTACTACCTAGCATTCGGTCAAAAAATGATCAAAAGGAGAAAGAGATGCTCTGGAGCACTGACAATAACAGTAAACTGTTCTTGCAGAGAACGAGTGAAGCAACGCCTGGCACTCTATCAGGGCGTGGTTCCTATTTACATGCAGTTCTCTGATGATGCAGAGGAAACTTTCTCGAGAGCAATTAGTAGCCTGTTGGTAAGACGATGTGCTTCACACTGTTGATCTTTTTTTAGTGTCGATGACAAACAATTCTGTTTGTCTATGAGGTTTATCCCCATCTTCTATTTTCTTTTTTATTCATGGTTTTGGGTGTTCAACAGAGCGCGCAATACGTGAAGAAAGGGGAGTATGTCACCCTAGTTCAGAGTGGAGTGAAGTCAATCTGGAGAGAGGAATCTACTCACCACATTCAAGTGAGGAAAGTTCAGGGCTGATGCACCTGTTAGTCAGTCCTACCTCCACCTCCTACCGCAAGAGAAATTTTGATGGCGCCTTAAAAGTATTATCTTTCATGTCGTGTTACGAGTAACATTTTATGGAGAACATTGCTATGTTGAGGTAATGAGGTGTAGTTTATGTTGAATTTACTTGTAAACTCTGAAGTTGAATACGATATTCGTTCATCTTCGCATGATTTTACCTGCTCTAGCTTCTTGCCTTAGGGATTGAAAAGAAGCCAGCAGAGGTAAATTTGGATTTTCGAGACGGTAGTATAGTACTACATGTAGTAAGATTTCTACTTTCTAAGGAGTGTGTGAACCTAATTGATGCAAGCCTGCTCATTTCAGCTTCTGACTTATTTTTTTATTATTTATAAATTTCGTCTTTTTTTTTTGAACTTTTAGCTTTTTTGAGTTTTTTTGCTGGTTCTTTTTTTTCGTATTCGTTCGCGTTGTCCGTAATGAGCTAACATATTTTTCTATTTTAAATTTAATTACGTTAAATAAGCATCAATCAGCTACAGTAAAATTTCAGCCGTTACGGTATGATTTCAGTCATAAGCTATAATTTTTTAGCCCAACCGAGCGGGTCCAGCAGTGTGGTCATTTTGGCATCGTTGTTCCAGGCCTTTGCTCCATATCATGGTCCTGATTCATGGGCTCATGAGTCATGGCAAGCTGATAACAATTAAACAATGGCACTAGTATATGTGGTGCCCCAGCTAATTGGGCGCGCCTACTGCAGGAACAAGTCTCGTCCAATCCATCATTAGCAAGAATCACACAAAGTCCCAACTCCCAAGTATCACATAGGATCCCCTGCAACCCGGGCCTTGCTTCCCTCGAGAAAAGATCTAATTTCCAGACACAAGCGTCGACCGGATGTATCACGACTAACGTCAGATGTAATTGTCACTAGTACTATTATTAGTCAAACTAAACCAATGTTTTATTTTTATTAAAAAACTAAACCAAAATAAAGTAATATATATAAACTAGTTAATTAGGCTCTGTAGGCCTACGTAATAGCGACATCTAGTGCCCAATGACTTGGAAACTATTATGATTCAAACCAAACCAAAGTTTTCTTAAAAAACTAAACAAAGTAAAGCCATGTATATAAACTAGTTAATTAGGCCCTGTAGGCTTACGTAATGACGGTATCTAGTGCCCAATGGCTACTACTACTACTGCAGAGAGCTACGCGGCCAGTGAGTGCTTGGTGCTAGTGTCGTATGGCAGGCACCAGGTTTACTTATTTGTGGCGTGGCAGCGTGGGTCCCGGTTCGGTGGTGTCACGTCGCCTGACGGGTGGGCCCGAATAGCCTGTCAGGGAGATGCGGGGGGTGGCCGAACAGCAAACACCGGCAAGCCCACGTGCCGAGCCTGCGGCAGCGACTTTTACGTGGCCGATACCTGATGGGCTATTCCGACCGCACGGCATGCTGCCCTTTGCCTACCTCTCTGCCTCTGCTGCCTTTCGCGACTATAGAAGTAGTTTTTCTTTCGTTTTTCGTTCATCTACTAGCCTATTCAAAATATTTTTATTAGTATTTCTACTACTATTCATTTGATTTATAATTCTTCACGCTTGTTTTTATTAAGGTCGGTGGATTCAATATCTTTTTAGGCTATTTCATAGTGTAGACGGTGTCTATTTCCCATGTCAATGCCATAAGTTCGATGCAAGATTTGCTTTTTCTGTACAGTATTTAGCATCCTTTTTCTCTAAAGTGGGATCCCTAAACTAAACTAAATATCACATCTTTTCTCTCACCCTGCTCTCTCTCTCCCCCATCCTATTTCACTTACAAATAGGTTCATACCGTTTTTATTTGATTTGGAATCGGTGCAACTACTTGCACCAATGTCGGTGTTTTGATTCCTTACACCACTGCCTTTAGCGGCTGACTCTGGTGTCCTTCGGTGCTAAAAAACTTCTAGCATGGCTTTTTCCAAATGATGTAGATGACCTTAGAGGATGTATAAATCGGCTTTGATTTTTTGCTTTTGTTCCAAGAAGTCTGAACTTAATTTGAACACATCATTTTTCAAAAGTAGCTTCTTTAAGCCGCTTTCAAAAGTGGCTTCTTCAAGACACTTCCAAAAGCCATCGTCTCCTTCGCGTCTATGTCTTCCAAAAGCCTCAAGAATCTATATCCGCTATTATGAGTTAATAGTATATTTTTGTAATTAATGACAATCATATTGTGCGACTAATATTTTTCATGAGTTTGATGAATAGGTAAACGCAGGGCCGGTCCTAGGATTTTAGGGGCCCGAGGCGAAACTAAAAATAGGGGCCCTAGTATAAATATCTAAATATAAATCTACATATATATATATATATATATATATATATAAAATTTTACCAACAAACACTTAAAATACGTTATGTATTAAAGAAAAATTCATACCAAAGAGTTTATAGTTTTTACCTTAAAAATTTATAGATATCGCCCCGAACTGCTCAAAATACTTCCTGAACTCGACCTCGGTAACATTGGAAGCAAGACCTCCAACAAAAATCTTTCTAGTACGCTGGGCTGGCGAGCCAATCTTGCTGCCATTGTTCTTGCTTGCAATGCTCGTCATCCTCAGGCACAACTTTCTTGGCTTCCACCGAATAACACGGATATATCGGCTTAGGCCATGAATAATCACATAATGCCACAAAATTCGACATTATATGCAATCACCATGCGTCCATTAATCATGTGCTTGGCAATGGTGACCCGTTCGCGACACCGGATCCGTGAAGACAATGAAACCGAACCGCGGGCACGCCGGTGTTCGGCCACGCATGATGACGACCTCCACAACCTCTCCAAATCGGCCAAAGTACTTGCGGAGGCATTCCTCATTCGTCTCCCATGAGATCCCACCGATGAAGAGCTTCCCGAGTCGCCTCCATGACCACCGTCCCGCAATTCCCAAACGAAATTCTCAACCACCAATCGTGTCAAATGCGGACAAAAAAATCACCCAATGGGGTCACAACACATGACAACACCGAGATCTCGCGACGCTAAAGAACCGGACCATAAGGATAGATGGATTACTGAGTGGAGTACCGGCAAACAAATCGAAGAATCGGATTGAGCATTCCAATAATAAAATGGACGCATTTACACTAATTGGATGGAGTACCAACACCACCACCAAAGAAAGATTTGGATTTGTTTGCTCACGATTCAAAGAATGACAAGATCAAAGTGAAATCTACCCAAGGAAGTCATGGCGGCTTACCAATAAAAGAAATCGATCGGTTGGATCTCCCCTCGGCCTCTGCATGCCAATCCAGTAAAGGGAGGAGAGACAAGTTCTTGGCGGCGTGCTTGAGGAGGCGTGTTGGCAGCGCCGTCAAAGGAAGATTGATGGTTGGCGGCCGGATTTGGGGTAGGCGGGCTCGATCTTAACGGGATTTGATGGTGTGAGGCAGCAGAGATAAGAGGAACGGGGGAGCCGGGGGATGAGATTGTATATGGCCATATGGGGCCCTGCATGTTGGGGGCCCGGGGCGGCCGCCCCGCTCGCCCTCCCCCAGGGCCGGGCCTGGGTAAACGTCCCATGATGATGAAGACTTTGGATAGCATCAGTCAAGTTTTGAGATGATGAATGCCATTATGAGTTAATCATCATCAAGTTAAGATTCGGGATAAAGTATGGCATCATTTGTTGATGATCATCAAGTCAAGATTCTGAAGAGGAGATGATCATGAGTTAGTCGTCAAGTCAAGAGACCTATTATGTGCTAATGGAGGGCAAATGAAGGATGCATCATGGATTCTTGTACATCAAGATAAGGACCCAGACTTGAAATAATGATATTTGTTATCAAGATTCAAGTGGATGCTCAAGGAAAATGTATAACTAGCTAGGGTAAAGTGCATTCCTAATCTTTTACTGATCTTGATGTTTGATTAGAAGATCAGATTGTTAATATAGATTGGTGTACTATTAAGAGTGGTCTTACCTAGTAGTTTGAGTCTCATTATGTGTTGATAGCTTAATCTCACTTGCTTTAGCTCTCTTTAGCATGATTCTAGTATTTATAAATAATTGTAGCTTATACATAATCCTTGTGAGATGTGACTTAGATTTATAAATGTGTTTTATAAATGATTAAAATACATATTCCCTACTCTATATGGCATGATGTTTAGATTTGCGAATATATTTTGTAAATAATTGAAGCTCATGCACAATCCTTGTAACTTGTGTCTTAGATTTGCAAATGTGTTTTACAAACGAGCTAAGTCCATGTACCCAATCCTTGTGTCATGATTCTAAAGGGTGCAAATATATTTTGTAACTTGTTGTGAATTATGCCTTGATCCTTGTGTTCATGGTACTATAATTTACGAATGTGTTTTTGTAAATTTGTTGATGTATATGCATCCTTGCCTCTAAAAATGAACTATGGTGTGACTGCAGTTTGTGTGGTGGTATGACTACGGCAATTAGATCGGCTCTATGTGAGCTGTTGACTGGCCTATGACATGGCCACTTTGGGTGTGAAGGTATGATTGTGGCGATCTGACCGGCCCTATGTGGATGCTCTGATTAGCTATTAGTTGGCGGTCATACTGGTTGATGGCGAGCGGTTAGACCGGTGAAGTATGACAAACCTTGTGGTACTACTGAGCATTTGTTGTCAGTAGTTATTTTATAGAGAGCTCCATTTTCTAGTTGTGATTGGTGTTGTCAGACTAGTTTGTATGGCAGTACTGCAGTAGTACCGTATTTTCTAGTTTTTATTTCCAATGGCTAATTTCTTGGTATGAGGTATAATTAAATACGCTTTGTGGGCGATTGGGGACATGTTGTCGATGCCCTATTTTGCATTGCATTGAGCTAGTGTGAGGCTGTCAACTCAATTATATATGTGTTGCACCTTGTAAGTAAGGAGAGGGGTCTCTAATTGCATGTGTTGCATCTAGAGGTGGATTTTGTATCCATATTTGAGTTTGTGTATTCATTGCATATGGTGAGAGTCAAGCAAGTGGCTTGACTTGTTATTCTTAGAAGTTGTCGACTCCTAGACAATATTGGAGGTGTTGTGCCTAGTGATATTTTTAAGAAGATTGTGAAGAGGCCTGGTAATGTTGTGAAAGTTAGAGCTCATCCGCTCGAAGTGGGAAAAGGTTAACACTAGCGGAATTGAGGTGATTGGCTTAATTCGTGAAATCAGTCCAATTCATTTGGGTTTACCTCATGTGAACTAGGGAAACCGATAAATTTCTGAACACCACGGTAAAACATCATGTGTCAATTGTGGCTTGCCTTTTTGAGCTCAATTTACACGCTTGTAATTTATATTAATAGAAATTAAATTGATTGCTTGTCACTATTGGATTGCAAATGTTGACATAGACTTAAGGTGTTGATGCACTTAGGTGAACTTAGTTGATTTATGTTTTAATTGTGCTAAACCGATTTAATTTATGCTTTTGCACATAAACTCGGTTTTAGCAATAGAGAATTTTAAAAGCGCATATTCACCACATCTAGTCGGCCTACTCAAGCTTAGAAAGATGTTTCCCAATTTTTCTTTTCTAAAAACTATTTCTTCCAGTTGTTACTATTTTATTTCAGCTAAAAACTCTAGCTAAAAACTATCAACTCTAACCGATTAAAACCTCCCTTAGATATGACACACTTTAAATTTAAGATAAAAATGTGATTCGAACTTAAGCTAGTGGGTCCGCAATCTTCTTTGCCCAACATTGTACTCCGAAAAATTCTCATGGATATATCAAGTTACTTGTGGCAAATGGAAATAGGCAACATGCCTAGGGCTGGACAATTGGCTTGAAGCTCGTGGAGCTCGGCTCGTAACGGCTCGGGCTCGAGAAGTTTCAAGCCGAGCCAAGCCCGGTCTGTAGCTCGGAGAAAAAACGAGTCGAGCTCGAGCCGCTCACGAGCTGCTCGTTGGCTCGTGCGAGCTGGGCCACGAGTAGGAGCAGCACAGTCCCCAGTTGCCCGGTCGGCCCAGTCGCCCAGTCGAAAGCGAGTGCGGTGCGAATGTGCGATCAATCGATTTCGAAAGCGAGTGCGGTCACTCGGTCGGGCCAACCCTAACGCTAACCCAGTCGCTCGCGCGGCCGCCGTGGCGATCGGCCGATCGTCGTCCTTCCCCCACGCTCGGCCGCCGACGCCGTCTTTCCCTCGCGTGCACCCGCCGTCCTTCCCCCACGCGCGGCCGCCGTCTTTCCCTCGCGAGCAATCGCCGTCCTTCCACCCGCGCGCGGCCGCCGTTTGTCCCCCCGCGCCCGATCTCCGTCCTTCCCCACGTGCTCGGCTGGCGGCTGCCGTCCTTCCCCAAGCTCCATCGTCCCCACGTGCGAGGGCGATGTCCTTCCATCCGTGCGACCTCCTCCAAGCCATTTTGGCTAAGTTCAAGCCATTTTGGCTCGTTTGGCTAAGTTCAAGCCATTTTGGCTCGTTTGGTTAACTTCAAGCCATTTTGGCTCATTCGGTGAATGTGTCTGCTTTGTTGTGCCTCTGTTAACTCCGAGCCATTTTGGCTCATTCAGGCTCGCGAGCCAGCTCGAGCCTCATTTCAAGCCGAGCCGAGCCCCTCGCGTAGCTCGTTTCGGAAACAAGCCGAGCTTACTGTTCACCCAAGCCAGACCGAGCTTAGCTCTCGGCTCGTTACCACCCCTAAACATGCCTGTAGTCTGTAGACTGTCCATATTATCTGGTTGAAGCAAGGAAAGTGAGGATGACTTGACGTCGTTGAAGTTGAATCACACCTAAAAAGTTCGAAAGTTCAACGTACCTGTGTACCTTTGACTTATATTCTAAAATGAAATGTTTGACCTCATAAAGAACCCCAGCCTCTACATATTTTGGTAGATACGAATATACGATCGTGGATTGCAAACCTTACGTACCAATGTTGACACAATTAATAGTATTTGCTTAGGGCTCCGTTCTAAATAACCGTGACTTCTGATTTTGAGCACTGAACAGCTAAAAATCATTTGGAGCACGGTTACTTCTTAACACGTTTGTTTATTTACTTTACCTTTGTATTATCCACGGGAACTGTATCAGTGTTTTTTTATTTTTTTAATCAAATACATCGGAAAAGGCAAACTGCTACGTTGCTAATTTAGAGCATGTACAATACAAGATGCTTATATATGAGTGCTTAAAGAGAAAGAATATAACCACATCATTAAGCATCCATGCAAAAGTTATTTCCTCCAATACAAGCATCTCTTCCATAGGTGCTTAGATGCTATATTATCTATTAATAGATATAGTTATACACATAAGCACCTACTAAGCACCGGTGCTTATTTAAGCATCGATGCTTCAAAATAAGCACCTTATCTATCCTATGTGGCAAGAAAAATCAGTTTTTTATTACTAAGCATCTCTCTAAGTGCCTGCATTGGACATGCTCTTAGGCCATGTTCTTTTCAGCTTCTAAAAGCTGCTTTTCGGCTTTTCTACGGTAACTAGCTTTTAAACGGAGTATCTTTTTAAGATAGGGTCTAGTAGTTAATTATAGTACATACTGTACCGACTTCATTTATATCGATAAAACCATATGTAAGTTTCTGTTACTCTATAATCTCTCGTACAAATAGTCCAAAAGTCATAAACCATAGTAAAAAAAAGAGTTTCTGTTACTCTATAATCTCTCATATAAATAGTCTAAAAGTCATAAATCACAGCCTAAAAAAAAGAATAGACCCTTTAACCAAAAGCCAAAAGAAAAAAAAAAAGAAAGCCGAAACAGCGCCTTAAAAACCGTCAAGCGTGGGTGAGTGCTCGGTGTTGCGGGCGCACCTACCGGATCCCCCACCACGCCCCTCTGTATGCCGCGATTCTCTCGGAGCGCTGCCTCCCACCTCACTGCTTCCTGCCTGCCTCACTAGTTCACAGTGAGCAGCGAGCTCACACGCTCGCCCACCACCCCCCCTCTCCCACGTCCACCTCCACTCGCGTTCGCATTTCTAGATTAGATCTCCGTCTCCAATGGGTTGCTTCCAGTCGAAGCCGGCGGGGCCCCTGCCGCCCAACGACGCCGCCGCCCTTCCCGCCGAGAAACCCGCAGATCCTGGTAAGCAAACCACCGCCATTGCTGCTCCTGCTGCTGCTTCCTAAACCCTAACCGCCAACCTCGTCAGTTACGCTTGCCGTACATACAAATCTAATTTAATCTAATCTAACCAGTTGGGTTTGCGTTTGCGTTTCCGAACCGATCGAAGACGCGGCGAATGGCGTCGACGTGGGGGCCGACGGCGACGACAAGGACGCCGCCAAGCGGGCGGTGCCGATCTTCAGGGAGTTCGGCCTGGCCGAGCTGCGGGCCGCCACCAAGGGCTTCAGCGCCGACCTCATCGTCTCCGAGAGCGGCGAGAAGGCGCCCAACGTCGTCTACCGCGGCCGCCTCGACGGCGGCCGCCTCATCGCCGTCAAGCGCTTCTCGCGCCTCTCCTGGCCCGACCCGCAGCAGTTCCTCGTATGCGCTCCTACAAATGCAAATGCAAATGCATCTCTTTGTGTGGCTCGGGATCCCCTTCCGGATCTCGCAATGCGATGCGCCTCTCCTCTAATGCGTCCTTATTTTTTTTGTTTGTTTTCTTGCTTGCTTGTTGCTACAGGCGGAGGCGGTGGGCGTGGGAAAGGTGCGGCACAAGCGCCTCGTCAACCTCATTGGCTGCTGCGCCGAGGGTGACGAGAGGCTGCTCGTCGCGGAGTACATGCCCAATGACACCTTGTCCAAGCATCTCTTCCACTGTATGTGCCACTGCCACGACTCTCCTCTTCCTATTCATATCCATATTCAGTTAGTAGTAGTAGTAGTTGCTACGGGCTTGGTGACGTAATTGATGATCCGTAGAGGGTGGATCAACACATGAATCTCCTGTGCATTGATTGAAGAGCTTAATGCATCTCTACCATTACTGCATTTGACTTGTCTGTGGCTCGTGCAAAACAGATGTGGTTTGTCCGGACTATGTGGGTGTGTCTGTATTTTCTTTCAGAATGTTTTCTTTCTTGTCTGACTGGGTTATCCTGCCTTTTTTTAGGGGATAAGCAGCCATTGCCATGGGAAATGCGGTTGAGGGTTGCATATTACATTGCACAGGCACTCGATCACTGCAATGCAGAGAACCGGAAAATCTATCATGACTTGAATGCCTATAGAGTACTTTTTGATGAGGTACGCACGGCTTTGCTGACTTGTAGTCTACCTAAGTTTACCTACTGATGTTTGCATTCTAACTGCTGTTGCTTCCTCTGTGAACATGACATTTTGCTTATAAATGTTTACTTTGTGAAATTTAACTGACCTCTGTAGCTACTGAGGGAATTCTCACTTGTCACAATAATTTCTAATTCTATCAGGAAGGTGATCCCCGCCTGTCAAGTTTTGGACTAATGAAGAACAGTCGTGATGGAAAAAGTTACAGCACCAACCTGGCTTACACCCCACCAGAGTTTTTACGAACCGGTAAGAACTACCACATGATCCTTGCTAGCACATGCATGAATCATGATTAGCTGATACTGTTAGTGTTTTCCAGTGTAAATGAATATGTGAGCTTATTCTAAGCTTATAAGATATATGTTAGTTGACTTATGGTAACCACTGTCCACAAAATTAAGTCTTGAGCCTCCAGTGAATTTTGTCTCAATAATACATTTGTAAAATTTGCTGAGTATACTGAGTATCAGTCAATACATACCCTTGTGGATCGTGGTAAATTGTTCGCAGTTTTTCTTTTTGATTCCCAACTACTACTTAGCGTACCTTATTTGGATCACACTGAATAATTTATGCTCGATTCTTGTATGACAGGCAGAGTCATTCCCGAGAGTGTCATATATAGCTACGGAACAGTTCTGTTGGATCTTTTGAGCGGGAAACACATTCCTCCGAGTCATGTATGCTTCATTTGAATAATCAAATCTTTGGTTTTTCTCAAGAAGACATCTATCACTAGTTTTTGTTATCAGTTCCCTTGTATCCTGGATAATACTACAACAATGTTTAACTATCACATTGACAGCTGATAAAAAGTTTGCAACCATGGACTGCTGTGAACTTTGAACCAAGAACTTACAATACTGATATGCACTAAATTTCCATAATAGACAATGAGCGCAGCACCATCTTGTCTTAAATATTTTTCTTTTATCCAAATCCAACTATCCAAGTGCAACTCATAGAACATAGCAGCATGATAGGTAACTTATGCTAAGCTGTTGTATTGCCATTTACCAATGTTGCTATGCAAGTGGATTTTTCACTTAATTTGTTTGGAATTCCAGGCACTTGATTTGATAAGAGGAAAGAATATACTGTTGCTGATGGATTCCTCCTTAGAAGGGCAATACGCCAATGAAGATGCATCAAAATTAGTTGATCTTGCATCAAAATGTTTGCAGTTTGAAGCTAGGGACAGACCCAATATAAAGTATCTCTTGTCTTCTGTTGGGCCTCTTCAGAAGCAAAAGGAGGTAAATAACTTGAGCCTTTTTTCACACATTCTTTTTGTTTATTCGGTGCCTCTAGTAACACTATTCATCTTTTATCAATCCTATTTTAGGTGGCATCACATGTGTTAATGGGCATTACAAAAGCAACGTCAGTGTTGCCAACTATTCTTTCACCACTTGGGAAGGCCTGTGCCGGTATGGACCTTACAGCGGTACATGATATATTGCTCAAAACAGGTTACAAAGATGATGAAGGTGCTGAAAATGAGGTAAAGTACAATTGTTTTCCCCCTAATTTATGATGCTTCTGATGGTGCATCATCAATTGTGTGATGAAGGTTGCTCAGTCATGAACTTGTGATCCACATGGCTTGTTTGTCACTTTGTTGTCCCTCTTGACTTTAATGTTAACTTGTTCCTGAAGGGCCCATACTTGATTTTTTGGGTCGTATAGTCTCCTGTTCCTTCCTCTGATGGTTTACATATGAAAAGCTTTGAGGGCATTAGCATTTACAGTGTGAATATGTATCTAAGACGTCTTCTCTTGTCCATGGAGAGAAGTTGACTTGCATTCACTGATTCACCACAGTCTTGCTTGTTTATAGTTTAATAGAGCAAACTTTTTTGCACTGGATAACCAAGCATTTTATTGGTGTTCAATTTAGGAGGCTGTTTTGCTCATTAGAAGCTTTTTTATTCTGTGTGCAGAATATGAGATGCACTTTTGCCGCTTTTTTTTAAATTCCCACTTGCTCAAATATTCAGAAATTATGAAGTTTCATTCATTTGCTTTGTTAAAATAAGTTAGTTTTATTTGGTGCATGTTTATGCTGCTGTAAATACTGAAGTTATCCTTTCAAGAATGGACTCAGCAAGTGCAAGAGATGCTGAACACAAAGAAGTTTGGTGATATTGCATTTAGAGATAAGGATTTCAAGACTGCAATTGACTACTACTCCAAGGTATCATCACTTGGACTCTCTGTTTATTTTTAACTAGGCTATCCTAGTATCGCAATGTCCATATCTAGCCTAGTATCACAAGTTATTTTTAACTAAGCTATCCTAGTATCGCAAGTTATTTTGGAACTCCTGTTAAGCTGCCTCTAGTGCCTAGCTATTCACATGAATTGTACTTCCTTCTGCACAATGTTGCCAAAGCATTCGTTATATTCATGATTTATAGTGAGCATTCTGAATCTGTATCTCCTGTCCTGTAGCATGACAAGCTCATTTCCCGTGATGCAGCTAGTTGGAATGATGTCGGTGCCTTCAGCTACAGTTTTTGCGAGGCGGAGTTTTTCCTACTTGATGAATGGGCAGTCGGAGCTTGCTCTCCGGGACGCAATGCAGGCCCAGGTCTGCATGCCCGAGTGGCCAACGTCATTCTACCTGCAAGCCCTCGCTCTCTCGAAGCTCGGCATGGAAACCGATGCACAGGACATGCTCAACGATGGAGCCACCTTTGAGGCCAAGAAGCAAAACAGCTGGCGTGGTTAGGGAACAAGTCCCGGCTTCCCCCAAACTTTTGCCTTTTACCAGCAAAGGTGCGATGATATGATGAGTGTTTCAGTTGGACGTCTGTTGCACTACTAGGAGTGGGATTGAAATGCGCTGTTTTATTGTGCAATCTCCGCCCAAATGTCGATAATGAGTGGCGTTGTTGTGACCTGGAGGATAAGAACAGAGGAACATGCACTTTGTATCACGAGCGATGGCAGCAGGATCTGCTGCTGATCATTGCGTCGCAGTGCTCCTCTGGAGAGAAGATGATTGTAATTAAGGGGATGCTTTCTAACAATTTCTCCTTTTCGTTTCCATTGGAATCTTTGGGCCCCTGGACATGATAGTGTGAAGAAAGGCGGGTTCCTTGTGATTAGCTAGGGAGAATAAACGAGAGCCATCTAAATTCCATTCAATTCTACCATGTTTTTGATGTGCTGCTTGTTTCTTGAGCGGTCAAGCCGTTCCAGTTCGGTGGTAATTTGCATCATGTGGGGCTTGATAAATTGGTTCTCATCTACACTGTTGTACAGCGCACGTATGGTCGAGCTATTCGACCTGCACCTAAATCTCCAAGTGCCGTAGGAACTTGCGTTTTGGACCTTCAACTTTTGTTTTGTTGCTACTCGAAAGCGGTCACCTGAAATAATACTAGTTATTCCCAAAATTTTGCAATAATTTATGGCAAAGATTTGCGATGGTAACGCATAGCAACCCAAGATTTGAACTCTTGGACCTCTCAAAAGAGAAGTTTTGATCTCAATAGGGAACACCAAAACAAGAAAAATGCTCCATTTCTTTAAGGAAAAAGTAAAAAAAACTCATAGAAAAACTACAATTTGTCCTCACTTGCCCGGGAAAAGAACAAAAGTTGTCAGAAAAACAAAGTGAGTGAGACGCGTGGGGTCCGGTGAACTCTGCAAAAGACTGGCTGAATTTGAGACTCGTAACAGCAGAAAGGCCCAAGATAACAATAAAAGTGCGTAGAAAAAGAGCCTGTCATTTGTTTGATACTCCTCCATCAGTGAATATTTTTTTAAATTTTTAATATTCTTCAATGCAATGCTTTACCATAGTTTTTTATGATAATATACTAGCAGAAATAATAAATGTATTTTCTAAGAAAAACCTAATGATAATATAATTTTTTTCCTAAGGCAAATCTAATGATGTTATTTTCCCGTAACAATCTATACACTCTTACAAATATTACCAGACAAATATTGAAATGTTGATAGCACGGATCCTATAAGAATCTACACTTAGCGACGGAATGAGTACGTGCTTATTCGCATCCAAACAAGAAAGAATACCATTCAGAACAGACTGTTCTGCCGAAAGTGCAGCACAAGAAAGCACTACTGTTTTCAAACCCTAAACTTCTTTCCATTTGGCTGCTTATCCCAGTTGGTCTACTCCATAGATACATAACGAGCCTTTTAGCACCCTTATGCACCGACCATTGTGGCGGATGCGGGACTAGTATCTTATGGTGGTGATTAGTTGGGTTTTTTTAGTGGCTTATGGCTGAAAGCACTGTAGCTGGCTGAAAAAAACATTGTAGCTGACAGAGACTTATTTAGCATAATTAAATTTAAAAAAAATTAAAAACTATAAAAAATATGTTAGCCTATTACGTATAATACAAACAAATACGGGAAAAAAGAACTGGCAAAAAAAAAAAAACCAAAAATTCAGAAAAAGGCGAAATTTGTGAATAGTGAAAAATAAACCGGAAACCATAAGCTTAAGCCGAATTGATCAGGGTATAGATCAACTATAATGAAATAGTTATTCGCAATGTGGTTATTTGTTTTTGCAAAATTTTATAAAGTTCCAGGGACCTCTTATGTGTAGATACTCCAATTCCAGCCTTGCCCTAAAAGCTTAAGTAGCTATAGGCCCAATGGGGTTCAAGACATGGCTTTCATAATCGTGCGGTGTTGTCAGGGCACAAGCTGGTTTTACCAGGGCAGGACAAGCCAACAATGGCAAGGATTGTACTTAAGGCCGCTTACTTGGTATGTAGCAGGGTACAAGTTTACAAGGATCTTGCAGAAAATAATGTACGTGTTGAAAGGTAAGGCAATATTTTAATTCCAAGTTTTATTAGAAGACAAAAACAATAAATTAATGATGCAAAACTCACAACTAACAGCAGGATATTCATCATACTTCAGAATATACTCAAGAAAGAATATAGTAACCAAGTCGAACGTGCGCGCGATCGATTTACTTGTTAACCTGATGAAGAACAGGAAGCCGCGCAGGCTTGACGTAGTGCAGTGAGCGGTCGCGCAGATGCACTGCCCAGAAACCTTATTGCAGCCCCCGTGCAGGTACTCTCTGCAGCAACGGTTCGGAGATAGCCGCTCTCCCTCCTTCCAGGTGCTCCCTCCTTCCAGGTGCACGCCAGGAAGAAAGGTTGACGAGGTTCAGACAGCACAGTACTCGAGCACAAAATCGCAGAGAAGGGAAAAATGGAGGCAATTGGATTCTCCTTTGTCACTCTGGACGTCTCCAGGCATATATAGACAGACTGATAACTGACATGATTAAAACAACCATTTACCCACTGGTAACTAACACATTTAACCAACCATTTATCCACTAGTAACTGTCTATCATCAAAACTCAATTAAGTCTCAAATTCAAACGTTTGAATCTCATTCAAACAGAGAGAGTGAGGTGCATGGTTCAGCAAAATAAAGATGGACTTGGTCTGCCAAGTGGCGCACCACGTCACGGCACGATCGCGCGATTTTCACGCGAAAAATACACAAATACACGCGCGTGTGACTAGACAGAACCATCCTCATACCATCTCTTTCCATATTCAAGGAGTGGGGAGTACTCTACCTTATAAATCGGTCTTCCTCATCTTACCTTAGCAATATGGTACTAAATCATACATGTTTTGGAATTAAGGAAATAAACTATAATTAAATGGGCTAATTTCTAACAGTACGTACTCTAGAAACCGTACATAGATCCCCTTGTTCCACAGTCTAAAGTTTGATGTGCTGATACTTTCTTGAACAAAAGTGGCGCAAAATTTTAGCTGGCAGCCCTGTGCTCCTCGGAAAATTTATGTATTTGCCACCTTTACGACTCGGGTGGCAACAGATTTGCCATCCGGGCCTGTTGTCAGTGACTCAGGTGACTCCATATGTAAGTGACAGAGTTTCGATGGCAATTTTAAGGGTGGCAAAAACATGAATTCCCCGTGCTCCTCTGATGAATCATATAAAGGTAGAGCTTCATTGATTACAGCCGGAGCTTACACTGGTTCTGGACTTCTGGGGCTCGTTTGAGTCTTCGGCACGGCATGAAACACAGCCCGGAACGGGACGCGCCGCTCTCGGTGGTGTCGTACGCGCTATGAATGTGAAGTCTTCGCATGCCTTCACGTCCATGCTGATGCCGACGCTCCTCGATCGCCAGCTGCAACTTGTCGGTCTCCGCGTATGTCTTTTCCGCCTCCCAAGGGATCGCCGTCACCGTCGACATCTTTGCACGTCAATTTGAGCTGCGCCATCGATGTGTGTTTTGCATTTCCCTCGTATACGTGCGTCTCCTGATATGTGCATGTACCATGTCGAAGCAGTTGAGTTACTATCTCTCTAATCGAACGTACACGTCATTGTAATCTTGAGTTGTACTCTATCGGCTAATCCCGGATACTTAACGCCCCTGTTTTTTTGAACAGAAACATTATTATCTTCTATAACAGTCTAGAAGTTCAGTTACAGATAGAAAAATTATTATGTCTGCTCACGAATATTTTAAAAGTTAGTTTGATTAAAATAAGACATAACGGTCAAATTTAACAACTTTAAGGGCGTCCAAACTCAAAATTTACTTACACTCAAAAGATCCAAAGAAATTTTCCACATGAACGCTTGAGTGCGGTCATAACCCTGACACAAAAAGTTGTAGCATCCTTTCTTCTTCTAATCTCTGTATTGGTGAAAAATGAAGTAAGACTAAGTACAACCAACTGTACTCAACAAGTCACATAAGGAAATGCTACTTAAGTACTTACAAGGATTTTCAAAAGATTATGATATATAGGTTTTTTTAAGTGTTTGTAGTTGTAGTTTTATTTGTAAACATTTTTAAACATAAAAGAATAACCACTTCTTAAGGAATTGGGGTTTCAAAACTTGATTATTAAACTTCAACATTTCCAAATCATTTTTAAGTCTACTTATACTTTGCTGTTGGAATCACCCATTAAACACAGTTTCATATACCGGAAGTACGGCACATTCAAGATACTACTGTGATTACTCCGAAGAGCAGCTGGCTAGGATGATCTTTGTGCTACCTCAGGCAGGGCATTGCGGCGGTCAAAAGTTGCAGAGCATGTCAAGTCAGTCGTGAGGGAAGGCACGTAGAGAGAGCAGAGAGGACGACAAGGCGGTAGTGAGAGGCGGCTACAACACTTGTCTAGTGAGGGTTGTGGCAATTCGACAGCTTGTGTTGGCAGCAGCTAGCTTTAAGGTGCGGGATTTGTACGACGCACGGTAATCGACCGAGAGAGAGAGAGAGAGAGAGAGAGAGAGAGAGAGAGAGAGGGAGGGAAGAGCAAAGGCAGCGGTGGACTCTGTCAATGGCTTTGACGTGCAGCCATAGTATTTAAGGAAGTGTCAGGGCGGGAAAAACAAGGGAGTACGATCTCTGACCAATTTGTAGTGGTGTGGCAGCGGGGAGAAGGACCGGGAAGGTGCGGCGACAGAAAAATTAGGACGGCGACCAAGTTGGTGGCGATTTTTTGGACCGTGAATAGTGCATGCGCGAATGGCTGAAGGGGGTGATTCGGTAGGGGAAACACAACACATATGGCTGGGATGGATGTAGGATTAAGCCAAGGATCAAATGGAATCGAAATCCAACAAAAATTCAAATCCTTTTTGAAATTTAGTTTCACTTTAGTTACTATTCATCATTCGAAACATGCGGTCTATATGGGTGTTGATAAACATCACTCGATATTTTTTCTAACTATCATCCAGATTTGTGACCGTTGGATTAGAGATCCAACGTACATGAATTCCCCCCTAAAAATCCACCTCTCAAAAAAAAAGAGTCATTGGATCTCTAATCCAACGGTCCCAAATTTGAATAATTGTTAGGAAGAAAACATCCGGATGATGTCTAGATACACCCGTCTATATAACAGAGATTTGTGCCAATGCTCTGGTTGCGCAATAGCCATCTACTTCTCAGACTAGTTGCTTTTATTTACATACCACAATACTATATGTTACGTTATGATACCTCTTCTTATACACAGCAGCTCCCGTATTGGATCAGAGTTTGTGAGATACGGCACAAGAGTGCACGGTATTAAGAGCGAAGAAGATGAATCTAGTAGAGAACCAAAATAACGACATCGAAGCAACCACGACAAGAGAGTAAAGATTTGGCGAAACCAACCGCAAATTTTTTAAGGCCCGGCTTAAGTGAGCTTAAGCTATTAGCTTCTAGCCTTTTCATTTTGTCATTTTCTAGTTTTTTAGCTTTTTTTGTATTTTTTTTGTATTCCTTTGTATTGTCCGTGATGATACAACTTTTTTCATTTTAAATTAAATTATGCTGAAAAAGCTTCCAACAGCTACAGTGCAAAAAACCCCTAAAAATAGTGCAATTTAAGCTAGAAGTTTAAGCTTTAAGCTCACTTAGCACTACCTTAAGCACAACATTAAAAGAATACAAAAGGATTATTGTTCACTCACAACCCTCTTAAATGTTTTAAGACTCTCGGATCTTTGCCCTATATAAGAATTTAATACTAAAGAATATCTTAGCCTCTAATCCTCTCATGCGCCCATTGCTTTGAATGAGTAGGCTTGACTGCTAGGTTGGTTCCATATGGTCACCCCTTTGTTTTATATAGTCCCTCTTATCCCTTCTCTATTTTAGAGTAAGAATTCTAATCGGAATAGAAATAGGAGTAAAGATTCATTTAGAACTCTTTATAGCATATTTTTTAAAAATATTAAAAATTAGATATGAGTCACCTTACCTTAACGCTAAATATGCTTGCTTGCTTGGTTTCTTAGTTTGCAAGTACTACTAGTGGTGAGGATGACAGGCCGGTGACAAGAACCTACAGGAAAACGGCTTCTCAAGACGACGATGGAGAACTTATCAAAAAAAAAAAAAGACGACGATGGAGAAAATGCCTCAACATTGAATTGAACGGTGGCACCCTAAGATAGGCATCCCATTCACCTCGATCACCATCCACAGCGACTTAATCTCCACTCTTCTATCTCTTGCCGACCATCTCCAACAATCCAAAAATGGTTGCCATCTACAATAGGGACACATCACACATGCACAAACTAAACACGCCCCTGACATCATGTGTACTGTAGATCGTGTGCTGATCTTCAGTACTTGTATATGCATCTGACAGAAAGCAGAGTTAATTTGATTCACCTGGCCTGCCTGATCTATTCTATATATATGTCATTCGATCTAGGTAAACGTATAGTGGATCTCATCCATTCGTTCTCTAATCATTTCTTCAGATGATCAGTTTCGTTCTCTAATCATTTCTTCAGATGATCAGTTTCTCTGAATTTTGCACAATTGCATTGAAACGAATGAATGAAAGGCGAGTTTTGTCGCCTAGTAAAATAATTGGCAAGCAAGCAAACTCCCAAAAATGACCTTGTTAATAGCGATTCCTTTCCTGAGTGGCCCTTTTGAAGCTTTGAATCTCCTTTCGATGGTATCTTGGGCGAGAAGCAAATTAGTGCCTAGTCATGCTATGCGCACAAACATTTATTTTGCATTTTTTTTGTACTTTCAGGAGGATTCCAGAAGGACAGGAAAGGTATATCTTGTACATGTTTTGTGCTCCGTTCCATTATGGCGATTCTTTTTCCTGTAATTAGCTTTGTTTGTGCTAATTGATCGTTGACATATGTTTAGCATATAGGAGAAGGTTCTCTTCTCTCTGTTGTGCTTGCTTTTCTTATTATATTACATTATTTAGCCAGACCTCTGAATTATTCTAGCCCTAGCTATATTATTCTTCTGTTACATTAATTAGTGTCTTTTTGCCAATGAAGTTTAATTTCTTAATAATTATGTGGCACTCACCTATCCCAAGGAGCAGGAAGGAAGCTACCTCAGAGAAAACATGCATTATCCAAGTAACACTTCAGGTGGAAGCAAGCCACCTAAAGTGCACCAGTGGTGCAGTCTTCAGACTAGAAGAAGCTACGTACACTCTCTCTTTGTGTACTTAATTAGCAGCAGAATCGAATTATTCTGAGATTAATTAAGGGTACTATTTAGTCTGTAACTCTGTATGCATGGATATATCTATATCCACATTACTCAGAGATTGAGAATGCTCTTAGTTACATTTATGCATGAGAAGCCACTGATTTGACTTTCAGTACTGGTTTGTTGCCTGGTTGCACCCCAGTAGGTGAAGTTGAGCATGCAGCTTAATTGCAACCCTACCGTACTTAAGAGTCTTAGACCACCGTTGGATGCAAACAAGAGATCCTTGGGTGCAACAGTGAAAGTCATTGCAGCCAAGATAAGATGATTCATATGTCTTATGTCATCTGTCTCTTGACATCTAATCATGCATGAGCACCACCTCAGTCGTCAGTGCTAGCTTTGCTTGGACTAGGCACCTTTAGTTAGTACTAATTGTACTTGGAATTCCAATGCTGATGTTCTGCCTGATAAAGTTTAAACTGAATTCACAGTACATAATCTGGCAAATCATGATAGAAAAAGAAAAGTAGGGGTTCATACTTGACAGATTAAGTTGGAATTCCTGTGCTGATGTTGTGTGAGATCATAGCTGCCAACTAACTTTAAACCGAATTAACAATGGCTGGATAATTAAGATCATCAGGGGAGGAAAGAAGTGGGGGTTTCCTGGGGATCAAAAGGGGCCAACCTTAGTGCCATGCTGATGCAGCTCTGATGGTGCAGCTGCATTGCCCAGCCTCTGAAAGTGATCCTTGGTCGTGCAACCCAGCCTGCTCAAGTCAAGCAGTAACTAGCTAGGCCCTACTATGAATAAAGCAATTCTAGTCTTCGGATGGCACCATATGTGTTCATATCTGAAAATGGCCAGGTTAAAGCTAGCTCGCTTGCTTCATCTGTCCTTAAAACATTTCTGGCCTTGACAGGGCAACTAGTAGCTAATTTCCTAGTCCTAGATATTAAACTAATGATCAAAAGCTAATCAAAGCCCGTTCCCTTACTTGTGAGCGTGTCATGCATGCATGTATTCAGTGCAGACTACAAAGGCAACGATTGTTTCTTTGTGCATGACGTGTCTCTTTGGACACATAGTTATGAACATCTGACTTCAGGGAGCCGGCTGGACTTACTAAGAACGGGAAAATTGCACATGTACCCTATAGTTAATATGCACTTGTAAATTTGCCCCACACTTAAGTGGCCTTATAATTTTACCTCATACTTGACATGCCCCCTTATTATTTTGCCCTATTGCCCATTTAGCTCCTATTTTAATTTCGTTTTTCATTTTTTGGGGCAGAAAAAATGCAGTAAAAAATATTTTTCCACAGGCCGAGCAAAGAGAATGTTTTAAGCATTTAATGGACAACTTTGTAAAACGAAATTTTCCTGCCCCAAAAAATGAAAAACGAAATTAAAATAGGAGCTAAATGGGCAATGGGGCAAAATAATAAGGGGGCATATCAAGTATAGGGCAAAATTACAAGGCCACTTAAGTGTAGGGTAAATTTACAAGTGCCTACTAACTATAGGGTATATATGCAATTTCCCCACTAAGAACTTAGTTTGTTCTTTGGCTACACAGTTCAGTTACTGTACACAACACGGTTACTTGGAATACTAATGTCTGCAGTGTAGTGTGTTTAAACCTATAGGCTATAGTCATAGGCTAATTAACCATGAAGGTTGTTTTTTAATTTCATGTTTGAACCTCCAACTGAAGTTAAGCACTAGCATTTCGTCAAGGAAGAGTCGCAAGTAAATAGTTGAGCACCAACTCCTATCCTGAGTGACAAAGTAGTGATAAGATGGAGACTGTTCTGACTGAAGCACTCAAGTCCTTGGGAGATTTGGTGTTTGGTGGGGAATGGCAGCTGACAAGTACATTTGTCCCCATTGTGGGGCAGAGCTGCTAGCTCATGTTGTGAGCCAATGACAAGGAAAAAATGTGCTCTTAAAGTGCAAGCTAGCTAGGAAGAAAAGAATACAAAGCTAGTGCAGCACTCTAGCTTGATGTCACCAGAGAGTTTCAGCTCTAGCATGGACTGAATGATGCTTGTTGTCTAAGATTAGTCTCTCTTAATTATATATTGCTTGTTGTATTATATATCTGATAAACTTGAAGTGCAAGCTTAAACAGTGGCAGAGGACGGGGAAAAAATGAGGTGGAGTGGATCGAAAGCAATACCATTGAAGCTCCTCCAACCCTGTCAACGTCGGAGTTTGCACTGTTGGTGGTCTGCCGCCGCCCGCCGCCGCGCGGTTACGCCATCGCCAGCCAGTGTGCGCAGCGCCAGCGCCTTGCCACCGGTGGCCGCGCCGCCCACCGCCGCCGCCGGCTACACCTGTGCCGCCGCCGGTTACGCCATCGCCAGTGGCGGCAGCGCCAGCGCCATCGCCACCGATGGCGCGCCGCCGCCCACCGCCGCCGTCGGCTACGCCCGAGCCGCGCCGGTTACCACTACCACCAGCAGCGGCGCCAGCCACACGCGCCACCGGTGGCCGCCGCCGCGCCGCTACGCCATCGCCAGCGCCATCGCCACCGGTGGCTGCCGCCGCCGCCTACGCCAGGTCGGCCGTCCAGGAGGTAGGAGCGATCTAGGGTTTACATTTACATTGACTAGCTAGTAGCTATTGGGTTATTGGATACTGGATAGGGGGGTATATGGGGGCCTGCTGCAAAAAATCAAGGTATGGCCCAAGCCTTACCTTGCCCTATCGGGCCCTCCACCACTGTGCTTAAATCCTTGCTTAAACTGGACTTGATCAAATCTAGTGGGTAAAGAGCTTACTAAATTACGATAGTGCTCAAATCATTCAATTATATTTAGTGGAAACCCTGAAATTCTCATCGTATGTGTGCACTGTTGTGTTATTTTTGAGTTCAGGAAGGCTGTCGTTACAGGAACAAGGTTCAACTTTCAGGTCAACAGGACTGAAGTAGCTTTATACGCCTCAAAGCTGTTTGAAAGGTGGTGTATGGCTGCAATTGCATCATATCTACTGTACATATACAATTCAACTTATTATATATCTGGTGGACTTGTAAGCACATATAGTTAGGTGGCTACCGGTTTCAGAATCCGTCTGACTAGGATTCACATGTATTTTCATCCTGATAGGCGCAACTGCTTGTCATGTATGACGACTATGAGCACTTTTTATGTTTTTTTCTCCAAATTAAAGGCGCATTATCAAGGGCAGCTGTATTCCAGGCATGTCACTGTACCTACCTCCGTTTTCAGATATTTTGTCTATAGAAGAAGTGTTAGATTATGTAGATAGGTCATACATACAGTGAGGATGAATAATTGACATTTAGATTGCATTAAAATTTACGTTTGTGAAAATTTTAGATGGTGCTCTTTTGCAAAACTGGAACCAGCAGATGTCGACCATGGCAAGTCGATCACTAAAGATCGACAACAGCAAGTCAAGCATGGCAGAACGACCACAGCATGTCGACCACGACAAAACAACCACGACATGTTGACCATGGCAGAATGACCACAGCATGTCGACCACGACAGAACAATTCAAGGCTGAACGACCATGCACAATCAGAGCTACAGTGAACCGGTTGGAGCTACAGTGAACCAGTCATTGGTCGTAACTTTAATACCTGGTCTGTGGTCTTTGCTATAGTAACTGGTAGATAGCTCCAGTACCTAGTCGGTACTTGGTGATCGGTAGTCAGTGCTACAGTGCCTGGTCGGAGATCGATAGCTGTAGACTTTGTGATTGGTAGTTATAGACTTCGCGACCTGTTTTCGTAGTCGTAGGCTTCGCGATCTATTGTCATTGACTTTGTGATCGGTATTCGTAGGCTTTGCAATCGGTTGCCGTACGCTTCACAATCGGTACTCATAGGCTTCGAGTGCTTCAATTCTTATGATCTTCGAGTACCTTGAGTACTCATATGTGTTGGGCCAACGATCTGACCGGCTGGAGCATGGTGGTCTGATCAGTTTTGCTGAGTGGCCTGATGTTGATTTCTGGAGAACATAGATATTGAGGTCGTGGATGATTTGATTTGTGTCTATAGATGGATAAGGGTGTGTTATGCATGTGTGGACTGATGTCGGTTAAGTTGGGAAGAACTTGTGCTGGGAAAAATATTCTTTGCTCTTTGTATGTGCAGGTTGGGCGTGAAAACGGTCATGGTCGGTGCTGAGAAGGACCGGGACAAGAGGGGAAATCTGAGGTCCACATGGTTGAGAATGTCACAAGGTGGTCTGGCTCACGCTGGAGAACGTGGATAATACATGGAGAAGCTACATGAGGTATTGTTCTAGAGGCTTCGACACATAAGGATAATACGTGGAGAAGTGACGGGAGGTGTGGTCTTGGAGGTTTTGACACGTATTGAGTTGAAAGAGTTATAGAAAGAGTCCATAATTGGAAAGGTTTAGAGATTATGGAAAATCTGTGTTTGGAAGGTTTTCGGGTCCCTTACTTTTTCGAAACGAATGGAGTTTGGTGTCCATAACTTAAAAAGTTTAGAGATTATGAAAAAAAACCCATGTTTGGAAGAGTTTCAGGTCCCTTGATTTTCAGAACAGATAGATTTTGATGTCTGTATTTGATGAGGACACAATTTATGGTGTTAGCCTATAAAAATAGGGAGAGGCTAAGGGTTGACGCAAGGTTTTAGGTGGAGTAGATTGAGGAGGTTTTAATTTTGGCTAGGCTTTTAGGGGTGCTTGTGAAGGCATTTTGTAAATCCACGAAAATCCAGTAATAAGCATCATCTTGAATCAATCTGGTTCTTGATCTGCTTGAAAAGTTGCTGGTGATTGCAGTTGGATTGAAGCTTATGACGATGTGCAAAGGTGTCGAATCACTGCCAGGGAAACAGAGGAAATACGAATACTTGAAGACGCAGTTGAGCACTGAGCGGTCAAAACCTTTACCGGGCACTAAGAGATTTCAAAAAGCAGTGGTAATCATTCACCCCCTTTGATTGCGGTATTCGATCCTACAGTAAGCATTTTAGGCTGCATGCAGTTGTACAGATAAATAAGAGGTTCTAAATTCCTAAGAAAGAGCAAATTCTTGATGATTAGGTCAATTGTCCTGATGCAGTTTGCACTCACAACTTGTTCCCCTCCATGAACTTTCAGATACTTCAGTACAAAAAAATCATTTTTCAAGTGACTCACATTATTGCGCCAACACTTGTGATGCACGTACGTTGAAGTATATTGGCTACCTTTTTTCATTAGCATAGTTTTTTGGGTGAATTAATTGGTGCATACAACTCAATATGGTATCAGAGCCTAGAGGTCCTGAGTTCAAGACCTGGCTAACATGGTTTTTTAAAAAAAAATTGCGCCCCCACTTCTAGTCCTGATTTTAGGCCAGGAGGAGCCTAGTCATGAGCATACGTGGGCATGAGAGGAGTGTAGTCCAAAGCAACCTAGATGTGAGTGTGAGAGGAGTGTAAAAATTTGTAGCCTAGATGTGAGCGTGAGAGGAGTGCAAAAATTTGCGGCCCACTTCTAGTCTAATGCCAAGACATGAGCGTGAGGCTGGCGTGAGCGTGAGAGGGAGTGTTAAAGTATATCGCCCACCTTTCCACACCTAGACATGAGTGTGATGGGGGTGTTAAAGTATATTTACATGAGCGCGAGGCATGCACGTGAGGGGGAGTGTTAAAGTATATTGCCCATTCCACACCTAAACATGAGCATGAGGTGGAGACATGAGCGTGGGAGTGTTTAAGTATATTGACATGAGCGTGAGGGGACACCTCGACATGAGCGTAAGGGGTGAGAGAGTGTTAAGTATATTGCCCACCTTTCCACACCTAGACATGATCGTGTGGGGGAGTGTTTAAGTATATTGACATGAGTGTGAGGGGAAGTGTTAAAGTATATTGCTTACCTTCTCACACCTAGACATGAGCGTGAGGGGGAGTGTTAAAGTATATTGAAATGAGCATGAGGGGACACCTAAACGTGAGCGTGAGGGGTGAGAGTTGCGGCCCACTTCAGCCTAGATGTGAGCGTGATGGGGAGTGTTAAAGTATATTGACATGAGTGTGAGGGGGGTGAGAGGAGTGTAAAAATTTGTGGCCCATTATAGTCCAAAGCCTAGGTGTGAGCATGAGAAAGAGTGTTAAAGTATATTGCCTACCTTTCCACACCTAGACATGAGCGTGATGGGAGTGTTTGATGTGAGCATGAGGGCGAGTGTTGAAGTATATTGCCCACCTTTCCACACCTAGACATGAGCATGAGGGGGAGTGTTGAAGTATATTGCCCATGTTTTCTCATTAGTTTCAATTTATGTTTTTGTGTAAATTGGTTGGTGTATATAACCCAATAACATATAGTCACTTTTAGCCCTAGAGAAGCTTAATTTCCCTTCTACTCCATATTTTAGGCTAGGAGGAGCCTAGACGTGAGGGTGAGGGGAGTGTTAAATTATATTGTCCACCTTTCCACACCTAGACATGAGCATGATAGGGTGTCTTTGATTTAATCGTGAGGGGAAGTGTGAAGTATATTACCCACCTTTTCACACCTAGACATGAACATGAGGAGGAGTGTTGAAATATATTGTCCACTTTTTCTCATCAGCTTCAGTTTAAGTTTTTGTGTAAACTAGTTGGTGCATATAACTCAATAAGTGTAATAGCCCAGTTGTTTATTTCAAAAATTATTAGTGAAAAAATTAATTTAATTTAAAAAGCAGTGTTATTTGGTTGCCTAAATTTTGAATTTTATTTGTCCTTTTTAGCTTTTAAAAAGGCTTCTTTTTTAAAAGTAGTTTAAGTAAAACATAAAAATAATATTAAATAAATGATATTCTGAATTTCTATAAAAATCCTAATTCAAACTAATGATGTGAACTCATTTGGCTTTTATCTGGATTTTCTATGATTTTCTAGAGCTAAAAACCAAATTTTCAAAATTTAAAAGTATTTTTAGTATAAAATTTAAAGACCAAATTAAGTTAGAAATAATTTTCCTAAGTCCAAAATATATTCAGGAATTTATATGAATTTTTCTAAACTTTTTGGATTGTATTTGCTATTTTTAGGCCTTACTTAATATCCTCTGGCAGTTCTGAAAATCAAAAGATTTGGATATCCTCCCTTGTTCTGGGGCTGACACATGGCCAGCACTGATCTTGTTCGCTCCGCCACACGTCATCTTCTCCTTCTTCCTATGCGTCTTTGCTATCTCTCCTCCTATCGGCGCTTTTCCTCCTTTCTCTCCGACCTTGAGCCCCACCGCTTAGCCTCCCCTTCCTTCTTCTTTGTCCTCTTCTTCCTCCACGTCCTTTCTCTCTCTGTACCACTCCGCTATTTCCTTCCCTTGTCGAGATTCCCTTCCCCTTTCCCATGTGACCCGCACCCATCTTTCCCCTTCACGTCAACCTCCACAATCCCCACGCTTTAATCCTCTCTCGTGCGCGCCGCACCTTATCTCCTCCGTAATCGCTGCCGCCTATGATCTTCGATGACAAATTGGGGAGCCATGCCCTTCAAGACACTATAAATACCCCTCCCCTGAGCACCTCACCGCCTCACCCCCGCCTTCTTTCTCTCGCTAGCCAGTTGCTGCGCATTATGCTCACCTCCTCCCGAGCTCCTCCCCGCTGCTCTTGGCCTCCTCTTGGTTCACCAATGCCGCCAAGAGGTCAACCACCCCAGCGCCATCCTCACTGATCACTCCGTTGTTCAAGTCCACCACCAGAGTCGTCCCCTCACTGGAGCATACCGCCACCGCCATTTTCGGTCTGTCACCGACCACTCTCTGGTCATCTCTGGTAAACCCTGTGCCCACCAATGTATCGCTCATGTTCTCCTCTTCTGTTTGGGCACCTTGCTGCTCATCGTCGACCACTAGAGCGCCGACGACCGCCACCCTGAGCCGTCGCCATTGCAGTCTTCTTCGACTGCTACTGCACTCTCCTCATGACCGCTCTAAGCCTCCGACCACTCTTAGCCTTCAACCGAATATTGTAGCTTTCGACCAACTATTGTACCCTTCAACCACATAGAGTCTTTCGACCAACTATTGTACCCTTCAACCACATAGAGTCTTTCGATCGACTACTGTATTGTTCAACCACATAGAGCCTTTCAACCAATTTCTGTTGCTCTCGAGTACACATAGTCTTCGATCGATTACTGTAGCTTTCGATCACACATAGCTTTCGACCAGTTACTGTAGCTTTGACCACTATAGCCCACGACCATGTCATCCCATGACCACTGCAAAACACGACCGCAACCGCTTTCGATCACTGTAGTAATATTTACTGTATAATTTTTTAGAAATTTTATGTGATCTGAATTTAACATGTTTATTCAGATTAATTTAATTATGAATATATGGGTAAATTTATCCAAATAAACATGGCAAATTCGGATCACACAAAATTTATAAAAAATTAAACAATAACTATGATTATATTGGAAGGCTTCACATAAAATTTTATAATTTTTAGAGCTCGTTTGCTATATATAAAAACTTGTATAAATATTAAAATTTTATGAATTTTTGAGCCACATTCACAATGGATAAAATTATCTAAAATTTACACTGTGAGGTACGTTGTGTTAAGAGACTGTACATAAATATTAGTAATTTTTTGAGGTCATTTTTTATATTTAAAAATTCAAATAATTACTAAATATAAAAGTTAGGGTAGGTAATTAAGCCGGCTTAATCACCTGCCGCCCCCACCGGGCGGTAGGTTGCCTGTCGTCCCCCCACCAGGCGGTAGCTTGCCTGTCGTCTGCTGGCGGGGCATGCGTCTGCCGCTAGCGGCCTCGCCACGTGTCGCCTCGTCAGCGCCGCCGCCACCCACCGAACAATTTAAGTGTCATTTTTATAAATACGATATGCATACGGTTAGTTTTACAAATACTATATGTAACAGTGTGAAATCCGGCTTTATCTCTATGTGTTGTGTGCTCGGTAGAATTTTGGACATGTTTGGACCCCTAAAACCCCCGAAATTCCGTTTTTAGACCTCAAATTAAAAAAATTCCGTTTTTGGACCCCTCCCGACCGCGCGTCCTCCGTGTGCCGCCACGTGTCCCGGTCGTGCGATGCAGTACCGCACGATCCGCCTTATTCATCGGGTCGTGCGGTACCGCGCACGACCACCGCTGCCGCCGCCGACCGCGCATTTCTTCGCCGAGCGCACGACCGGGAGATGAACGCGCGCTCAGACGGCGGGTCGCGCGCTCGGACGTCGCACGCGCGCGTTTTCCATCGAACGATTCGGTCGGCTTTGCGCGCCTCTCGCGCGCGCGTGAATGCATGCAGCGGTAGTAGGTACGTACTCGACTCAGTGCACATGCGACGCGTGTGATTGCGAGCGGATGCAATGCGCATGCAGTTGCTGATGACCATGTGCATTGTGGCAGGAGTAATTAATGAAAGCCATGCGACCCATGCATCCAATTAACAAATGCTATTTACTCACTCGAGATCTAGCTTCATCTTTGGCGGCGGGTCGTGCGATGCAGTACCGCACGACCGATGAAACAATCTTGATCGTCGGTACCGCACCGCACGCCGGACACGTGGCGACACACGGAGGACGCGCGGTCGGGAGGGGTCTAAAAACGGAATTTTTTTGATTTGGGGTCTAAAAACGGAATTTCAGGTGTTTAGGGGTCCACAAGTGTCTAAAATTCCGCTCGGTATGCCAATGGAATTCTATATTCGTATATAGCGAAGTACTCGTGTAAATCGCACGTGCACGCATGAGTGTTCTCGTAGAAACGGAATTCATCTTGTCCAAGTGTAAAGGTGTAAGTCGGCTGAAATTGAATTCTGGTAGTGCAAAGGTATAAGTCGGCTGAAAATTAGGTTGTGCTTGTTTGAGCTTAAATTTTTAGCTCTTCAATTTTGTTTTTTCTGACCTTTTGATTTTTTAGGATTTTTATATATTTTTTCTCTTAATCATTTGTATTGTCTATCCTGATAAAATCTTTTTTATTTTTAAAAAATAAATTACGCTGAAAAATCTACCAACATATAAAGAAAAACTACAATAGCACTAAAAAAGCTAGAAGCCTGAGTTTTGAAAGTCCAAATGTGTAACGTAAGTATGAACGTGAGCTGTAAAACAAAGTAAAATTGGTCACGAAACACCAGTACGTGGCCATTGAGTTAACTAAGCCAACTGGCTAAGCACGGACCTACGTGATGCAGAATAAATTCATAGATAAATAAAAGTGTATATGAAAACATTTTTTCACTTTTATGGCGGCTGCTGCCATCTGCACCGTGCGAGACCTGAGAGCCATTCCATTCCCTGAATGGTAACACGCCAAATGGCAATACCAAGATCAGAGAAGGAGAGTTCCCCATATCACGATGCTTGTACACCCCCCATATCACGATGCTTGTACACCATGTCTTCCTTTAGCATTGTCTCTTAATCCATTAAGATTAGTTGCTTAATTACGGGGTTAGGCCAAAGGCACAGATGAGAGCGTTGGTTTGGTTAACCCATTGGCGGGAAGCAGTAGTTAGAGCAACTCCAGTAGTAGCTCTCAAAACAGGGCCCCTACTTTTTATTTGAGGGCTCCCCCTACTTTTGAGCGCCCTGTTTTTTTGCATCTACTCCAACAGCACCCCTCAAATTTAAGCCCTCAAATCCATTCCACTACAACTGACATATGGGACCCACTCCTCATTCTCTCCTCACCCCGCCGTCTCGGGATGCGGCGGGAGCCGACTCTCGGCCAAGTGAGCGCAGATCGGCAGCCCAAGAAGAGAGCGGCGGCAGAGGCGGTTCGCAAGCGGATCCCAGTGGCGGCGCCGGATATGACGAGGCGTCGGGCGGTTCGCGATCGCCGCAGCGAGGCAGCGCAGAGGCGCAACGCGGCGGCGGCGAGGGCAGCGGCGGTCGGCGGAGTGGAGCAAAGCGGGCATAGCCACCGGGCGGCGGGAAGAGCGGTCGGGCGCGAGGTCCCAGATCCGGTGGCGGAGCTGCCGGATCCGAGGCCAACGGCCGGATCCGAGGCGGCGTCGAAGGTGTCGGCGGCTCGGGAGCGCGTGCCGGTGGAGCGACGGAGGCGATCAGCAGCCGGCGGCAGCCAGCGATGACGCAGCGGCGACGCACGAAAGAGGCGGAGGAGAGCGAGAGGCGGCGGCGCGGCAAGCGGTGGAGAGGACCAGCAGGCGGGAAAGAGGCGGGAGGGGAAAGAGGCGGCGGGGAGAATCTGGCGGCCCGGCAGGCGGGCGGCGAAGCGCGGCGGCGGCAAGCAGCCGAGGAACCGGCGAGCGGAGGCGCGGATGAGCGGAGGAGGCGGGCGAGGAGGCGGAGGCGGGCGGGAGGAGGCGGCGGGAAGGATGCAGTGGGAGGAGGCGGGTAAAGATGCAAAGGCGGGGAGATTCGGCGGACGGGAGGGGAAGAGGCGGGCGGGGAATTTTCACGGTGCGGGAAAAAAACAGGAAAATGAGGGGTGGGGGGAGCCCCTAGGAATGAGGGGTGGGAGAGTGATTTGAGGGGCTCCTCAAATTTGAGGGCTCTAGTAGAGGCCCTGTTGGACCTCCATTTTTATCTCAAGCCCTCAAATATGAGGTTTGAGGGCTCAAGTAGGGCCTGCTGGAGTTGCTCTTAGCTTTGTTTTAAGGGTTAGCTGCTGGTCTTAGTTTAGAACAGTAAAGTGTGAACAGTTCGCGCGGCTCTTGGCGGCTGCTTGGAGGCGCGACAAACTCCAAACGGACTCTTCGAATTGCTTCGCGCGTACGACCACACCTAGGCAGGCTAGGCTACTTTTCCCTCTCTATATAACCCCTTGCACCTTGCTGTTTCTCACACCTCTTCTCACCTTCACAATTCAGAGCACACACACCGTCCTCTTCCTCGATCTCTTTCTTCCGGCCTCTTCCTTCCCTAGCTAGCCATAGCAAACCAACCATCATCGTAGCTCTTGTAGCTTTTGCTTCTGGTTGATTCGACGCTTAGGATTCCCGCAAGTATAATGATCGTGAACTCCGGCAGCTGGTACATCGTATTCGTCAGCACCTGCCCGCTGGATTTCGACAAGCTCAAGAGCTTCTACTTCTGGATCTTCCAAATCTTCAATAGATGCTGCCTCTGCACCCGACTCCTAGCTTGATCGCCACCTGATCCTACTGCCTATATATATGTGATATACGTCAATCTGCCAGAAATATTTATCTGGCAGTTGACATTACAACTAGTTATAGTCCCTGTTTCTTCTTTTGCTTTGCTATCCTTAGGTTTGCGCTTGCCGAAGATATTTGAATAGGTTGCAAGTGTGTACTTATATACGAAGTGATTAATGGGAACTATGACTCTGCCACCCGGGTTCCGGTTCCACCCCACCGACGATGAATTGGTCCAGTACTACCTGAAGAGGAAAGTGGACAACCTCAAGATCGAGCTTGAGGTCATCCCTGCCATTGATCTGTACAAGTTCGAGCCATGGGAGTTACCAGGTATATACATGGCTCCATGAAACATGCCACCATTTTGTCATCCATTATATTCTGTGGATTGTGGTAGCCAACTGACAGTAGTTAGTGAAACGGTCTGTTGCTTCAGAGTTGAATTTTTGCAATGTCAGCATGGTGAACTTTGCCTGAAAACTTCAGCAACGATAAATAGGCGAACCCTTTGACTCACTAGCCTTTTTCCCCCGAAAGGGAAAAATAAAGTAGCGGAAACCGGAAAGAAATATGCTTGGTAGATTTGTCGTTTTCATTGCTTGCTAGCTAGATAAAAAGGGAATTTTATTTTTCTCCCTAGGCCGGTTGCAGATAAGTCCTTTTTATCACCTCTTCAAAAGAATCTTGTTCTCCAGAAGAGAAAAAGCATGCCATCATCTCATTCCATCTGCAACCTCAAAGCGAAACTTTTGGTATATTCTCTACAATTAACTAATCAATTAGTGCACAATTAACTTTGGCATGCATACACAAACTTTTCTGTATGCAATTATTGAGCTGTACTAGTAGTTTGTTTGTTGCTGAAACTGAAGAAGTCATGTAGTACTGACCGATGTGAAAATGACACTGTTTCTTCAGAGAAGTCGTTCTTGCCGAAGAGGGACCTGGAGTGGTTCTTCTTCTGCCCGCGCGACCGCAAGTACCCGAACGGGTCGCGGACGAACCGCGCGACGACCACGGGGTACTGGAAGGCCACCGGCAAGGACCGCAAGATCGCGTGCGAGGGGGCAGCGTCTACGGGCTGAGGAAGACGCTCGTCTTCTACAAGGGCAGGGCGCCCGGCGGCGAGCGCACCGACTGGGTCATGCACGAGTACCGCCTCTGCCAGGAACTCGTCCACGGCTCATCAAACTTCATCGTAAGACACCAGCAGTTTCACACTCTTGTGTTGAAGCCTGAATTTAATTGCAGTTGCTGAACGGCTTCTGCTGCTGCAGGGAGCTTACGCATTGTGCCGCGTGATCAAGAGGCACGAGGCCGGGCTGCAGGGCGAGCCGGTGAAGGCGAAAGGGATCAGCGGCGGCCATCAGTTGTCGTCAGGAGGGCAGATGAGCAAAGTGTCGAGCAGCTCGTCTCTCGTCACCACCGATCATCAGTTCAGCAGGAGCAGCGCGCCATTCACACCCACCAATTCTAGCCCACCTCTAGATATCATCAGCCCTGAGACCTGCAACCTTTTCCAGGTTCAGGTAAGAAGCCATTCGTGCAATGCTGACATGCAAGCATCTCTACACTTTGTCATTTTCCTGTCAGTGTCTGAAGGTATCAGTGTTTGTTTCTGCAGAATTCTCTTCCGTATGGAGGGGAGGTGTGCGATGTGACAGCCACCAATGGAAATGGGATACCGAGTTCGATGCACTCGCCTCTCTGCCTGCCAATGTGCACGCCGCAGGACGCATTTTTCATCGGCGGCGGCGACTTCCCCGCGAGCGAGTGGCACTCGCACATGCCTTTCTTCGACGACATGGACAGCATCTCGGAGCACGAGCTCAAATGGGACAACCTGACCTGCGCAAACACCTTCTCCGCTACCGGTATGGTCTATGGTGCTCGCTCTTCTTCTATAACTTGATTCTTCGATATATTCTCTGTCCTGTTGTGTTCATTCATCAGTATGAATTCTGAACATTTTGCAGGTGCGGAGCTTTGGAGTCCACCGAATGCCACTTCGCTGCTTTGTAGGCAGGCGAGCCACGGGGACGATCTGACGGCGTGGGTCTCGTCGGATGAAAATATGGTGTTCTGATCTGAAGAACACAAAGATCACATGTCACCTGATTTGCGTACTTATGCAACATCGTACATGTGTAACTGAAGAAATAATTTTAGTAGCTTGCTCTCAGAAATGGCGGTGTATTTTTAGACATGGTATGGGGGCGTATATATATGTGCATCTTTAGGTGTATGGTTACAGAGTATTGTCTTCTCTGTAGCAAGGTTGGGTCGGGTTGTGTTGTCCTATGATGAGTACTGTAATGTATTTCTGCCATTCTGTGTACAAGCTAAAGCTGCCTAGTACTACTGCAAGTGCAGTGCGTTGTATTCTTATTGATTTCATGGGATGTGTTATAAATTCCCATTTGCTATGTGTATCTCTCCAGCTGCGTGCATGCTTTTTTTTTTGTGTGTGTGTACTTGCGAAGTAGTGCTCTTGTTCTTGCCTTCGTCATCCTGCTGTCTGGGCAGTTTAGCCTATTACCATTGGGATGTATCAGCACTTCAGCTGTTCAGAAGTCAGCACCATGGATAAATTTGGGCTGAAAATTTCCAACTTGCATTGAAAATGTCCCGACAGCGGCAAATATGCAATAATTCCAATCTAAAAACACGATTACAGTGTATGAAGAGTTTGCTGCAAAGTACTGAAAAAAAAAATAATGGAACCATCAAGACATGGTTTATAGATACTAGTACCCATTTTTTTGGGGGCTACGCGTCGTACAAGAAAGATGAAAGCATCTTTGGAGGGCAAACAAAGGATGGCTTAGCAACCAAGGACGGACAATGCATCTGATGAAAAACAAGTTAATAATGGTAAATAAGAATTGCATCTGATGATATCTGAGCAGAGCTGCAGCCGCAAGCTGTCCCTTACCGAGGCGCCACGAAAGTGCAGTGAGCAACGGAAGAAGAAAAGGAAAGGAAAAGGAAAGCGGCAGCCATTGTTAACAGGAAGCATATATACCGTGCTAGAATCGAAGAAAAAATTGGCCACCGTCCAAGAATCATCGATCTCTAGAGGGAAAAGGAGAGGACGGCGCGCTGCCATCAGCTATTTTTGATAGATTTTAAATCACAGAGTGCGTTTGCCTCTATCCCTTTCTTGTGCACCTTTTTTCCCAGAGCGTGCTTGATATTTTTGTCCTTGCCTGGATCATCAGATTGGAATGGTTTGCCTGCGGGGGGAAAAAATTCCATTCAGGTCTCCGTCGCCAACACGTACTCTGCAGGCGACCTTCCTGTTCCTCTTTTTCTTGGCCTACAGTGTGTCATGTTGAAGAAAACGGGGCGTGGTCGCGATCTACAATCTAGCTGTAGTTGTGTATCGACAGATTCCTGATTCCTGAACATTGAACGCGTACTACTTGGCTTTGGCTTGTTCTCCCATTCCGTGTAAACCCACACGGAAGGCGGAAATCCGTGCACGGATCCCTTCGATACACCGTCAGCGTAAACAAGAAACAAACACGTAATCCCTTAACTGAAGGCGTAAAATCTAAGTTTTTTTTTCTTTTGGGAGGAATCCAAACTCACAATGGGCCTCTCGGAAGCTGAAGTCATGTTCACTTTAGCTTCTATAAACCATTTTTCTATGATAAATAATTTTTCTAAATATGTTTTTAAGGTAATATATACTAATCTATTATAGCACGAGATGCATACATGATCAGTCAGTTCTGATGTACGCTAGTTTTTTTGTGTTTTTGTCGGTGTTGCTGCTCTCCAGAAGTGGGTGGCGTACATGAAGCAAAGGAGCTGCTTGTGCGTCGCCGTTAATTCACACAGCAGGGAAAGCATCAAGGAGGTAGTTATAGCTGTGTTAATGTTTATCTCTACTGTAGATTCTTTGTAAGTACGTAGATTTACCAATCGAATAGGTGATTATGTGAATTGCTATGGGACGTATTAGTGTCTGATTGGAGTTCATTTCAACCTTAACGTAGCTGTTGAACGTTGTGCGGGCGACGATCAGGGAGATCAGGCTTGGCGAGAGCCATTGCACCGGAACTGTTCTGTTCTCTTGGTTGGTATTCCTAATGTTGGGAAGTCGGCCATCGTCCATGCGATGCATCAAATCGGGAGGATCGGGGCAGCAGGTGATTCAGCTTATTTGTTGCCTGTTCTGTTAGTACTACAACTATAGTTGCTTTGATTGGGATCTGATCGTTGTGTAATAATGGCTGGTTTGTCTTTAAGAGAAGGGAAAGCTCAAGCATGCGATAATCAGCAGCCATCCAGGAGAAAAGAGGGACATAAGTGGCTACAAGGTAATTTGATTTAATAGCTTGTTGTTGAGTACAGTAGAATGAGGGAAATAAAAGAAAAGATGCAGTTTTTTCCAGAGCATGTTCAGTGCCATAGTAACACAAATTTGTTTATAGGGTCTCTACCTTATGTATATTGTAACAGAAATTAACTAGCTGAATCTTTTGGAGGACTCTAAATTCAACAATGGAGCACATTGCACGCAGCATATAAGTTTGTTTTGTTCGCATTGTCTGAAGTTTTAAAAAGGACAATAAAACTCAAGAATGTTGATTGTAGAAATAGCAGCAGTGTCTGTCTTTTGCAGCTTCCAGCGTGTGCTAGAAATCACTATCATCACCATGTGTTGGCTCAGTGACTGACTATCTGAGTATAAAGTGCCATTTAAATCTTAGTAAGATATAGACCTACTGTTTCACAGGTTGCTAGTCATCCAAATATATATGTACTAGGCACTCCCGGTGTTCTATCTCCTAGATTTGCCGATGATGAATCCGGTTCCCCACTTGCTTTGCTTTGACAGGTACCAACTACTATGAAGTTTATGGCTTCTCTCGTGAATATATATTGTTATGATGTTATCTGATGCATACGCACTCTATTACTGGAGCAATCAAGTATTCCTTGTTACAGGAGTATGAGATTGCCCAATTCCTTCCTGCAGTTTTGAACTCAACGGAGGAATATGAGGAGTGGGAGAACTTGAATCAACTGGGAGATAATTCTTGTTATCACCATAATAAAAGGCAATATGCTTCAGATCATACCCAGGTAAATGTTGGCAAGGAGTGCCATAATTTCAGCCTAATATCAATGTCATGCAATTTGTCACTATCATTTTAAGATCATCTATTTTTTTGGTATCGTGTGGATGCAACAGGAACTGCCGTGTTGTATGTGTGCAGGATTTTGTTAAGGCTGTTCGCGTAGTGCTTTTTGGGACCATGTCGTCTTTTAAGGGGGATTTAGGAAAGGAGAATAAGTTAAGAAGATTGATAGAATGCCAGTTTATATCCTTGAAGGAGGCTTTCAGGGTTTCTGCTGAATCAAGTGAGGATATGTGTAAACGTGTTGCTTTGAAATTACTCAATCTCTATCGGACTGGAAGGCTTGGCCATTATACCTTAACCATATTCCATATGATAGGCAGGAAGTTGCTTCATAATCATGCAATCCGTAGTGCATGTCAGAGATGGATATATTCAGATAACCTTAACGGTGATGTAGATTTAATGTATGATAGAATTGTTTTTAAATTGTATGTCGTATTTTTGACCAACGTTGGAAATAAGGCATATAATTTTGCTGTTAACAGTATTATAATTTTAGTTGATGTTTTTATGCATTATTTCTATTTCTGCCCAACGGTGATGTAGATTTAATGTGTAAACAACTGTATGTTTTAATTTTAACCAACGTTGAAATCAAGGCATGCAGTTGTTGTTATTATGTTTAATTGTTCTCATTGTATATGAATTGTGTCGCCACACCGTGTCCCACAGAGCCTGTGGCACCGGTGAAGGATGAAAATGAGGCTGATGCTGTTTGGCAGACCAGACAAAGGGACTATGCTCCCGTAAAAATGTCATATGATCTTGATCATAAAAAAAAAAGTGGGTCACTGCCAACAAGAAATGCTTGGCTGTGATAAAGAACACGATTAAGCCTGCAATTGTGGGCTCAATCGCAGAGTGTGACACTGTCACAGAGTACCTTGAGAAAATAAAGAGTCAGTTTACTGGCTCTTCAAAGACTTATACTACACAGCTGATTAAACAGCTTGTGACAGAAAGGTACTCTGGTGGTGGCAGTGGCATAAGAGAGCACATACTAAGGATGAACAACTTGGCATCTAAGCTTAAACCAATGGATTTGGCTCTCAAGGATGAGTTCCTTATTCATTTGGTTTTTTGCTTCCTTGCCCAAAGAGTTTGACACATTTGTTGTCAACTACAATATGCAGCCCGAGAAATGGGACTTGGAAAAGTGCATAGCTATGTGTGTGCAAGAGGAGGAAAGAATTAAATCCTCACATGGTGGTTCTATCAACTATGTGAAGGACAACAAGAAAAGAACTTCAACAGTAACTCCTTCTCAAAGAACAAGGGAAAAGCCCCTGTCTATCACCGCAATGAGAATAAGTTTGCAAGAGACAAAGATCGGTGTCTTCATGTTAAAAGACGGACACTACAAGAAGAACATCCGATTACTTAAAGATGATAATGGCAAAGAAAAGTGAGAACATTGATGTGAATATCGTATGCGATAATGGGAATATCGTGTGCGAGAAAGTGAATGAATCCTCGTCTCACGAATGTAAACAGAAAACGAAAGAGAACTCTAGATGAGTCGTCGAAATTATGGCACTGTCGTTTAGGCCATATTTCGAGGGGGAGAATAGAAAGACTTGTTAAGAATGAAATTCTTCCTCTATTAGAGTTCTCGGACTTAGAACAATGCAGAGAATGCATTAAAAGAAAATATGTAAAGAAAATTAAAAAGACGCTAAAAGAAGCACAGAGTTCTACAAATTATTCACACGGATATTTGTGGTCCTTTTCCGTGACAAGTGTGGATGGTTATGACTCGTCAGTAACATTCACAGATGATCACTCCGTTATGGATATATTTATCCAATCAAAGAAAGAAATGAAGCCTTGGATAAATTCAAGATATTTAAAGTGAAGTTGAAAACCAACACGATTTAAAGATTAAGATAGTCCGATCGATCGTGGGGAGTACTACGATCGACATACCCCATATGGACAAGTTCTGGACCTTTGCGAGGTTTTACAGAAAATGGCATAGTGGCCGATATTCTATGCGGGCGAACCTCAAAGAAACGGAGTAGCTGAAAGACGCAACCGCACTCGATGGATATGGTGCGAAGCATGATGAGCTATTCCACACGCCATTGAGTTTATGGATGAGGCGTTGAAAACCGCCATTCATATTCTCAACAGAGTGCCTAGTAAGTCGGTGCCCAAAACACCGTACGAGTTGTGGACAGGAAGAGTTCCCTCACTAAACCACTTACGTGTGTGGGGGAGTCCTGCTGAGTCTAAAATATTTAACCCAAACCTTGGGAAGCTTGATCCCAAAACAGTTAGTTGCCATTTCATTGGCTACCCTGAAAAGTCAAAAGGTTTTCGTTTCTACTGTCCAAACAGATATACAAAGTTTGTAGAAACGAGACACGCTGTCTTCTTAGAGGATGAGATGATGAGGGGGAGCATGGTAGCTCGTGAGATTGACCTTGAAGAGAAGCGAGTGTATGCGCCCACTCCGATGATTCAAGAGCCATTCTTCACTACTGCTGCCATTGCACCGACGGTGCAAGACAACGTGGTGCCAAGACTGTTATTGTTCCTCCCTGTAGCAACAATGGATGATAATGAGAACCTGTTCTTCAGATCCTATAGAAACTATTGCCACAGATGAGGGGAGCAACAGCAGACCTCAAGCAGAAGATGTACCAAATGAGGAGGCCCAGAAGGTCTCAAAGAGTAAGAAGATCAGCTATTTCGATGATTATCGATTAATCATACAGAGGAATTTCAAATGGAGGATGATCCCACCTCATTTGAAGAAGCCATGAGAAGCGAAAATTCCTCAAAATGGCTTGAGGCCATGGAAGAGGAAATGAGGTCCATGAAGGCTAATAAAGTGCGGGACTTGAAATTATTCCTAAAGGAGCCAAAACAGAGGGTGTAAATGGGTCTACAAGACAAAGCTTGACTCCCAAGGGAATGTAGAAAGATACAAAGCGCGACTTGTGGCAAAAGGCTTTACGCAAAGAGAAGGGATTGATTACAATGAGACCTTTTCTCCGGTCTCATGTAAAGATTCTTCGAATCATAATGGCATTAGTAGCACATTATGATTTAGAGTTACATCAGATGGATGTAAAGACGGCATTTCTTAATAGGGATTTGGAGGAAAATGTTTACATGGCACAACCGAAAGGTTTTGTCGTGGAAGGAAATGAAAGAATGGGATGCCGCCTAAAGAAATCGATTTATGGGTTAAAGCAAGCTTCAAGACAGTGGTACTTGAAGTTTGTGAAGACAATAAGAAAATTTGGGTTTAAAGAGAATGTTGAGGACAACTGTGTTTATGCAAAGTTTAAAGATGGGAAGTTTATCTTCCTAATCACGTATGTGGATGATATCCTACTAGCTAGTAGTGATGTTAATCTACTCTGGAAACAAAGAAGTTTTGTCCTCAAACTTGATATGAAAGACCTTGGTGAAGCTTCATTCGTTCTAGGGATCGAAATTCACCGAGATAGAAACAAAGGGGTATTGGGACTGTCACAAAAGGCATACATAGAGAAAGTCTTAAAGAAATTTGGTATGCATAAATGTAGTCCTTCACCTGCACCTATAGTCAAGGGCGACAGATATGGGGATTTTCAATGCCCCAGGAACCAGTATGAGATCGATCAAATGAAAGCGGTTCCATATGCTTCACTGCTCGGAAGCTTACGAGATGCTCAAGTGTACACGCCCGACTTAGCATTTGTTACTGGTTATTTGGCGATTCCGAGCAATCTGGAATAGAACATTGGAAATTGATAAAGAAAGTCTTGCGTTATTTGCAAGGAACAAAAGGCCTCATGATGACATACAGAAGATCAGATTTACTCCATATAGTGGGGTATACAGATTCTGATTTTGCGGGAGATGATAGAAAGTCTACATCCGGATATGTATTCATTCTCGCTGGAGGAGCTATATCGTGGAAAAGCTCAAAGCAAACCGTCACTACATCGTCCACAATGTATGCCGAGTTTGTAGCATGTTATGAGGCTACGGGCGGGTGAAGCGGCTAAAGAAGTTCATACCGGTTTAAAAGTGGTTGACGACATCAATAGACCACTTAAGTTGTACTGCGATAATGAACCCGCAGAATGTATGCCCACAACAATAAGTCAAGTGGTGCTGCCAAACATATTGACATAAAGTACTATGTTGTGAAAGATAAAGTTCGGGATCAAATTATAAGTCTTGAGCACATAAGTACAAGAAAGATGTTAGCGGATCCGCTTACTAAAGGCTTACCACCCAACGTGTTCAAAGAACATGTAGCCGGCATGGGTTTAAGGAAAGCCTATGATTCTGGACTAAAAGATGGCCCAAAAGTTTAAAGTAACTATTTGAGCAGAGAGGTGTATCGTAGTCGTTGAATCTATCGCGATTGACCGTGACGATGAGACATGTTCTATGCACTAATCTATGAAAGAAACCACTTATGGAATTCAAAAAAAAAGGTGACTACTATTTGCATGACAGATTTAACATCATCCAACTCTGATAAATGGGACGTCTGCGCATAATTCAGTGGTACGTGGGTAATATTGAATTATGCTGGAAGTGTCATTCTAACAACAGTTATTGGGAGTCCACAGTTCATGTTTCCCTAACCCAAAAACAAATACGCATCCTTTTTCATAATGATTGGTACCCTTCTGCTTTGATCTATTAGTGAGTACTTACTCAGCTGCAGTAGAAACTGTGTGGATGTCTAATGGCACGCCATTTGTGTTTCTCGTCTTCTCCTTGCAAGTGAGATCAATGGTCAGATGGTGATGCCCAGTGAACTCTCTAAAATTTGCTGCCCTCTCCAGTTCCTTCACTTCCTCGATACAAGCTCCGGTCGCACTACCATTTCTACCAATAATGAAGCAAAAGCAGCAAATGGAAGTGCTTCAGAAATCTCAAGGCTTGTCGTGGCTATCTTACTCAGGGTCGGCCTTCCTTTCTAACAGTGACTAGTCCTGTGCCAAACCCAGCAAATAGCTTTACCAAAGCTTGACAAATCGATTTGGCTCCAAGCCAAACAACATATAACAATTACACCAAAGTTTGGCAATCAATTTTGGCTCCAAACCGAACACTCGAATTTTGGCAACGCCTGAGAGTTGGTAACACTAAATTTTGATAAGGTTTCTATGGGCTAGCATCCAAACAGCCCATTATCTTAGGTAGAGACGGTTTTTGTTTCTTGGGTGTAGCTTGCGTGCATGTGTTATGTTATTGCACGGATATGGTCGTCCAACTCGTGCAGGCTGAGAGGATAGGAACTTCCGAGAGGATATGCTCTCTTTCTCTGCGAGGAAGAGGTAATTGAATTCATCGCTGTGTTAGTTTGATTAATCCACGAAAGCATCGTTACTTTACTTTAGGGATGACTATCTTGAAAATCCAATGTGCCTTCGCCCCCCGTTTCAACGTTTGGTGAAGGTTAGTCACAATCAAGGAACTGTTTTGTCATAAATAATTAATGAATAGCCTAGAACACAGCGGGGATGTAGCTCAAATGGTAGAGCGCTCGCTTTGCATGCGAGAGGCACGGGGTTCGATCCCCCGCATCTCCATCTCATTTTTGTTTTTCTCACCTGTCTAATTGTTCTCATGTCTATCGTATTCACGTATTCAGCTCACCAAGTAGAAGGTAGGATCAATAGTTTCGGCGATATGGTATGCCTAGCTGATCTGTTTTCCTGTCCTGTCCTCTTTTTTCCTTTTGCCCTTATCTGGTGTTGACCTAAACTTAGTAGTAATATGACTCCAGCAATGATCAAAGCAACTTGTATTGCACTCCATTCGGGTATTCTTCTTCTCTTCCGGAGCGGCGGAGCCTACCTGTCTATTTATAAGCTACAGTTGCATCTAATGGTTTTTGATTCTAACGTGAATGTTTGTACGGGTGTGTTCTTTCTAGCTATGACTGATGGCTTTTGACTTTAACACGAAGCCACTTCAAAAAGACCGTTTCGATAAATCATCATATTTATTTATTTAAAAGATATTATAAGTCATAGCCTATAAGCTAAATAGAATAGGCCAAAGATAGAAATGCAGGCTCAGCTTATCAACATTGACTCTTAATCCCAAGTTCACACAGCCCCTGACCACACTGGTTGGTTCCTTGCATAGTTACATTGACCATTCCATGCAGTGATGTTGATTAATCACTCGTAGAAGTAAGTACTGCAACTTTCTCATCAGTAGTCTAACCTGTGGATTTTGCTGCTTTAGGGCATCTGTAGTGTATGAAAATAGAGGGTCTTAAGCCACCTTAAGGTCAGCCTTATACATTATAGGGGTGACCTTAAGAAGGCTATAAGCAAAAAATGCTTAAGGCTGGTCCTCAAGCTAAAGACCTGGCCATAAACATTAAAATACAATTTTTCTTTATCTGCCAAGTGGGACCGTCTTAAGGCCCATTGGGTTATATATATTATGGAGTTGGCCTTAAGATTTAGATGAGACCCACCTTAAGATCTCTTGGGTTATATACACTACAGATGCCCTTAGAAGATTCTACTTTTACCATTGCACTCCATTCGGGTATTCTTCTTCTCCTCCGGAGCGGCGGAGCCTACCTGTCTATTGATAAGCTACAATTGTGTCTAATAGTTTTTTATTCTAGCATGAGTGTTTGTATACGTGTGTTCTTTCTAGCTATAACTAATGGCTTTTGACTTTAACACGAACGTTTGTACAAACGAACCAAATACCTATAAGTAACTTCAAAAAAATTGTTTCAATAAATTGTCATATTTATTTGTTTAAAAGATATTATAAATTATAGCCTATAAGCTAAATTGAATAGGCCAAAGATAGAAATGCAGACTCAGCCCAACCGAGCAGGGCCTCCCAAGTTCACACAGCCCCTGACCACACTGGTTGGTTTCTTGCATAGTTACATTGACCATTCCATGCAGTGATGTTGATTAATCACTCGTAGTAAGTACTGCAACTTTCTCCCAAGATTCTACTTTAACCATCGCGATACACTGATACACAGGGGATCCCCCCAAAGCGGTGTCATTTCGTTTTGTCCCTAGAGTTGCATCGTATTTGTTCCCTCCGTACTAGTGCAACGTGTCATTTTAGGGTTTTACATAGTAACTATGACATATACACAAAAGATCATTTTGCTCTCTTTTATTTAGCCACTTATTGCTTTTAGATGTAGTAGTAAATAATTTTTAAAATAGAAATAAAAGGATACACAAAAGAAAAAATAGTAAAAGTTTACCTCAAAAGTGTAGAATAATATGCATTCAGAAATAAAATTTGAAAATTAGAATAATATGTATTTAGAAACGGAGGGAGTGTGGTGATCATTTGGGCTTTTTTTGTGGCTTATGACTAAAAAACACTGTAACTGGCTGAAAAAACACTGTATCTGACAGATGCTTATTTAGCATAATTAAATTTAAAAAAATTTAAAAAATATAAAAAAATATGTTAGCCCATTACATATAATACAAACACATACGGGAAAAAAAGAACCGGCAAAAAAGCTCAAGCAAAAGCCAAAAGTTCAAAAAAAGACAAAATTTATGAATAGTGAAAAAATAAATCAGAAGCCAGAAGCTGAAGCCTAAATGATCACAGCCTAATTATTTAGTGGATCGCACCAAGGGAAACTACGGGCCTGTTTGGTTGGTGCCAAACATTGCCATGCCTAAACTTAGGCAATATGTGGCTGCCACAGAAAGGACCTGTTTGGTTCATGACCAGAAGTTGCCTAGCCACAAATTAGGTGTGCCACGCTTTTAGGTAGTTGTTTGGTTCATCGACGAATGGCATACCACACTTTCTTAGCACCGCCCCACACGTCATAGACTCGGTTTCTTGCCAAACTTTGCCACAAGTGTGGCTTCGATTTTGTTAGCCACACTTTCTGTGGCAGCCACATATTGCCTAAGCTTAGGCATGGCAAAGTTAGGCACTAACCAAACAGGCCCAAAGTGTGGCTAACAAAATCGAAGCCACACTTGTGGTAAAGTTTGGCAAGAAACTGAGTCTATGATGTGTGGGGCCGGGTGCTAAGAAAGTATAGTATGCCACAGTTACATCAGTGAACCAAACAGCTACCTAAAAACTGTGGTACATCTAATTTATGGCTAGACAACTTCTAATCATGAACTAAACAGGCTCTACGTGTGCTCCATCTCTCTTTTTTTCCCTGCTCCATCTGTCTCTGTGTCATCGCAGACAGTTGTAACACATCATCCTACAAAAAGAACATGGGATAAAGTCAAAATCGGGACCATACAAAAGGCCACAAGAAGAGGTCCCAGATTTCTTCGTCCTCCAGCACACTGCGGCTAGCCGGCAAAGTTGACACCTCACGTGTATCGATCTGTCTGTTTGCAATCAGTCTAATTAGATTGGGTGGCGCACTATATTGCACCTAATAAAAATATATAGTTTAATTTATTCAATCAAGTGAGAAATATTAGTCTATGTAATTCATTGCATGACAACTAGTTACGAGATCTGTATAGAAGGCAATATTATAGCATGCATATACAGAAAATATGTGTAAATTTTTTATCAATACACATATATATCTATGAAGATGTATTCAAATGTATAGATAGATCTCAAGACTTTTATGTTGCAGTCATAGGATACATAATAATATAGTTGTAGCACCGTGGTTGAAGGGCCGACCGTGGTGAAGTCGCAGCCATGGTCGAAGTCGAAGGCATTGAGGCGCCGAAGTCGGTGTCATGGTCGAGGCACCGGGGTCAGGGCCATAGCCGAGGTGCCGTGGTCGAGGCACTGTGGTTGAAAGGGCGTGAACAAAGTCAAAGCCGTGGTTGAAACCGAAGGCTTGGTCGAAGCCGTGGTCATGGTCTAAGTCGAAGTATGGTCGTGGTCAAAGGGTTGTAGTCGAAGTCGAAGCTATGGTTGAAGCTGAAGCCATGGTCGTGGTCAAGGCGCCATAGTCGAGGCGCCGTGGTCGGCATCATCGAAGGGGCATAGTCGAAGGATGAACAACTACAAAGCAATGCTTACTTTAGAAAATGTGGCACGTTCACAAAGTAACAGAACGAGGATCACCAAATCTATTTTATCTATTCGATAATGGAAGCGATACTAACAACAATAAAGAAACAAGATGGGAACTATTGGCCTTGTTCCTAAACAGGATATCACCTGGAAAACTGGAGGGATTACACAAAGCCATCGAGACACGGGCGAGCGCAAAGGAACTCCCAGAGGCAAAAAGGCGACTCGAGATGGCAGCAAACGATTCCAGACGGTATTGAAGAAGATGGGGAGGAGGATTGGTGAGGTGAGAGGAGGGAGCGACAACGCCAGCGTGGGAGGAGATAGGGATGGAGGAGGAGGGCAAGGGGACGGCGTGGGAACTGGCGACGAGGGTTCATGTGGGTTTGAGGGTGGGGTTCTGGGGAATCCATAGCTGGGAGAGGGCGGGGGAGGGGGACACGACAGAGGTTTAGTCGTGCATGGAGGCAGCTTCGCGAGACTTCGAGGCTATGTGATGGACGGGCAGATGCTGTCGGTGGGGCGATCGGACGGATCTGTGCAAAACGGAGGACGTGGACGAGCTGAGAAGCAAGGAACGACATGGATGGCCTGAGTGCTCGCCAATTCCTCCAACCTTAATAGATTTATGATTAAGATATTTCATGTGTATCAATTGTCATCATTAGCCTAATTCACTAGGGTGATTTTGGAGTAAAAGAGTTATACAACTGAGTTTTCGCAATGCCAAGAAGTTACGTGGTGAGATGGCTAAGCGTGTGTGTACCTAGTCTACCAAATTCAAATTGAGATTTAGAGCTGGCGTTCACTGATTTTAGAAGTATATATACACGTCATGTTGTGATAAAGCATATACCCGTGTTAAGTGAGGTTTTGTATGCATCAACAAATTTCTAACTGACGCATGTGTTAGTATATATATATATATATATATATATATATATATATATATATATATATATATATATATATATATATATATATATATATATATATATATATATATATATATATATATATGTATGTATGTATGTATGTATATATATATGTATGTATGTATGTATGTATGCATGAGCGATTGAGGGCGTGTGTTAAATGTGTGCGTCAGAGCTTTCACAGTGCCAGTTGGGACTCGGACACTTGGCAATCGGACACAGCAGTGGCCACAGTGTGGGTAATGCGGGCACAATGTTCCAGATCCTACGAACAAATCCCGATAAGATGACAGCTCATCGCTGGGCCCCACGCGCGAGGCCGGCGCCTTTCATTTTACGCGTAGCCCCCTCACCTTAATTTGACATCCCAATCCCGTCCTTCCCCATCAGATACTTTTCTTCGCAACAGAACCCTTCCATTTCCCCTTTTTATACTCCACTTGCACCACCCAACGTTAATTACCGACCCGCTCCTCCCTCTCTCTCTCTGGTTTGGGTTTGGGCTACGCAGATGGTGGTGGGGATGACGCCGGGAACGGCGGAGGTGGTGGAGGAGCTCACGAGGCTCTACCGGGAGCTTCCGCCGCGGCCGGCCGTCGAGGAGGTGGAGGCGGCGGCCGCGGTGCTGGCCTCGGCGGACGCGGAGGAGGAGGCGCGCCTCGAGGAGATCGCGCGGGAGGAGGCCGCTGCGCGGCAGCCGGAGGGCGTGCCGGGCGAGCTCCTGGCCGTGGTGCGGGAGGCCAGGCGCAACGCCGTGCGGCTCCGCGCGCTGCAGCAGCGGAAGGAGGCTGCGCACGTGGTCGAGCTCGAGAGGCGCTTCAAGGTGTTCGACGATTTGATCCAGAGGGCGTCTCGGGTGGTTTCCTCCGGCGAAGAAGGGAGCGGCGGCGGCGGCGTTCGTGTGGAGGAGGAGGTCGTAGAGGTGGAGGCGAAGCGGAAGGAGGCAGCAGCGTCGGAGATAGACCGCGGAAGCAAGGGTGTTGACTTGGGCTTGTACTCCAAGGCCGCCGCATCGCTGCGTTGTGATGGTTCTGCAGGTGATTTGCTTTCCAAAACTTTTTTTTTGCGCGGGTCTCATTTTAATTGCTTGAATCGCGAAACCCTAGGATTATACTGGTGTAGATTTTTGGAGCGGTGTGATTTATATGGAGTCGTGGGGATTTTGTTTTGTGAATTTTACTAGTTTTCATGAATTGGATGGTCGCGTTTGGAACCTCGAAGCCCTACGTTTATACTGGTGTAGATTGTTGGCACGGTGGGGTTTGTATTTAGGTGTGGGGGTTCCGTTTTGTTTTGTGAATATTACTAGTTACATGAATTTGATGCTTGCGGCTAGATATACAGAAGGGATAGTTCCATTACGCTGCACTGTTTTTTTAAAAGGAAAAGTTGACTAGAAACTAATAGTTCAATCGATGTAGCAAACAGTCCACTAAATGTGTTTCTGCTTTTATTTTCTACAACTATGGTAACATTTTATTCACCCTGTTCATAAATTACCTATTCATAGTTCGCCATGATGCCAGCAATTCAGTTATATCTACGCTTTCCTTTTCAGTAGTTACTAGCAGAAGTAATTGGAAATATGGGGGACGGGCCATGCTGTTTGTGATGATTCTGTGTGTTAGTTTATATATTATGGGATTCTCTAGTCGTGATGTCACATATATTCACTGATCTTTCACTTTTGCGGCTATAAGCTATTGTTTGTTTCGAACAAAATTATCGTAGCATAAATGACACGACACCCATTTCTTGTGATGGTAGTTACTTAAGATGAATTTTACACTTCTTTGTGTTGGTGAACATTGCACATTTGCACTGGAATGGTGATATCTTCAATGCAGAATCTTAGTTTACATTAGCATTCTGAGCTCTTTTTTACCCTAAAAGATCTCCTTGGCATCACATGCAAGTTCTAACAGTCAGTTCTTCTTATGACCTTCTTGTTTGGCTTGGCACGATCTGTGGAAATTATTTTTTAGGTCCACTATTTTTATATTTATTTTATTTTGTGGTATTCGAGGGACCATCCCTTATTGGTTGTCACTGGAACCTCTATCAAGAAGCGTATCCTTGGCTTCTTGGACTAAATTTGTGTGGCATGTTGCTAAATCTGATGGTATTAATTCACTTACTTTTTAATAGATAGGTAACGGTATAATTATCTCTTCTTGATATGAACCATGAGCAATTAGTCACTTTGTTTTGTTGACTTTCGAGGTGCTTTCTAGTGCATGCCTTTAAATCGTCCTTAGCCATGCTTAGGTGAGTAATGACCATTAGTTTGTAACAGTAACATAAATATGATTAGTGTTATGAGCTGTCAGTACTTGTATTGTCCTAAGTTCAACTTGTGAACATCCTGAAGGTGGTGACATGGGAAAATTGAGCCTTATCCAAGTGGCAAGCCTTATAGAGTCATCAGCAAAGAAAGGGACCACAGAGCTCAATCTCCGGGGGAAGCTGGTGGACCAGATTGAGTGGCTCCCTGTTTCACTTGGGAAGTTACAAGATGTTACTGAGCTTGATCTATCTGAGAATAGGATCATGGCACTCCCATCAACACTTGGTAGCCTTAGATACTTGACAAAGCTTGACCTCCACTCAAACCAGCTGATCAATCTGCCTGATACATTTGGGGAACTCTCCAGCCTAATTGATCTTGACTTGCATGCAAACCAGCTTAAATCTCTTCCCACATCATTCGGAAATCTCACAAGCCTAGCAAACCTTGATCTGAGCTCGAATCAGTTGAAAGTCCTTCCAGATTGTTTAGGAAAATTGACAAACTTGAGAAGATTAATTGTTGAGACGAATGAGCTTGAGGAGCTGCCCTATACTATTGGTTCTTGCACCTCTCTTGTGGAGCTTAGTTTAGATTTCAATCAGTTAAAAGCCCTTCCAGAAGCTCTAGGGAAGTTGGAAAAGCTGGAAATTCTCACATTACACTACAACAGAATTAAAGGCCTGCCTACAACAGTGGGCTCGCTTACCAGATTGAGAGAGCTGGATGTCAGTTTCAATGAAGTCGAAGCGATCCCTGAGAACATTTGCTTTGCGACCAACCTTGTGAAGTTGAATGTCAGCAGGAACTTTGCCGATTTAAGAGCACTACCAAGATCAATAGGAAATCTTGAGATACTAGAGGAGTTGGACATCAGCAGTAACCAGATACGAGTACTGCCAGATTCATTCAGATTTCTTTCGAAGCTACGTGTATTTCATGCTGATGAGACTCCGCTGGAATTACCACCAAGAGAAGTTGTTAAGTTAGGGGCTCAGGTATGTATTGTAATGTTGTTCTGCTATATTTACTAACTTCAGCCCTTCGCTGGCTTAATGATGTTTCCTTCCGCATGTCAGGCGGTGGTTCAGTATATGGCTGATATGGTTGCTGCAAGAGGAACAAGCCAGAAGAAAACAGATGGAAGGAGCTTCTGGGCCTGGCTTCGTTCACTGTTTGGTTGTTGCAAAAAGGATCAAGAACTGGGATTGGTTCCAGCTTAGCTGAAGCATTTCATGTGTATGTATCGTTGTGAGTTGTTCATTGCGTTGGTATCGATTCATCTCTCTGGTCAGCGATGAAAGGAGACATGGATAATTTGGATGCTCCTCTTGTTGTTTTTTAAAATTTTGCCCTTATGTTTCTGTATATTTATGTAGCTTTCTTGTATATAAGTTCCATCATCTTAGTTCTGCAAGAACTATTAAGATTCACTTTTGTGTGTAACATTACATGTATGATATGGGAGCAGATCATCCTCCATGAAATAAAACATGTTTCTGAAATTTCTGCTCAATTTGTCAAACTACGCTAAGGCACACTATTGACTTCCATATTAAATTACTGTTCCTTCACTGTCTTACAAATAGGTATTGCAAGTACACTTCCAACTGTCATATTAAATATTTTGCTCCTTCACTCTTGTCTTGGAAGTGAGAGACAACGAAGATGATGTGCATGTACCTGATTCTGCCCAGATAAACTAACCCATTATGCTAATGTGCCAAACCAGAAGTACCATATTTCCTTTACCAATCTACAATCTGTACTCAATGGTAATACAAGACTTGACATTTTTGTAATTTACTAATACCATTCTGTCATAGCATTAGCTATCTTGTGTAATTGTCCTGTGAAATCATTTTCTTTTGGTATCTGATTCTGTGCATCTGATTTACTGTTACGTTGTTCTTGCAACAGCTGGAAGATCCAAAGATACAAAGAAGGTAAAGCGATTCAAAAAGGAAGAAATGAACGCTATCTATCTGTTATGCATGTGGGACCCTGGAGCTCCATCAGGTTTGTTGCCGTGCTTGTCTTTGCATATTATTTTCAGTTTTGGAACTTTATTTGTGGCGTCAAAAGTGTGCCTTTTGTCTTTTTCTTATTGCTGTATTTGACTACTATGCCAAGAGACAATTATTTCCGTGTCTGTTATTTTAAAACCCGAGATGCTTTGTTGATTGAGATGCCTTTGGGTCACAGAAATCCGGGGTACGAAAGTATCAACATGGCTGTCACAATATATCCCCTTGATTGCACGTCATGGTTTCTCGAGTGTAATTAGTTGGATTCCAAAGTCTGTCAAGTTGACTAGGTGGGTTTTGGTCGATTGGTGGCAGTACTTGTTCTACCTATATAATTTGTTGTCAGGATTCAAGATTGTTGGCTCCAGCTGAGCTCATTGATACTTACCCGGAAATATACTACATGGTGTAGAATACTTTTGTGTTGAGAAGCAGATGTAGGGTCAAATCAGCAATGGAAGAAGTCAGTGTTATCCTTGGTTAAGAGTGACACCTAAGTTTTGTTTGAATATGACAAAAGCCACTTAAAATCGTGCCCTTCACTTGTCAGTAGGATACAGCTGAATTAAGTTGGGTCTGGCAAAGGACCAAATTGGTGTCTTTTCCATTGCTGGATTTACTATGCTAACCATGGATTGGGACTAGAATCATGCCAAAGCGTTAGGGGTTCATTTGGTTGTACTATATGGACTGAAATCTGCTGTACTTGTGCAGATATTATAGCAACGAATGCATTGCGCTGTAGTTGGCTGACATCAAGTCATTTTGAATGTTTACATTTGCTTCTCGTAATTGGCGACAATTTATCTTTCTGCTCGTAACTTTGCAGTATGGCCTCTATTTAACATTTCATCTGAATTATTGCAACATGTTGAGCAGGTTGGCAAATGTTCCTATATGACGTTTTTTTTGTTTTTATCTTTTTAACGTTTTGTCTGTCGTGCAATTTTGGGCTTACATTTTTGTCTTGTCCTTTTGCCATCCTAGGTGCCGGGCTGTTCGCGAGAAAGCAATTCAATTGACCTTGGGCGGGCCAACACTAGTGGCTGTGCCGTCAATCCAAGGGGATCCATCCTTCTGCTCGTCATTTCGTCGTCGCTTAGGTAGTTCTGTCTCGCGTTTTTGGGATGTAATATATTTGTGACGGAGAGCTCCTCAAGTTGTAGGGCGTTTAGCTAGGAGCGTTTTTTTTAAAAAAAAAAAATTGAGCGGCGGCCGGTGATAGACGACTTCTTTCTGTTCGCGCTGGCAATGGCTGGGCTGCCGGTGTGCCTTCAAACGGTGAGAAGTAAAGTGCTTGGACAGCGAGACCATCGTATGATAGATACATCGACAATACCGATACACACACAAAATCTAGGAAACATCGGCCCATTGGGGGGCTTTTCTTGATTCTAGCTGTTACAACCCCCTAAAAAACTGAACCCAGCCAGCAACATTCACCCAGACTGACTTTGACTTATCTTGCAAAGAAAGCCTGAGAACACATGGGTTCTTCCAGAGCAACATCTGGCAAGTCGTTACAACTGCAATTACCAAAACCATCACCAAAAGGGCACTGATGGATAACGAACGGCAGATTCTATGATAAACCCACGTAAGAACCGAATGTCGGAAATTAGGACAGAACTCTTACCAACTGATGTAACTTGGCTACACTTCCTTGCCAACTAATATAGCTCCACAGCCCTGCAAGGCTGCAATGGGGATTAAATTTCACACGTGGATGGAAACCATGGAACTAAAATGTTAACTACTGATACTTATCAGATGTATGGTTGCTACACGCACTCAGTTGCAAACAATTCTTTTTATCGAGCAGAGCATTTACCAACTGTTTGCTACCACCCTTGTCTTACCTGAAATCATAATTAAAAACTAACCAGGATTAAAGGCTGACCAAGTCTTGAAACCAAAAGGATTTAACAGAGCAATGGGACAAATTGTTGAGACTGGTTTAAGATCCTCATGGCAAGACTGCCATGTTTTAAGAATTGATGAATACCACAATGTTCATCGATCCTAAATACAAACATTAACGCAAAAAAGTGAAACTTTGAACATAGGAAGCTAGCTGCATGAAGCTCAGGTACTTGTGAATAGCTGGAGGGTAATGGTAGAAATATCATATTGATCAAATAGTGCATATTTGTTTTACCATTAGTTTGTGCCTATATATGATGTCCTGATGTCAAAACTAGTGGTCTAGTTAAAGGGGGTATAGCAGATGTTAGGTGGATGAAAGTACACCTAACTAACCAAGTCTACCTCGAGTTGATCTCTACATGTAAACCCCATAAATGTGACCCCCAACATGTAAACAGTAGAGCAGGAGTACATACGTACAATACTTTGAACCAATACAATCCCTAGCTTGAAAAAACAACGTTTTTGAAGCTTACTTTGAACCAATAGGTCCAATATTATGGATTCTCGAAAACATGCCACACACACTCATGATATGTTGAACTTATGCACTCCCCTACAAGGCTACTACAGCTTGCAGTTAGAAGCGATTATATAATAAATTAAAAAAGCATGATGTTATATGAGAATATTCCAGCTTGTACGTAAATCGGCACTCGACAAATTATGATGGTATTCAAGAGTGTTTGTTGCAGTGTACGTACCATGACCTCCAGCAGCTACAGAACACCAGTACCTCCACGCATGATAAATCCGTAGAAATGAGGGCCTTCAATACAATCTCAATATCATTTTCTTAAACTTGGCAGTACGGACTAGGGAGCAGTAATGACCAAAAGGCTGAAATAAAAACTATTTCAAAGGATAAATGTCACATGAGGTTTGGCATGTAGTTGCAATTATACAATTCATTCAAGTCAAGATCATTCTGGAAGGAAACAGCATCAGATGCTCAGTGACCTAATTTGAAAAAGAGGGATCAAAGATAAAATAAAGCCAAACTATTGAAAACACATTTAATTCATATGCTACATGTAAGTAGTTTGGGAATAGTTAGGAGAAAATAAGTGTGGAGAATGTGAAACTACTAATATTGTACTATATATAGCTTAGGAGAATAATGAAGCTGGACGTGTAGCTGCAAATCAACGAATGACAGCAAATATCCATTTTTTCTCTGAAAATAATTGTGGGCAATTTGGTAAGGATTAAGCTAACTGTTAATGATTAAGCCATCAACAAAAAACGCTGTTAATAGAAGCACTACAGGGATTGCGAGTTATATTATAGCAAGAGTACACAAACATCAATGTGAACAAGAAAAACATGAATATAAATGCAAAAGGAATAAAAGAACCCTGAAGCTTATATTAGCTGCGAAATATTAAAGGCAAACATATGCCAGGAAGGTGGGACTCTCGTACCAGCAAAACAAATACCCATAAATGTCAAGGTTCGGTACAAACAACAAACATCCACTTCACAATGGCACATCACAACACCAATTCTCATGGGAAATGGAAAATCAAAGCAGTGATATCTATTTCCACTGCCACACTGCAACAGGATGCCTTTAAATTTTCATGGCCTACTTTTAATATTAATATTTATAGCAAGTATATGTGCTAAATTTGCATTGCCTTTCAAATTGACCAACACAAGTTCATGGCCTCTGTGTTACACCGACGAGATGTGGTTTTAATGAGGTTCACCGACAAGATGTGGTTTTAATGAGATTCAGCAGTTCTCTAATATGCTTAAATTGTGGCGCACCATGTGTACCAGATCATAGACGTAATGCCCCCGTTCACCCAACTGAACGAATGCCAGATAGCTTCTCATCATTAATATAAAATGGAAATTCGGCAGGACACTCCAAATGCAGTATGCTGCTAGTGAACAGGAGAGAGACGAATTTATACAAGATTTGGGTCCTCAATGCTCAGCTATAATAGTTTTAAGAAGGGGTAATGCTGTTATCCTCCAAATATGGTATATTTCTGCCTCCTGAATTATAATAATGGGGATGCAATGCTATACAGTATTACCTTCATGATCAGTAAATATGTGCCGCTACCTCCCTGGTAAAGAGCATCTCCAATGCTACCCATCCACATAGGCGGGAAATTGGGGTGGTGGGGCGGGGCGGGGGGTGGATGTGAGAGGAGAGAAACGATGCTTCTGTATGGGTCGCGGCGAGGGATGGGCCCCGTGGGGAGGAAGAGATTAAGGTAGTGTTTGATTTAGGGGATATCCCGGGATGGGAGGGGGCCAACCCTTTTTATGTAGTGTTTGGTTGTAGGATTTAGTGGGGTGGGTTGGACCCAAAAGAGAATATTCCCCTGAAAAGTGGGTTGAGACGATCCGCTGAAATCGAGCGAACCGCGCCAACCCACTTTTCCTTCGCACGCGCGCGCGCTGCGTCTCCCCGCCGCCCGCGCCGCCTGCCCTTCCCCATCTCCCGCGCGCCCGCGCTGCGCTCGCCTTCCCCCATCTCCCGCGCGCTCTCGCTTCTCCTCCACACGTGGGCGCCGCCCGGCCGGTGTGTGCACGCCTCCTGCCGCTCCTCACGCGTCGGTGCTCGTCGCCGTGCTCGGTCGTTCGCCGCCGTGCTCGCCGTCCTCGCCGCCGTGCTCGGTCGTCTCCGGCCTCCTCTCCGCCCCGGCGCGTCCTCCCCGCCGTCCTCTCCACCTCCGGCCGGATCTCCGCCCCGGCGCGTCCTCCCCGCCGTCCTCTCCACTGCCGGCCTACTCTCCGCCCCACGTCCAGCGCGTCCTCCTCTCCGCTGCCGTCGGCCTCCTCTCCGCCCCACGTCCGCCGAGTGCTCCAGCGCCGGCGCGTCCTCCCCGCCGTCGGCCTCCTCTCCACTACCGGCCTCCTCCTCTCCACTCACTAGATCCCATTCTATCCCTCCATCCAAACAAAAAACAAGAACTAACCCATCCTTGCAACAAACAAAAAGTGGGATTATTCCATCCCACATACCTGGGATGGAGCTATCCCATCCCACCAAATCCCCAAACCAAACACTACCTAACAGAGAGGAGGATGAGCTAGCCACATACATCAAGGGTGGGGCATGTGGCAAAAAAAATTAACCACTAACGCCATCTTACCGTTGCCTGCGATGGAGGTGCCCTAAGCAGCAAAACTCAAGTCACTGTCACATAATAGGAAAAGAAAAGGTTAACCTTTCTAGAAGAAAAGGTGATGTAATTATTTTACCATATCCACCACCACCTATCCCATACATAAAGTTGCATAGGTGAGCCTTCAAGTCCCTTGTCCTAATGCTTATCTCTTCTATCAAAACCTTCCTAATAGTACAGAACGAGAAAATCACGAATAATAAATTGCCATTTGTAAGCAAACATTCTATAAGATTAGCAAGAGAAAAAAAAAGTACCGTGTACAGTAGCATGTGGAAAAGCTTCAGCCCTCAAAAGATGACGTTACTTGATCCCGCATCACTGCATGTCAAAATCAAATGAAAAATACAACAGACTAGCAATGATCACTGATGAAGGTGAATCAATTGGTAACGACTGACAAGAGGCACTTGCACCTAACTACAATTGTTGTGATGTTTAGACCAGACATGCAAGTTGGGTACTTTTAAGAATTCCCTCTGTTAGGGTGTCAATTTAACCATATAAATAACTTGAATTTATAAAAGCATTCACATTCTGATCTATCATTTATGTCATACCAGTCGATTTAGTACATTTGACAACTAAAACACCACATGTCACACAAAATGTGGCAGACAATACCATCACCAGCATCACAAACAACAGCAGCAGATGCATAGAACAGTGAAATGAAACCAAGATGTTCATAATTTAACAGCTATACCATTCTTCTACGGTTCTATCCTGTCTAAACTCCATAAAGTTAAACACAGCACAAAACTGTACACTCGCATATCTAAAGAAGCAACGAAGTGTTTATGCCAGGCTTCTCCGGCAGAAATTGCTTCATCTCGAGAACCTGGTTCCCTTTCACTACACTAGGTAGCCCAAGAGAGAGAGACAGCGATCCATCATCTCCTGTGTCAGAACTGGCAAGATTATTCTGCTTTCCTGCCGTAGACAAGGACAGTGACAATAGAGGGGAGGAACCCTCATCTGCCTTCAATGATGCCTTATTCAGACTAGTACTAGGTTCTGGAGTCTCTTCATCGTCCGATGAAAGAACATGGATGACATGATCCGAGATGGATTTTGTCGGAGAACCTGGATCCGCCGGGCCCCCATAATTATATTGTGCTTCGTCTAAAGGAGTATGCCGACCAGTTGGCAAGGGATGTATCTTGGAAAAGCATTTGCTAGGCACTAGTTCACCACCAAAACTGCAAGAGTGCTTTACATTAGAAGTTTTTGCCTTTTGTAGATGGAGCCAGAATCAAGCAAAACAAAGTCCGTCTTTGGATTTGATTCATTTGGATCATCAGAAAGCTTTGGTCCTCCAGAATGCCGTAGAGATACTTCTGTGAAGGACAAGAATGCCGTAGACACACAATCAGATATTGATCTCATTGCACCTGCATGCTGTTTAACACAGCATGGAGCTTCATTCTGACTAAAGCTCTCTTCTTCCTCCATGTTGTCCCTACCTGCAGTTCCTGTGCCAACTGAAATGAATAAAAGAAGGAAAGAAAATGACAAGAAAGGATTAATCTAGCTTCAATCAGTAGCTTCATTTCATTGAAAGATATCACCACCTATTGTATCACTTGGATAACCTGGTTTGATGTTGAGACCTTCTACTTTCGAACTTGTGGGAATATGAGTTTCATAGGGAACTGCAGTAGCATCCTCACGTTTGAACCTCAACAAAGTTCTGTGATATTCAGGTGCACCAGATTTCTCTGCCTCCGATAAAAGTGGTACAGCTGGGTCATATAATTCATCATCAGGGCACTCGTTCAAGTCTATACCCAAAGATTGAGGAACCTTAGGAGAAGACACAAGCTGATTAACAGGCCCAGTAATTGGTTCTAATGGACAATGATCCATTCCCATGACAAGCTCTGTTGAGTTATTCGCTTTCTTGGCGTAAAACATGCCCCAAAAGTACAGTAAGCCATTCCACCCTGGAAAGTATTGAATCGGTTAAATGAGTAACCCTGACATTTTTTAGACAATAACATTAGCTAAAATAAGCCCTACGTTGAATCTTCTCCGGCAACTTATCAGATGGAAAAATGAGAAGTTCAACGCCACCAATATTTGTTGTAAGGGACATATCTCCAACAAGCATGTTTTCCAACAGTTTCCCGTATGCTCTTTCATAACTGTACAACGAGAGAGAGCAAAGTTCAGCTTGCTTATTGAGGGTAAAAGCATATAAAGCGGTGAAACATTGAGCGTTACCTTTCAACATCTTTGGCAAAGAAAAAAAGAGCAATGTTATCTTCACTCGGCTCTACTTTCTTAAATTGCAGTGGCCATGAGGAACTTCGTGGAACTTCTGCCAGCTGAATTCTCTGAGGTAATTGTTTAACTACTTCAAGTGCTTTGGGTGAGGCACAGGTAGACAAGTGAGCTTGAATCCCATCATAAATTTCGGAAGAGTTTCCAGGTCTTGAAACCTCAAAGATACCTCTGAAATAAAAGGAATACATATATGTAAACATTTCGTAAGTGAGCGAGGGGAGTAAGGGGGGAAGGGGAGAGGACATACTGCCAGATGTAAGTCTGCTCTGGAATAACTAAAGCTCTCAAAGGATTTTCAGTAGTACAAGATTGATCAACAAAATCTTGCTGCTTTAAATCTAGCTCATTCAATTCATTGTCAGGGGGGTGTAGATTATGTGCCATTAGAAGACCATGTGAGCTCTCAGGCAATATGTCTTCTGAAGCCTGAACTGCCTCTGCACTTTTACTTGAGTTGTTTCCTGTGATTTCCAAAATATTTTGTTGGCGCTGTCCCACTTTGGGAGTTAAATCTTCAGAAGCGCTTGCTCTTGGCACCATATCTTGCAGATCTGAATCAGAAGTCATGGCAGCACATGGTGCAGAAAGCACCTCAGGCTTACTTATTTCATTATCATTTTTCACCAAAATGAATGAAGCATCACCTGGTGTGGAAAGCACCTCAGGCTTACTTATTTCATTATCATTTTTCACCAAAATGAATGAAGCATCACCTGGTGTGGAAAGCACCTCAGGCTTACTTATTTCATTATCATTTTTCACCAAAATGAATGAAGCATCACCTGGTGGAAAGCACCTCAGGCTTACTTATTTCATTATCGTTTTTCACCAAAATGAATGAAGCATCACCTGCACTATCATTTGTGCTATCCTTTTTAACATTTTCCATTGGAATAGGTAGATCAGATGTCTTCACTGCACAAGCATCTTTAGCAGAAACAACTCCTATTGATGTTGGGTGAACAGTAATGCCTTCCTTCTCCCTTTTAGACAAAATAGAGTTCTGCTTCTTTTCAGTGTTCCCTAATTTCAACAAGCCATAAAGAAAGCTCGTCAAAAAAATCAAAGCCTGGTATTTCCTCAAGAAAAGGTAGTAAAGAAATGAAGAGCTTACCTGGTTTTTTGCTACATTTCAGAATGCTTGGTCCAGGCCTTGGACTGTCTTGGTCAATTTTTCGATCCCCTGACTTCATAGAACTATCAGGCCTTGGTGATGAAGGAATATTTGTTTTTAGAAGATTAAAGGAAGCCCTCTTTTCTAAGAAATTCTTCTGTCTCATTGGCTTCAACATTCTTGGTTTTTCACTTTGAGATAAATGAAATGACTGCTTTTGTTTTAATGAACTTGAGTGTTTACAAACTGAACCCTCATGTTTAAAAGATCCAGATTTCATAACTTTTCTGATGGGCGCCTTTTCTCTAGGATCTTTTGGGGAATGTTTCACAGGCTTCAGCTTGCTTGCCACACCTTCAGCTAATTGCTTGACCTTTGGTTCGTTGTTGGAGTTGTTGAAAGATAGTTGCTTTGATAAAAGGCCTAGTAGACCAAGTTAGGAGGTTAACAAAGCAGTACGGCTTAAATGTAACAAAAAAAGAAATAAAGAGTTTATTGCAAATAAAATGCCAAAAGACTTTGGTCAAACCTCGCGATGAAGGAACTGGTGCTTTAACATTCGCCATGCTTCCCAAGGAATATGACCGTGATAAGGTCAGAGAACTTTTGACTGCCTGAACAGTCCTCACTGGATCAGGTGACTTTAAACTTCCCTTATTTGATTTCTTAAACGGGTTCTCACGAGAGAAAATGCCATGTTTCCTAGGGCTTTCTGTCTTGAAAAGACTGGGATTATGGGATGAAGTATTCTCTGTATGTCTCTTGCATGATTTAAGTGGACTCCGCAGGCCTTCACTTGACAGTGGCAACTCCATATCAGTAGCAACTCGCAACTTCTTTCGGTTCAACAAAACTTCTGAACTTTGATTCTTCTTGTCTAAGCTTCTGGCTGTCGGTGTACCACAAGTGAATGATCGTGCTTCCATGTCAGAGGTAACAACTTGCAACTTCTTACAATTTGCCATACTTCCTAAACTTTTATTCTTTGCATCCAGCCTTTCAACAGTTGCGCTGGCGCACTTCACTTGCCGTGCTTCTGGATCAGTTGACACTAAATGCAACTTTTGATTATTACCAGCCAAGTGATCAGTTATTTGCGTGCCACAGGTGATTTGTTGAGTGTCCAAATTAGTCACAACAACCTGCAACATCTTAGGGTTGTTCGTACTTTCTAAATTTTGGTTCTTCCCATTCAAAGTATTAACTGTTGATGCACCATGGTTGCTTCTAGCTTTGTTTTGATCTTCCTTAAGCTCGCATTCTTCACATAACCATTCACCATCTGGAACCTTGTCCAACTTCACTCGCATGCAATAACTAGTCAACAATAAAATGCATGTCAATAGCTAGCATATTACTGCATATAAATATTCTCGTAAAAAATACCAAAAAAAAATGTGGCTAAGAAGGTACCGTACAAGCGGCAGACTAAGACTAAATAAGCAAAATGATTTTCTTTTCCTTACATCCACATACTGTTATACTCTGATGAATTGGTATTTATGTAAACACCACAGAAAGAAGTTTACATTCCGTTTGTAAAATCATTAGTTTAGTGCATTGTGAGAATAGCACTCTAATAGATTATTTGGTATACGTTAACTCCCAAAAATCAATTATTTGTATTCTCCACTGTCAAACACTCAAACATGTCCTGAAAGAGTAATGAAAATCAGGGTTCAAACACCGGTAACCAAAAAAAAGGCCAAATTCAAATTTTGTTTTTTGAATTTTGACTGGGTTTTTCCGGTTACAAACCGGTTTTTCCAGTTACCGGTTTCAAAACATCCCAAAATTTAAATTTTGATTTTCGAAATTTGACCAGTTTTCCGGTTACCAGCTGGTTACCGTTACTGGCCGCCGGGCAGGTTTTCTCCCAGTTCCGAGATTTGTATCTTTGATGAAAATAATAATCATCCTCAGTAAGCTAGTTTAATTTGTGCACACAACTCATGTTTTAAATAACTATTACTTCCAGTGTGAAAAAAGTAACTTTTAATTATGAACAAATGACTTCTGTTGACATATAATATTTCTGACAAAGGGATAAAGAAAGAAGGCATAACAGTTTGTATCTTACGTATGCTCCGCCCCCTCAAGGCATCTGGTGCATGTAGCCAGAAGATACTCCCTACCAACATCTCCACATATATCACAAACGTTAACCTGGGGTACAATGCAAACCAGACACATAAATGTTATAAAACAATGAAAACGACAAACTACAGGTAGCAGAAAAGGCCATGCAAATCAAAGCACCAAATAAATTCTATTATCCAGGTATACTCAAATATCACACAACATTTAAAAAGTCTTAAGCCTTTAGTTAGAAGTTGAATCTATATGCAAAAGCATAACAGAATTTATAGGTGGTCAAAAACCCAAATATACCACCTTCCCTGCCTTGGTGCCTCCAGAGCTTGGATGAGTAAAAGGATAGCAATTAGTCTTTGTAGTACAAAATTCCATATCTAACGTTGAAGTTTGGTTATTGAGTGGGTTACTGCAAGCATAAGATTGTAAGCTTTAAAGTTGTATGTTTCCAGTTTCCACAGAGGTTGTTAACCCAAATGCCAAGCCTATGTAAAACCATAGCTTTACAAACTTGCCATGCAAAACTAAAAATTCCCAATGGGCTGTGCTACATTATATTTCAGAATTTCAGATATTGCACAAAAGACTAAGTTTAAGCTTCAACATAAAACTTCACCAGTTCAAACTATCTTCCACACAAACAAAGAAGCAAATGAAACAAAGGTTCAATTCATATCCTAACAGTCCAAAAGAACTGCTCGCTTCCTGCCAAACGGATTGTGCAATGTTAAGAAAATGTGTTCCACACAAACAGAACCATGGACTACATGTTATCACCTTTACATACACTTCCCAATAACTCACCCCAAGCCTACCTCAAAACTAACAAACAATTGATTATTTTTCATTGATCTTATTGTCTGGACATCAAACCTAGGGCAAACTAAGGTTCATTTTACATACTATTATAGGAGACTGTAGCACGAAAAGAAGGGATCCAGGAGATACTTACATCTATTAAGCCTTCTGCGTTCCCACATTCCGTCATCACATCATTCTGCGCATTCAACTTTCTACCACTAGATATATCCATTGAACAATCTTGATTCTGGTCTTGTTTATCATTGTCATTCCTCTTAGCAGCATCATTAGATTGGATGTCAGCATATTCTTGACTTCCATTTCTTGAGCAAGGGGTGCCATTTTCCAGATTCTTTGATGAAGATCCAGCCTTGATTTTATTTCTGTTACTCGTACTGCAACTAGTCAGCATGACATGCTTGTCACCACCAATTACAGAAGGGTTTAATTTTCCTCCCAGTGAATTTTGTATGTTGTTATTTGAAAGAGAAGATTTTTCATAAGGTTGATGAGCTAAATTATCTTCTGAATGCCCAAAACCATGGGTTGGCCTTGTAGGAGATAATCCTTGTGATGCACTAACAAAGGATTGGGTTCGCAGCAACTTCTTGGTCATAGAAGGAGAATCTGCTGGAACTGATCTATCAGATGAGCTAGGATGCATAACATGAACATCAGATCTCTTCTTTTCTGTAGATTCTTTGACACGGGAATTCCTTAGTCTGTTGTGGCTCGCAATGCTGTTGTCTTTATAGTCCTTAACAGTAAGATCACAACTTGATGCAGAAGTAGATAATTTATCTTTTTTCTTGTCCAACAGAAATTTGCCTGCTGTTGATACACCAGTAACACACGAGTTGCTGTCATCCTGGCATTCTACTGTAAGTGATCTCGTATCGTGATTTAATAGCCTTCTACGTTTCGCTGGCATGTCAACCTCTGAATCTGCTCCAATGGATGATCTTGCCATCGTTTTATTTCCACCATTTTCAGAATAGGAAGCATGGCTTGAGGTGGCACTGAATTCATCATCATTTTCTCCTCCCTTGGTATGTAGCCCTTTCTCGCTACGAACGAATGAACTATTTTTTGTTTCTGACCTTGCACAGCATGTTTGGGATGATCCGCAGTCCATATTTGAATCTACAAGTGCAAGATTTCGGTGTAGGCAGGAAGAGCAAGGAGCACAACAGACATTACAAGTGCCAGATTCTGCCTTCACACAAGGGCTGTCACTTGGTACTGGTCTTTTTCTTACTGTAGGCTTGTCCTGGCAAAAAGGTGAAACAACACCAATGTTGAAATACATTATTCAAGGACGGCAAAAACATGCATGAAGACCTGAAAGCCAAAAACATGTGCTCTATAGACACAACAGAAACATAACATGGGATTGACTAAATAGATTGTATCTTCAACTGATAAAGAGATGAAACTATTTTATGAGAAGCATTGCTAGGATCTGATAATTAGACTACTTCCTTTCTATCAGCAGGCTGGCCTAAAAGTGATTTCATTGAAACAACAAATGATAATCCAGAAGCAAAGTCTAGAACTGCTGGGGTTCTATTACAACAAATTTTGCTTACTTCGCAAATATCAATGTTCACCATACGATATTCACAGCACACAAAATCATGATCAGCATAAATCAACCAAGTAAACAAAGATATTCAAAGCATCGCACCAATCCACCAAGTAAAGAAAGATCATCAAAGCGTCCAGGTATCGCCAAGCCATTTCCCAAGTGAGATTAAGCCATGCCAAAAGCAGGGGCTGAACTACTCACATATTCATATGCCCTTGTTCTACAGCATTATGGGATCAGAATCACTCCCAAGCATCTATACCACAGCAGCTAAACTGCAGACCTACAGCATAATAGCGTAGAGGAATAATCTAGACTAAACTCATCATCTCTCCGGCATCAGATGATCGGGCAAACAGGTGCATTAAGCACGAAATTCAAAAAGAAGCAGAATATTTCCCTGCATATACAGGGAAAACCATACCCTCTAAGGCTACAGCTACTCACCTCCATCTGAGCGACCACTTGACGCTGTCCCGACCCCTCCGCGAGTCCTCCGCCGGCGCCGCCACGGCGCCCCTCCACTTGTTCCTGCAGGGCACAAACATAACAGAACAACAGGCGCATGAATCACCAAACGCTCGGAACCGCAACCTTAGCCGCAAAATTGCATCCTAAAATAACCAAATCTCCGAGATTGGCGCGTCAATCGACGCCAAAATTAGACCACAAATCAAACGGGGAAATCAAACAAAGGATTCGATTCGCCTCTCGCAAAACCGCGTCACCCTCGAACGCCTCCCTCGCCCCCCAAAAAACGAAACCATCCGCACGCACGAACGCACACGCGCAGCAAAACCTCGAATCGCCAAACCCCCATCGGCACCAATCTCATCCAATCCCTAGGGGGGAACGCACACCGACGACACCAACAATCGAACGGAAGCGCGGCAGGGGGCGAAGCGTATAGGCGGCGGCGGATGGGGGCACTTACCTCGGCGAGCGCGAGATCCTTGAGTGGCGTGCGGCCGTAGAGATCCCTCATGGTGCGCTCCTGCGGCGCCCTCATGCCCCCTCCCGACCGATCGGGCGCGCGCCGCCCTACCTCCCGGCGCCGCGGGGCAAGACGGCGAGCGCCACCCCGTCCTCCATCCGACGCAGCGCCAGAGAGAGGCGGACACGGAGATGGGGATCGAGTGGCCTATGCGTTGGTTTGCTCTAGCGTGGGGAGGAAGCAGCTCGCTGCAGCAGAGCGTAGCGGAGACGAGGAGACTAAGGAGAGCAGAGGAAGGTAGGGTAGGGAATAGCGAGAGAGAGAGAGAGAAGGGTGGAGACTAGGAGAGAGTAGTAGCGCTTTAGAAATTTGGACTCCGGGGGGGTGCTGGTAACGCGACGCCGACGGGAGAACGGAACGGAACGGAACGGCGACGATGAGACGGGAGGGAGAGGCCCACTCTCCCGCTCGTAGACTCGTAGGCCGTAGCGAAGCAATCGATAGCTCTTCCTTCTCCGGCAGGCTTGGGTATCTAATTACTGGGGGGACTTAAGCCGGTAAATTTAGGGTGTGTTTGATTTGGAGTGAGATAAAGATGGAATAAATTTATCTTTATTTTTAAAGATAGAACTATTCATATCCTCTATTGTCCCGGAACCAAATACACTATTAGAGGCAGGTAGCGAGGAAGAGGGACGAGCTCATCCCCTCATTTTTGAGGGATGGGGCATCCTCAATTTAGAGGAATATTCTCAAGATATTCCCCAAAGGGGATGGACTCTGTCCCTGTTGACTCAATTCAAACAGATCTAAATCTAGGATCATCCCATCCCATTCCCTATTATCTCTGAAACCAAACACATCTTTACCGTATCGCCCCCTGCCCCGTGGTAATTAATTCAGAATTAATTGGCGTGGACAGCCGGTGTTCTGCTGCGAGATACGCATGCATCCGGTACCTCTTTAAAAACGTAGATATGCTGCTAATTAATGGTGTTAATCTCTTCCTGATTTTCTCGGGTACTACCCCTCTAAAATTTGCTCGTATAGTATGTTTGCTTGCAATTAATTATGTCCGCTCGTTTCGACTTCAACTTTTAATTTATAGCTTTTGGTTAGCTATTTCTTAATTTCATATTTTTTTGCTTTTGAGTTTCTTTCATTTTTCCTGTATTTATTTGTATTGTCCATGATGAGTTAATCTGTTTTTATTTTTTAAATTTAAATACGCTAAAAAGTCATCAGTAATTATAGTATAAAATAAAGCAGCTACAATACAAGATAAATCATAAACCAACTTATTTTATCCGAATTGAGGAGGACCTAAATGGATGGGATTAATCCATCCCTCTGGCACGATTTGCCTCCTTCTTTAGAGCTTGTACATATGCCTGCAATAGATGGGATTAATCTCTCCGTGATTCCTTCTGTTTTTTTCGATTGTATGTACTGTTGGTTCCTTAATTGGTACTTTGCATGGAGCCCCTTAATAAGATGTGGAAATTGTCCTTATTTTACTTCATAGAATAACTACGATGGGTGCAGTGGCATATTGATATCATTCTAGGGTGTACTTGTGATTTCACGTGTCAAATGCGTACCATGGATCGAGTCAGTCGCTAGCTATCTCTTTTCAACACATTGTATACGTAATGCTACCATTTTTTTCTGAATACATTCATGATAGACGTGATGATCAGGCCATATTATTCATGAGTTGACGATGGTGCGTGCAGCTAGTAAATCAAAAGCAACGCGTCATGTTACGACTTTTTCGTTCGTTTTGCCACGCAAATATAATATCACGCATGCATACACACCACGCATGCATGTGGTACGGTCATATGTGGATGAAAAGCTACTTAATTCGACCGAGTTTGTGCGCGCGTATATGTGCAGCGTAGTACGTACGAAAGAAATCGCGCGCGGTGTGCATGGACACTTGTGTTCACGAGCTAGCTAGTCATCTCTTTAGAACATAAACAAATGAGCTAGATCGATTTTGCAATGTACGGGTCATCCCTCGATGCTGAACTTATTGTACCATTTTCTTGACAAAACATCTCTCGATCTGCTGTGTATATACATGGCCTCCAAAATGGGTATATACTTCATAGATTGCAGCTAAGCTAGCTAGCTAACATGGCTAAAATATAATCTTTACCGAGCTTAATAACCAGTGTGCACAAAAAAAACAGGTTGGCGTCGAGTAAACAAAATCAACACAAGTTCTATGTACGTACGTACCTAGCTAGCTATTCTTGTCGTGACGGTTACTTGAACGTGAAAGGGATTCCATGTCACATGCATGGTTACACGTGACACGAAATTACACGCTAGCCAGCCAGTGGGTCACTTTTTCTTTCTACCTTGCAAGGCATCTTTTCTTTCATCGCCATCCTTCCAAGTACTGGCTCTTTTTCTTTGTAAAAAAGCAGAAAATCACCAGATGTATGGTGCAACGCGCATCATTTCCCCGTCCGAGAATATTTGTGGCGAAAGGTAGAAATTCGATGCGTCTTTCTCGCGCACGGCACGCCTAATTTAGCAAGTACTAAGATCTTTTTAGACCCTACACTTTCGAATGGTATAATTATCCAACAGTATATAGGATACACAGCTGCACGGTACGCACTCGCTGACAATGTGGTCCCGCGCAGCGCATGGCCCACATGACGGCTGACTGGTCTGTGTGTGGGGAGACTTGGCATGCTAAAATTCTAGGGGACAGGGTGGGGGTGCTCAGACGTGTTTCACAAGGTATTCCGGAGGCCCAAATCCCGTAGACTAGCGATTGGACACGTGGTCGGTTGCGATGCGTTCTTAGGGAGAAGAGTAGATATTTGCGGGGGCAGTGGAATACACCGTCGCACCTTAAAATGCTCCGTGCACGCGAGCAGTGTACCTCAGTACATGCGATTGACTAAGGAGACGTCCGTATTAACTCTTGTTGATGACTTTTACATGTGGTTTATGTTTTTATCTAAAGATAAACAGTAATAATTGAAAAAAGTGACTTTTAGAAAAAGAAAGTATGAGGTATAAAAGTATAAGAGAGATATGTGCGCGTGACAGAAGCGAGATGAGTGATATGTGTGATGCACTCGTAGCCTCCTACCATATTCTTAGAGCGAGACGGTAGGGAAAGGAGTGGAGAAGCCATTTCGAGAAACCAGATATTCAAATTAGTTTTTAATTTTTCTAAGCAAAAGATAGAAGTAAAAACCAATACGAATAGGATCTAAGTTTGTTCTTGGTTGCGAATTGCCGACGGGCTAGCTACAAACTATTGGAGCAATGGGAGATAAATTTGCACGAACAATGCTGCCCGGGCAGGGGCGGATCCAAAGAGGACCCAGTGAGGGCACAGGCCGCCACTCAATTCGCAGAAGTCCAGGTATATAGCCCAAGATTTAATGCTAGTGCCCCCACTCAGCCCAACTAAAAGGCCCTCACTCATCTGTGATTTATCAAATTGATGAAGGAAGCCTTCATTTTGCCCTCTACTAAAAGGCACAGGTATACTTGGTTTTGTGGGTGTGCCCCCTCTCAGATTTTGTCTTGGATCCGCCCCTGTGCCCGGGTGAGCATCCAGCAGGCGTTCACTGTTCAACGAGTTGCGTACTCGCTGAATGTTCACCGTATATATATAGAAGCGCTCTAAACAAGGATCACCGAAGCATGCATGTATCCCACCCGTTAGCCTACAAATAATTCCGGTCTCATGTGGAAGAGACGAAGAGCGGAGCATGGTCCGGCGTCCGGGGTACGCCTAACGAGTTAAGGGCTGTGGGCACGCACGGCCCCGGGCGCGACGAGGTTTCCGGAATGACACGTGGGCGTGCCTGCCGTGCCGCTTGGGGGCTCTGCACCGCCCAGCACGCACGGGCGATTCCCGTCGATCGGACGTCCGCGCGACGGATGCTTCCGTTCGGCCCACGCAACGCAAGCGGTCGCGGTAGTGTACGACGCGCGCGGCCGTGCCGACCACGCCTCGCATCCGCTGCGCCGCCCGCAACAGCGCGGCCCGTAGGACCAGCCACTAGCATCCTCGCAGGTGGCACGCGCGGCCGCTGCTTTCTCTTCTCGTCTTTTATTTTTCCAAGGGACGTGGTGGTGTGTGTGTGTGGGGATGTTGGCGATGCGATGGTGCGCGCATGCATGCACGCACGCTCGACGATCCTAGCCCACTGCTACGAGTCTACTAGTGGAGTAGAGGTGAGAGGGGCATCATTGCGGCAACTAGTTAAAGTGGCGGATTCAGGATTAAAATGTAGATAGGACAGACTCGTAAGTCATAAAGTAAATAGTATTATCTATAATAAACTAAAGGTTATTGGTTCGCATAAGGCAGTAGAACATAACTATCAGATATACCTGTCGAGATGCTGAAGTTCTTCCTGGTAACTAGATTGAGTTGTACTGAAATCTCTGACACCCAAAGCTAGACGACCTTGATTGGTTTGAGAAGACCTGTTTCAGCGATACATTTCAGATTGATCTCTAGTGTCTACATTACTGAAATTTGTTGGGAACTTCTTTTATGAAACACAAAACTTACATGTACCATGTTTTTAGCATCTGATAGCCCATAATGTCAAAATGTTCAATGTTCCTCTTATGGTCTAGACGATCCAACGTGGTGTAGAAGGGATAGTTAGGAGCATGTTCCACCTAAATAGACAAAAATTATAGCATTAAGCATATAAGCAGAACTTTAGTTTCTCAACAAATCATTTCGACGTGCTAATGCAGTAATGCCCACTGGCCACTGCCCAGCCAGTATACTTCAGACTTCAGAGTTTTAGTTTCTTAACAACTCCAAATCTCCAATTAACAATCAACAATCTGAGCCAAAATTTAGAGCAAGAACCCTACTTATCCTCTAATCTTCACAAACCTAAGCTCAGGAAACCAGAAAAAAGAAAGATTTTGGCACTTTGGCAGCACCTCTCCTAAATCACTAGAAAGTAGAAACTAACAGAGGCCGGAGATCTTGTAAATTGAAGTTTCAAGTTTCCAACCATACCAATCTGAGCAGATGCTGTACAAACTGTTTCTGTCTACAAAATTTTAGCCATGTTTGCCATTTGTGACGAAAGCTTGAAACGTTGCACAAGAAACTTCGCTTTTTCGCAAAAGAATTTCAGAAGGCATCGATTTGGAATTTAGGATCATTTCGCCTCTCTTTTACAGGGGACAAAAATTCGACGAAAATATGTGCCCGCGGATACTGACTCTCATGACCCCATTTTTTCTTGATGAACAACGCCATGAACAGTGGCGGAGGAACCCGATAGGGCAAGGTGCGCGCGCGCGCGCTGACCTTGATGCGCCGGGAGGCGGGAGGCGGCGCGCGGCGCGGCGGCGAGGAGGAGGCGGAGGCGGGAGGCGGGGGGGAGGCGGAGGCGCGGCGCGGCGGCGGGAGGCGGGGGGGCGGGCGGGGGCTGCGGAGCGCGGAGGCGAGGAGGGGGGGGAGGCGGCGGCGGGCGGGAGCGGGCGGCGCGGCGGGCGGCGGCGGCGGCGGGTGGGCGGTCGGCGATCCGCCCCACCTCATTTTTCCCCATCCTCCGCCATCGCCATGAACGACATTTTCGCTTCACAAGCTCTTCCATGTTTGAGATATACACACTCCAAAATGCAGACAAAGAAAGATTCAAAGAATAGTGAGAGAGGAAAATGAACAAGCAATCAGCCAAGAAGCCAACGGTGCGCTTAAATCTGGGACAAGCTCGATGTCATCACCTCGATGAACATTCGAGCGAACTCCATGTCGTCGTTGCTCGACGACGGCGTAAGCACCGTCCGCGCCGAAGGGACGTCGCCGCTCTCCATCCCGGAACGGGAGCTGTCCACCGGCATTGCCAGTGTCTCCGACCAGAAGCTATCGTCAATATGGAACTTCTCTTCCGAGGTGAAGCCATTCGTGTTATCCAGTGACAAGGCCATCGAGTAGTCCGTGGCGGCCAACGTCGAGAAGGATTGCTCCGGCGAGGGGGGGTTCCGTCCGGCGAGGGGAGCTCGGGCGGCCGCCCGGGCTCGCCTGAAGGGCAGGTCCGCCCCTGAGCTAAACGTTACACTGGCGCCCAAATTTCGGAGTACATTTTTCCCGTTAATGATTTATAATTCTTTAAATAAATAAATAAATGTGACGATTTCTCTATCGCTATTTCAAAATATATTATCGAGACTATAGGATGATAGAATAACTCGAATAATTGTTGGATGTATTGCTTAAGCCTTAAAGATCAAGTTAGTCTAATACAGATACAAAAAGTTACTAGAGATATAGAAGGAACCGTATCGAATACAAATCATCCCAATTGGTTCTATTCTATCTCTTATAATCTTGCAAAACATGTGCTCTAACATCCCCGCAGTAGGAGCGGGAGCGTCACAGACACTCAGGCTAGAGAAGAAGTCGATGAGGATGCTCAAATTGGAGTAGAAGCCGACGAGGAGTACCATGCGAAGAGCCGGTGGTGAAGTTGTCTACCGTAGAGGTAGCGGCTAGGTGGAGTTGCTGTGGCAGCTACCGATAGAGTATTGGAGATTTGGTTGGGAGGGGAAGGTGAAAAGAGGAGGAAGGTAGCAATGCAGTGGAAGGAACTGGGCGATAGCGCACTGAGAAAAGCAAGGGGGTGATGGTGGCGGCTAGGTGCAGAGAGGAGAGGTGGTGACTGGAGGGAGTTGAGGTGCGGTGTTGTATGGAGATGGTGGCGCAGTGTTAGATATCTGCATACGACCATCGACCAGATACTGCAACTACAACTATTAACTAGGTACTGTATCTACGACCATCGACCAGGTATTGTAGCCATGACCATCTGTGGTCATTTTGCCGTGCTCGATACGGGCCACGGATCACGTGTATCCTTTGAGGCCTCTTTGAGCTGTCGATGGGGAGAGATGCTGGTAGAGGAATGTAGCGGTAGGGTAGAATGGTGGCACGCTGACGAGCTGCGGCCCAGTGCTTACTGATGGCCAGATGTGGAGGAGATTAGGGGGAAATGCAAGAAGGCAAAGGGGAGAAGAAAGGGGGAGAGAGAGAGAGAGAGAGTAAGGAGAGTCCAGGAAGAACAAATGTCGAGCTAAATGCGGTCGGAGGACTGAGTTGGGGCCATGAAGCAGGCAGCACGACGATGGCGTGCGTAGACTACGCCGACTCAACCGAGAGTGCAATTGGAGGAGGCGCGGAGGTGGAGACCAGATCTGCTCGGGGTGAGCAGAGGGATTCGGGACAATGACTATAGCTCATGTTTAATGTAAAGCTTCATCTCCTCTCCGTTGAAGTTTCCCCATTATCGAGCTTATTTAGATACAAACTTCTTCAACAATGCTGATACTGACCACTCGTTATCGTGGCCCTTCGCTCCTTTGACTCTAGCCTTTTTCTTCAATGACTTCGGCGAGTAGCGCGACATTGTCTTTGTCGAATAGTTAAGGTGGGCAGCACAACATTATCATTGTCAAATGAGTACGGTGGACAGCATGACATTGCCCTCATCTCCCCTACTATCGCCTCTGCTCTCCACTTCTTGGTGGGTAAATATCTTCTTGTTGGACAAATCGACACTGTTGCACTCTTTCATGGTCTAGTTCGCTACTATTCATGTTATCATTGTTATAACTTTTGTTTTTATTTAAATTTTCATTTGTTTCTCATTAGAGGTCATATAAAAATCAAATCACTAATTTTCTTTAATTCATTTGAATTTTACTTATTTACGAATTTCACTTTGCAATTGTATGGAAATCAAATTAAAATTTTTCTTTTGTTTCTTACTCCAAATTTCATTTATTTTTTGTTGAAATTCGTATACAAATGCAATTGCTAACTTTGTTTATTTTTTATTTAGAATTATAGTCATTTAGATATTTTACTTTGGAATTCATACAAACTCAAATTGCTAATTTTATTGTTTTTTCTTCTGAATTATAATTTTTTGAATATTTGTATATTTTTATTTTGAATTATATTTATTTAGGTGTTTTACTTAGGAGTTCGTGTGGAAACTAATTTGCTAATTTTAGCTATTTAAGGATTTCTACTTCAAAATTGAAAGGAAATTAAGTTGATAATTTTCTTTTTTAATTCAGATTTCAGTTTTTTGTTGGAATTCATATGCAAATTCAAATTGCTAATTTTATTTAATTTATTATGAGTTTTAGTTATTTAATGGTTTTACTTTGAAATTGTATGGAAATTAAATTGCCTTTTTTATTTTAGGTTTTAATTTTTTGGTTGGTATTTATATGCAAATTCAGATGCTATTTTTTTAAAAATTTTTTCTGATTTACAGTTATATAGAGATTTTGCTTTGAAATTTATATCAAAATAAAATTACTAATCTTATTTTTTTTAGTCCTAATTTGAGTTATTTTTTGTTGGTATTCATATACAGATCTAATTACTAATTTTTGTTTTTTAATTATTTTATTTAGATATTTTACTTAGGATTTCGTGTGAAAATTAAATTGCTAATTTTATTTGTTTTTTTTCTAAATTTTATTATTTTTTGGATTGTACTTGATATGAGCTCTTTGTTTTAATTTAGACCGTTATACGTTGTGCATCTTTTCTCTTTTTTCTCCGATTAATGTGGTAATGTTCACTCCTTAGAAGCGAACGTGGTGACTTTATTGACTTCTACTTTAATAATATAATAGATTTTGCATGCATATGCTCAATGGTAACTGGACGAGCTAGAACTAAGAGTACATGAGCATGCATGTTTCATCCAGATGATGACCGTAAGCTTAAGAAAATATACAATGTAAGTGCTTAGAGAGGTGTTTAGCAAATAAAAACTGATTATTGTTGCCACATAAACTAGATAAAGTGTTTTTTTTAGTATTGATGCTTAATTAGACACCAATGCTTAATATATGCTTATATACGTAACTATATCTAATAATTAAATACAATTATCTAAGTACCTACAAAAGGAATATTTGCATTGGAGAAAATATCTTTTACATAGGCGATTGATAATGTAACTATATTCTCTCTTTAAATATTTATATATAAATATCTTGCATTGTACCCTAGTGCTACCTATAACTCGGCCGCTGGAGTTGGTTAATGCACGGGTTGTGATCGGACCTTCCTTGCATTGCCCGACCATGCATGCGTGTCAAACAGAGATCAGATGCTCCATGCATGCACTGCCATTGGACTTTGGGCCAGCCGTAATTAAGCGCCTAGTAGCCACCCTGTACATCCAACACAACAATTTTGTGGAGTACTAAGGTAGCTAGCTCGATCTCCGCCATCAATTTTGATAACAGAAGTCATAAAATTTTCGCATATGAGCTAGCGGTAGTTGTTGGAAGATCGACTATTACAGCTAGCTAATGTAAATAGCACCATCAAACGATAAGCCAATTTTTTAAAAATAAATGGGATTATATCATATGAACTTGTTCATATTGGTTTATGTTTCCGACTTCTGCTTCCAGAAGTAAAAACTAATACGAATACCTCAGTTTTTATAAGCTAATTCTATTAGTCACAGGGGCGGACCCGCCCTTCGGGCATGGTCGGGCGACCGCCCGAGCTCCATCGCCGGCGGTACAATATCTAAGCTTCTATTGTATGAATGTTGATAACGAATTCATTTTCTCTTTTTGTTTGGAGTAAACACCTTTTACTATGACGAAAATCCCTTTCTCTTCAGGCTTCCAATGGTCATGTTTATCTGTGTAAGCTAGATTGTTCTGTTACAAACATGTCAAGAAAATAAGGCCCTTCTCCTTAAAAATAGACATTTCAATGCAATACATATCTAAATTCGTACAACCACACAATCTAACTGCAGCAGGAACAGGGTAAGATATTACAGTGCTCACCATTGCAGATATATGTAAGGCAACCACAAACTTCAGCCAGAAGAACATAATAAGGCAGGGAACTTCTTACAGCATCTACGAAGGGAAGCTGAAGGATGGGTCTCAAATTGCCGACAAGTGTGCCAGAAAGGTTAGGAAAGTAAAGATCATACATATTTGGCAATTGTTCATGGAGTAGTAGACTTGTAGTAACTAGCTATATTTTGCTGCAGCAGTTAGATGGTCAGTACCTATCAGCTGAACTTCAGAGGGAACATGAAACTCTTCCAAAAATTGAGCATCTGAATTTGGTGAGATTCCTCTGATACTTTGAGCATAAAGATGACAGCATGATCGTCGTTGAGTATGTCAGCAATAGTTCCTTAAGGGAACACTTATGGTACGCATTGCCAGTGACCATCCGTGCTAGTTTTTCATTCACATGATTAATCGTAGTGAACTACAATGTCAAAGAAAAAAAAACTCTATTCTACAGCACTATCTGTTCCAAAGAAACCATCAACCTACAATATTAAAGAAAAAATTTTCTATTCTACAATACTATCTGTTCCAAAGAAATCACCAACTTATGTATGGCTAGGAGGAGGATACTGATTCGGATTTGTGTGCAATACACCACAATGCAGAATCCCATGGAGATGGCTTAGAACTTGCGCAACGGTTTCAAGACATGAAATCTCGGAGAATGAAAATGCTTCGTTCTCCTAGACGTACTTAGTTATTTCGTGCTATATCTTTTTATTGCATCTTTTATGTTTTATTATTAAATTATGATACTATTGATCTATCTATCTTTCGTAATTGACATGTTACTTTTTCTACAGCTCATTTACAATTGTGGACTAAGCTTGATTAGTGAGATATTTTTCAATATTCTACTGTTATCCACACATATTTGCATGTGAATTGTAGTTGTTACTTTCATTTTGTGTCATATACTCTTATTAGTGTGTTTGCAACGTAATTTGATTATGGATTAATTTACTTTTGGGTAATACTGTTTGATTCACGCTTGCAAATCCGCCCTAGCTATATTTCAGTTCTGGGTACGCCACTGATTAGTCATTACTATTCATCAGCTACTATTTCTCTTTCACATATTGTAATGTACTTTATATTTTATTATATTACAATTCCGTAAGTTACATGGTGGTCTGAATGTTGTAATGTTTTTTGTTGAACTGTCTTTCTTATATAATGCACTATTATTCATCAGCTACTACTATTTTATCAGTTGTTTCTATCAGATACTACCATTTATCAGTTGCAATTAAAAGCTATCGATAAAGTCAGTATGAAACATGCTCTAGAGACAAAGTATAAAAGGACGACTGGGCCAAACAATTAAGACCGGCATTGCAACGATTGACAAAACAAAAAAGTGACAGGTCAGCAAAAGCAGAGGCTGCTATAGAATATGGACGTATATAGACTTGACTACGTAAGATCCACAGCCTCTGATTGGCCAAACGCACGACCACACGACTGCTGGCGACTTGACTAATTACCACCACGCAAAACTTCACTGTTATTACTCCTAACCTTCTTCTCTGATTTCTTAATTAGCAAGAGCATAGTACTCTTGAGCATGAGTAGGTTGGAGACCTGTTGATATTGATTTCATTTGAATGTATCGATCGGCCATTAATCTGATCAATAACTCCATTAATTGGCAGGAGTAGTGGTTCGAGCTAGCTCCCAATAAACTGGTACCGGTACTGGGGAGGAGTACGTACCACAATTAATGTGATTTTTGGCGAGCAGTTTGCATCTTTGCAAGCTAATCTTGCAACACGACGACGACGACGACGCTCTAAGAGCAACTCCAAGAGATTAGGCGGAGTATCTAAATTTGGTATTGGATTAAAGAATTTCACCCAAAATAAGACTACTCGGACAGGCTATCTAAACGTTGTCTCCCGGCAGGCCTCCGCGAAACCTCTTCGACAGCAAACGTACGTGCTCGATCACCGGATGGTGGCCGGTAGGCTATCCAAAAATAGAGAGCGAAGGAGGGGGATGGAGAGCTACTAAATTTGGAGAGTCATTTTCGAGTCTATTGAGCGTTTTTCTCCAATAATAGCCAAACGATTTAGAAAATGATTTAGCTTTTCTTTTGGAAAAAAAAGGTGGAGTTGAGAGCGGTATTGGTTAAGAGTTGCTTCACGGACTCGGTTGACGTTGTTGTCTCCGGCAGCCTCGCGAAACCTCTTGACAAGAGCGTCGTGCTCGATCACCGTGACGCGATCCCAAACACCCCTAGGAAAAGTCGACTCAATTCTCGCTCTTCGCCTGACCTGACTCTCGATCGATGGATCGCTAGCTTCCTCCTCGTTCGCCCAGCCACACCATCCTAGCTAGGCGATCCCAACCAACACCCCTTAGCTAGCTACAGTAGTCATAGCTGTAATGGTGTAGCTACAGTAGTATAGGATTAAGGATAACCGACTAAAAGAGGTGAATAGGAGGTTTTTTAAAATTTTCTTGCCTTTTATCAATTTCCACAATTTTAATATGGCAAAGATATAGAGCAATTGAAACCTACATAATTCTAGTGAATTTATGGCACTACCGCATTCGCTGGTGGTTGAAGACCTGCATGGTTGAGGACCAGAATGGTCGAAACTGACTTAGTCGAAACCAAAGTAGTTGAAGACCTGAGTGGTCGAAGATTGACATGGTCGATGACATGTGCGGTCAAAGATTGACATAGTTGAAGATCAACGTGGTCGAACCAGCATGGTCAAAACCAACGTGATCGAGATCTGTGTGATCAAAACTAGCGTGGTCGAACTGACGTGGTTGAACTAAGACGATCGAAACCGACATGGTCGAAATCTGTATGATCAAAGACCAGCGTGGTCGAGATCCGTGTGATCGAAGACTAGCGTGGTCGAACCAACATGGTCGGAATCAATATGGTCGAGATCTATGTGATCAAGACTAGCGTGGTTGAACCAAGACGGTTGAAACCGACGTGGTTGAGATTTGTGTGATCAAAGACAAATGTGGTTGAACTAAGATAGTTGCATCCAATGTGATCAAGACTACGTAATCAAAACCAACATGGTCAAACTAACATGGTTGAGATCCATGTGATCGAAGACTAATGTGGTCGAAGATTGACATGGTCAACATAGTCAAAACCTTTGTGGTCAAAACCAACGTGGTCGGAGACCTGTGTGGTCGAATCGGACAACGTGGTTCGACATCAACGTAGTTGGAGACCTGTGTGGTCAATCCTGACATCGTGGTCCGAGATATGTGTGGTCGAACCAAACAACATGATCGGAAACTGTGTGGTCGAATCATCCGACGTGGTCGAGGACCAGAGTAGTCGACGATCGAAAGTTCCGGCTCTATGTGAGTGTCCGACTAGCGAGCGGTACTATCAGCTCTGTGTGAGCGGTACTTCCAATTTGTGAAATGACCGGCTTGTGTAGCAGTACGGTTTTTCCCGATAGCCACCTTCGTGGAGTTTTCTCGTCCCGAGGAAATTGTTAGTTCCGCACGAGTGCTGCAGTACTTTTGATGGTCGGTAGTACCAGACTTTGCGCGTCGGAACTACCAGATTTACTGCAATGGCTAGTTTTCTAACTGTTACAGAGGGGAGTGGAAGTACCTGTTGAAAGCCGATGGTACTTCCAGAAATCCTATAATTCAGCGGTTTTCTTTTTAACGGCTAGTTTTTGTGGTGTGGGTATATATACCCCCTTGTGCCTGGTTGGAGTAGGCTTGCTTCATTCCTTGACATTCCTTTGAGGTAGTGTGAGGTTCTCCTCTCAATTGTGCATATGTTGCACCTTGTGAGTAAGGAGGAAGGCTCTAGATTGTATGTGTTAAATCTAGAGGTGGATTGAGTATCCACTCGAGCTTATACATTCGTTGCACGTGATGAGAGTCAAACAAGGGGTTTGACTTATTGCTTTTGGAGTTTGCCGACTCCTAAACAGCGTTGGAGACATCGTGCGCGGTGATCTTCTCAAGAAGCTTGTGAGAAAACCAGATGAATTGTGAGTAATGTAGTGCTTGCCATCTCCGGAGTAGAGGAAAAGCAATCTTAGTGGATTGAGGTGTTTTAGCTTAATTCATGGAGCCGGTCCAATTCGTTTGGGCTAACTTCAACGTGGACTAGGGGAAACCGGCAAGTCTTCGAACACCATAGTAAAAAGTAACTGCGTCAATTGTGGTTTGTTGTTTCCTTGTGCTCTATTTATATTCAAGAAATTTATATTCATAGAATTAAATCGATTACTTGTCGTCTTAGAATTGTAAATCTTGATATAGTTTTAGAATTGTTGGTGCATATAAGTAAACTTAACTGTTTTAGACTTTATTTGTACTAAATAAATTTGAGTTAAACTTCCATTTTATATACTTGGTTTAGACAAATAGAAATTAATATTAATTGCTAGGAGATTTTTTGACCGCCTATATATTCACCTCTCTCTAGTCGGTCTCCTCGATCTTACACACTTGAAGAAGATCTGTGTGCGGTCGTAAACCGGGTTAAGTAGCAGTTAGTCTATATGTAACAAATCGTATCCACTAAACTGAGTGATTTGGTCGGTGGAACGAGTTGTTCGGGTAGTTCGACTCGTGGGGATCGTAGCCGAAGGAGTCGGGCATTTTGTTAGCATGTTGTACCTGTAACCTAAGTCTATAAGTAGAAGAGAAAAATGAAAAAGCTGTAACAGATTGACACGTGAAAAACTTTTGTGTATGTCGAGTTGATCAGAGATGTTTATGTGTATCTACGACTATCGTGCGAGTGTGTTCTGTCCCGGGCCAACAGATGCCGCGGAGAGTGCCGAGAACCAGCGCCTGATCCGAGCTAGATAGGCTGCCTGACGTCGCGGAGGATACAATGTAGCCGAGGAGATCGTATTTCCCAAGAAAAACAGTGAAGAAGGTCCTCCTCGTAGAGTAGTTTGGACTCCTTGACGTCGAGGCACACTGGAACATGGGTTTTCACGCTTGCGACATTGATCACAGGAGTAGATCGATACAATGGCAGTGGAGGTGCTGTCAGTGGAGGAGGCGGAAGCAGTGGAATGTTCGGTGCTCCTGGTGGGCAGGGGAGGCAGGAGGTAGTCTTGCCGAGGAGGAAGAAGACTAGACGAGCTCTGAAACCAAGTGCAACGGAAACGAAGGAGATAGAACCCGCCACAACATCGGGGCCGTGTGCGTTATCTCGTATATACGATGGGTGCGTGCAACAATCAAGGAGATAAGAAAGGAAACACAGTAAACAGGATCACAAATAGAAGGAAAGCAACTAAACCGATCCTATATCCTGGCGCTATCTGTTGCGTGCATGGACCGTAGGGTCCTGTTCACGTGGAGGAGAGATATGGTGCCGCTCCAACAAGCTCCTCCTCCTCGCTTCTCCTTTCCTAATATCATTTTTTCTGAGTTTTTGGCTATTTTAGGTTTTTTGTAATTTTTTTATTTCTTTACATTGTTTCTGATGATGTACCCTTTCTTATTTTTTTAAAAAAATTAATTACGCTGAAAAATCTATCAGCAACTACAATATAAAATAACTAAAAGCTCGGACTTAAAAGCCATGACCCGTGCATGTATTCTAGCATCTCCCGTCTGTCTGCGTCTGCTAGTGATATATATACGCATGTACACTACTGTCAAATTTTAAAGTGCCGATGGTTTCCGAACGTGATTTAATATGTACAGAGAGAAGAATAGAAAGAAAAGGAGAATATATAACCCTCACAAGGTAACACAAAAAATCAAATAATGCCATCGAACCAAGCTGTCTTTCACTAATAGTATGTCTCGTAAAGAAGGTATTTTTCTAGTAACACAGAACAAAATACTCCATTCAAATATTGTTACACACGTATGTTGACGGATCCTCCACCCAAGGCGGTCATAAAAACTACGAGGTGTTGATGCGGCGCGCGCAGCAGCTAGCGGTTGAGATATGCTATCACGTACCAAAGCCTTTTCCTCCCAACAAGTCCTAGAGAATTGATCTTCAAGAAGTAAGTTGTGAAGAATTATCATGAGCATGCCATGTGGATCTTGGCAAATCTATTATATATATTAAAAATCGATGACCGACTTTTTATTTTTATAGATTATAAGAAAAAAGAAATATGTAAGAAATTCTCATTAAAAAAAACATGTAACTCTTAAATTGGCGGATCCTAATTTTAAGCGTTTAGATTTGATAGTTGTATTATAGATATATTAATTTAAAAAGATATTAAAAGCATTAAATCCTTAATTTGGTGCACTCTAATTTTAAAGGCTTAACTTCTATGGCTTGTTTAGATATATTACTTTGGAAAAAGGAAATGGGTGCCGCTAAGTTTAATTGAAAGGTTTAGACTTGAGGGCGTAAATTTGTTGATGGACCCACATCCCGATCCTCTCTTTCAATCATAAGAGAGGAATCCTCAAAACAAAATTTCTTAATTAAATATAAAATCAAATATCCCAAATTCAAGTTTAAATTGCAAAATATAAATTTCAAAATGTAGAACTATGCAAAGTATACTATAATATCACACCGCGCAGTTGTGCGGGCGATCTGCTACGTATATTTATTAAGGGCATGTTTGTTTCAGCTGTAGATTCTGAGAAGTAGCTGGTGAGTATCAGCTAGTCAGAATCTGGAGAAGCTGGATAACCCCAGCTTCTGGCTACTAGTTCATTTTCTGGATTCTGTAACTTCTGACTACGGCCCTGTTTGGATACGCTTATCTGAGAATCGATTTTAATTTGATCAGGATTTTCCGATAAGTCGCGATCTGAAGAATCTGCGATCGAAGAATCGTCGCGGTGGAAGAAACGACCCCTTGAGCTCGCGGTACAGGATTTTGGATTCCCAATGCAAATGCCGATCTTTCCCACCGCGGCGGTTGAAAGAATCGAAAAATAATCAAAGCGTTTGGGTGGGATTCTCGCTTAATTCAGATTTTAAGCGTATCCAAACAGGGGCCCTGTTTGGATACGCTTATCTGAGAATCGATTTTAATTTGATCAAGATTTTCTGATAAGTCGCGATCTGAAGAATCTGCGATCTGAATAATCTGAATAATCCTGATGGGGCTTGCGGTACATGATTTTGGATTCTCAGTGCAAATGCTGATTTTTCCCACCGCGGCGGTTGAAATAATCAAAGCGTTTGGGTGGGATTCTCGCTTAATTCTACCCAGAATCGGATTTTAAGCGTATCCAAACAGGGCCAGGGTCTCTGAATGAAAATCTGAACTATTTGGAGAGCTACAGATTCTGAAAATAGCTGCAGCTGCCAGAAACTGAAACAAACAGACCCTAAGTAATAATACAAGCAGCTAACTTGAAGCTTCTCCGATCACGCGTACGTCCAAGTCGATCACATCGAAAAAAGACTAACCAGCACGGGTAGGGTACAAACGCGTTACACGTCTCATAAATCCATCAACTCCGCGATGCATGCATGTGTTGCATACTGGCCGGCCGAGAAGAAGTGTGTTGTGAGGTGACTAGTCCAAAGTCTTCAATCGGGTGTACATTGTACACACACGCGTATAGTACTACCACTGTGTCCCACTGTGCATTGCTCATACACACCCAATTTATTGGCATGTAGCTGTTCTAAAAAAACAGTGCAGCAACAGTGGTGATAAATGCAGAGGAGCATCGAAAGAAAGGACCAAACGCTAGTATCAAAGGTCTTGGTGAAGCAGAAGCAATGGTTAACTAAATTAGGTGCTGGTCCAGCTAGTGGTTGAGCCTGCCTGCCCTACATTTAATTTAATTCGGTGCAATGCATGCCATTTCCTGCTCATGCTGGGGTGATCGTTTTGGCTTCAGTTTTTGGTTTCCGACTTATTTTTCACTATTTATAAATTTCATCTTTTTTTCTGAACTTTTGGCTTTTTGTTGGGCTTTTTTGCCGGTTCTTTTTTCCCGTATTTGTTTGTATTATACGTAATAGGCTAACATATTTTTTTATATTTTTAATTTTTTTAATTTAATTATGTTAAATAAGCCTCTGTCAACTACAGTGTTTTTTCAGCCAGCTACAGTGCTTTTCAGCCATAAGCCACAAAAAAAGCTCAAATGATCACCACGGTTTAAGATCCTATTCAAAACAACTATGTCTTTTTGGCTGAAATGATACTATAATAACTGTAAGAAACTGTGACTGAAAAGGGGTGTTCAAATTTACTGTTGGCTTTGGCTTTTGGCTGAGATGATAAAGGATAGAAAATGAAAGAAAAAAAGGAAACAAGAAAAAAAAATTGTCATACACAGAGAGAGTGATAGAGCTTGAGACATGGAGAATAGGGGAGGGGCAGCGGCGGTACTGGACAGCAACGGCTTAGGTGATATGGGCGAAAGATGGAACAGAGGGGCATGGGAAAACAATGTGAGGCTATGTCGTGGGCAACGATAAGCGGTAGCCGGGGCGGAGAAGGAACGGTGGTGCTGGTGCACTGGTGACAATATTCGGGAAGTAGTGTTAACAATGTGGGGAGTACTCTGGCGTAAGGAATTGAGAAATAACTCATCAAGGTCAACGAATCAAAGGCGAGAGTACTCACCAAGGTCAACGAATCGAAGGCGAGAATTGGTTCGGCCGGTGACGGAGAAGAGGCTTGATTTCGAGTGATTTGTTGTGAGAAAATCCAATTAATTTGAGAGGAAGACTCAAGGTTCTCAGGAATACAAAATGACGCGAAAAGAATTGCAAGAGCTTCACTGGAGAGAGAGAGAGAGAGAGAGAGAGAGAGAGAGAGAGATCAAGGTGGTGGAGCGGTGGCCAGGCAAGGGCAACGAGTGGTGGACGGCTTCGCGACATGGTTGGGAGCAGTGTCGGAGGGCCAAGGGAGGAGGGGCGACGGCGGCCATCATCGGAAGCGGAGGACGACTGGTCTGTAGGGCGAGGTGCAGCATGATGATCGAGATAGAGAACAACGACCACCACAACCAGCTCCTCTATGCACATCCCCTCTCTAACTCCCACCTCTGCGATGCCCATGCTAGCATTGAGCAAGACCTCGCCCATTGCTGACATGAAGGGGGACGAGGGCGACCCCGCCGTGGCCATCACCTTCCGCCTCATCCTCGCACTCCAAGAGAAATTGCTACAGTACAAACAAAAAGCAGCTTCTCCGAAGCCGCTGCAAAAGCCGAGGTGTTCAATTCTAGAAGCCGATGCCCTAAGTGATTTTGCAAGTACTAGTATTCAACTACTTCATGCATGATGCTCACCTTCTGCTCAAACCCAGCTCATGGTATGCCTATGGAGAGCATAAGAATCAATTAAAAATTTGCCAAAATAAAGTAGAACAAGAGGAAGGAGAAAGCGGAGGAAAAGGAATCACTGTGAGACACTGTAAAAAAGAAGAAAGATAAAAAGAAAAAGAATCTATCCGGATGACGACAGTGAGAAAAACGCTTCAATTGTGAGGTGGCTACAAATACGACAAAGAGAGAGGAGACTTTTTCATAAGCTCATGATCTTGACTGTTTATATAGAAACATTAGTATGATCAGAGTATTAGTAATGATACAAAGTTAATAAGCCATGACTTGGTATTGGGTACCGGATAGAAAAAGGAGTGGTGGCTTACGGTTGGCTGGGGTTAAAAGCAACCGGGAAAGCGATGGCTCCCGGCCTCGGCATGAAGGCCAATAGTGTGCATGCTACTACGGTCATCTTTTCTTTTTTTTTTCCTCGGTAGCTGAAGCCGCTGAATTTGGAGGTGTTTATATTTGATTTTATCGATAGCTTTTAGTTTAACTTATGACTAAAAATAAATAGTAATAGTTGAAAAAAGTAATTTTAAAAAGAGAGCATGAGTGGTGAGGAAAGTAAAAGATAAGTACCGAGAGAATTGAGCTAGTGGACCAAGAGATATGAGTTACATAATACATCCATAACCCCCTCGAGATGGTAGCAAGTGAAGTAAAAAAGCCACTTTAAAAAATCGGATGCTCGTATTTGTTTTTTATTTTTCTAAGTAAAAATCAATACGAATGGCACTAACTCGACAAAGACATCAAATATTTTGGATGGTTTCTCAGTCTTCGGTTACGAAGAGTCCAAAAAAAAAGCCATGAGGGAGGGTCTTAATGTGTATCTCAAGCAGCTGTCCATTAGCAGCCGTTGGAAGAGAGGTGTATAAATGCTATTTTTTTGAGGGAGTATAAATGCCATTTTTACAATTGCTTGAAAGGGAGTGCATGGGAACAGGGAAAGATTCAGTAGAGTCTACAGGCAGAACGAGGCTACGATATCCAACAGAATTACTAAAATTCCAGTATCATGGGCCATCGTGGACTGCCATTAGCATTCTGCCACTGGGCCGTACAAATGCTTACCATTACACGTTGAAAAACAACAGCGATAATACGTAAGGTACAGCAATTTGGAGAGCATCCTCTGCTAAGGCTTTCCCCCTTAATTCTAACAGTAACAACTTTCTTCTACCATAAACAACTTAGACCTTTTGTGATAAGTAAGATGTATTCAGCTTTATTTCATCAGTTGTCTCCATGGATTCGTCTAATTTGAGGATGTGTAATTTAGGACCACCACCGAGGCTTCATTCAATTATTCGCCGAAGACTTCAAAGCTTGGCAACAAGTTTTCGTCCATGGGAACGTGCGACAGGTAGGTTCAAATCTTCCCACTGTGGATCATCAACCTCGGAGAAATATTTCTCCACTACCTCATCGTGCACTTGTTCCAGACTTGGAGGCATCCACTGCGATTAACAGAAACATCAACAGAATTCAGAGGGTATGTCAAATGAAATAAGGTGTCTAATGGATTTTCAGAGACACATTGTAAGTATGAAATAATATGACCTTTGGGTTTCGATCTTTATCTAATAATATAGCCCTGCATCCCTGCAACAGGAATTGGATTTTAAATGTACTGATCTCGAATAAACAAGACCACCATTGAAGAAGTTGATATGACCTCAAAGAAGTCTCTACTAAAGTCACCACGCATCACGTGGCAAACCATTCTATATTCTCGACGTAAGCATTCACCAACAGTTTGCAGTCGCCCTTCTCTTATCTGAAATCACAATTACAGGGAAAAAACCAAGAACCAATATAGAAATGAGACATGCATGATAGATATCTCACTTAGTTTGAGCTCTGCATAACATGACAGCAAAGTTGCTTCATAAATTGACGAAAAATTGAAAACCAATCAAATTCCTCCTAACTTAACAAATTCTAATGTAAAACTAAGACTTTTGGTACTGGTGTTTAGTGTAAATCCAATTACTTTTCCATGTGACAAGCTAAATCCTTTTAATATGTAGTGATACTGATAGCTGGGGGTTTGACATCTTGAATCCGCTCATGGTGAGGTTGGAACTTCCACCTTGCAGTCGTATACTGGTCCAAGACAGACCACCAGATCTTATGCCAAGGGAGGTCGGATATCAAACCTAAATATGCTAGCAATATTGTCATCTTGCTATCCTGGATTCTACATTGTTGATGGTTGCTGTCAATCAATTGACAATTTCAGACAAAAGTGCAGGAGTTTTAATAGGAAGGAATGCAAGAGGAGACAAGGAAGCGGACGGGATAGCTGAGAAGGGAAGTGGAAAGAGGGATAAGGTTGGGCCCAGTTATGGGTATGTTGGCCCCACTAGAATTCTCCAATGTCAATCCAGGATATAGAAATTTCACACACCCCACCATAGCGCTGATAATAAAATCCGGTGGAAATTGCAGTATACAAAAAAGTGAACCATCTAATTTGGAAGTGTTTGAAAGATACCGATCTGAGAGAGATTTTCAGACTAGTAGGAGAAGCCTTCCTCAACGATTGGATGGCAGCAGTAACCCATCCATCAGCCACATTTGGAGCTTCTTGTTCCTGGCATGATACATATAAAGTGTAGCAGGGCAAAACGGATAAACCCATAGAAAGGCACAATTAACTCTAGGAAAACTCACAAGAGCGGATATGATATCTTCAACTGTTCTTTTGGAAAAGCATTTGTTGATGATTTCCAGCCTTGGAGAACAAAAAGAATGGAAGTAACAAAGAAGGAATTAGGCCATAACTTGATCAGAGCATCAAATGGATCACACAACTCATAGCACAAAATAATAAAAAAATTTCCTGAGAAATCAAAATGAGTCCTTACAATGTATGGACTTAATTACAGGCAACATGGAATTCGGCTTGTATCGAACATGAGCCTTCGGACCAGATTAAGAAGCAATAGAAAAGGCAAGTTATAACAATCAATTCAGGTTCTTCATGCATTGTTATCTTACATCAATTGGAACAAAATAAAGCTAATAAATTGGTAAAGTATAAAGCTAACAGATTGGTAAATTATCATGTTGGGCATAAAGAAACAGAGGAGAGCTACCCAGAACAAGCCGTAGAGTTGACAGCTTGTAGCTAACGTAAATTGAGGATTAATTAGCCTGACAGGTTGGTTGTAACAAAATAAAGCATAGTTTTATATGAGAATTGTCATATGACATGACTCGTGATATGAAGCTGCAACAACCACATGTTAGCATCAAAATATGTCCAGGATATCTCATGTTTACAAGGACAGCTGAACTAGAACAAATTTTCTTTTCATTATTAATATAGAGTCCACATGCACGAATATATAATGTCAATATAATTGCACTCTTACCTATTCAGAGCACTGTTTTCTTTCAGTGATGGCTGTTGAGAAAATTGATCGATAATTCCACATATAGCAAAGTGATCATAAGTGTCCACCTTTTTAAGTGATTCTTCAAGCAACGGCAGCCTCTGGAAAAAAGAATATACTATGAATTATAGAGCAATATTAACACATACTTAACCTCAAAGAAGTAGGTCAACTGAAATTGAGAACTTGCAGATGTTAGATCAACAAGGCTAGAGTGCATGTAGGCATGTAGCATGGTATAACAAATCTTGACCACAAATTTAACAAAAGTCATAACTGGAAGCAAAAGTTGAGGGCCTAGGAGAAAAGATACATTGATCAATTTCCAAGGACGTAAAAAGAAGTACACGGTGATGCACTGAGCATAAAATTTAAATCATCAGCAAACCTACATTTGAATGGACAAAATGAGTTGCTAGCCCACATGCAAGCATTTCAGCACCATCCAATCTTACACCAGTAAGACCAACATACTCTCCTGGAGAAAGACAATAACAGTTTAGTGAAAACAATCTCCGAAGATAGTTTTGCCATCAACTAAATATGGTGCATCACCAATTCACCATTGATCCCTCACTCAAGTTCAACTAACGAATCTTAGCAAACCAGTCAAGTTGAATAGACATTCAGAACCTTGGCTAAATATATTTTCCCAGCCATGCAACAGGAATATTTTAATTTAATTTTCCTATGTGATAATATCCTCATAATTACCTGAAGCATCTGCTTTCATTCTTCCACAAGTGAATTGCATAAGAAGCATCATTGATCAAAAATCAAATAAGCACAGTCATTCTAAAATTGTAAGGCAGCATGCAAAGGATGCTTAACTGTCCACGAGTGTGAATAATATCCACGCACTACTCTACAGATTTTTTTTAATAAAGGAGATTATATGAAAGTCACTCAGGAAACTAACTAAAAATCAATACAACATTACATCATCAGATTTAACTATAGCAGAGCAAATTAATATGGTTATGTGTGAAAATTAAATTGAATTAAGGTATGAGAGAAAAAGGTCACCATAGAACCCAGGTAGTTTAGACAGAAAATAAGAGGCCCCAATATCTGGAAAGAGTCCCAATGATGTTTCTGGCATTGCAAAAACCTGCATGCGTGTCCAAAATGCATGAAGTCAAGTCAATCACATAATTACCGACCTGATTGTGAGACTCGATAAACAAGTTCTGGCCTCAAATTCATCTTGGAAGGTAGGAAATAGTTGGCTGAGAAAAGACACACACATGAACTAATAATTGCCATTAAGTACTTTGAGCCAACATAAATTCTTACTTCCATAACTTGAAATCTGACATGTAGGCATTGTGATGCAATACCAAGAGTAGTAAAGAGTATAACATATGAGTGTGTATGCATACAGTACCAGCATAAATTATTTAAAATAGTGAACTTAAATAAGATAATTTGCAATCACAACAGTTATAATACTGCGTTGCATGTGCACGGACCAACATTCAGCAGAACCCCAAACAAGTGTATCTCAAGCGGCCTCATGACTTATAAGCATTTTGTGCACCCCTACTACAGCCTGAGTTAAAAGATACAAGTAATGAGGGAGGCAAAATGCCATTTGAGTTTGATTCATAATATATACCGTGTTCTCAGTGGCAACCCGAAACCTTCCATGTATGGAAACACCAGCACCTCCACCCATGACAATTCCAGTAAGAAGAGAAACCTATAAATGAATGTTGCAGCATTTTGCGGTGCGGAACCATGAGAAGAATGATTACATGGATAATCAATTTCAAAGGATGCAGCTCACCTGAGGTTTGCTGTAAGTTGCAATGATATAGTTTAACAAAAATTCATTTCGGAAAAAATCAGCACCATACTTCCAGCTGTCTGATTTAAGAAAAGGACATACAGTAAAGGCAATCAAATGTCAGGAACAACACTAAATATATATGCTAACTGTTAACAGTTGAATTCATGTAGGACAAACAAAGCTGTCAGAAGTCAAAGTAAAACAGCTGAAGTAATCAGCTTTGGACATTCAAAATCATAGAAGCAAGCTTAAGTTGTAACTTGTAAGTACCATTATTTATAGACCGGACAACTGCAGCAACATCACCTCCAGCACAAAATGCTCTTCCTTTCCCCTGAGAAAAGTGATGATTGAATCCGATGACAGACATGGGTAGTTAAAGTAGGCAAGGAAGAGATAGCAACAATAATATCAAAGTGAACGTAACATAAGAATAGCAGGGAATGAGGAATAAAACTGAGCACAAACAAGAACAGAAACAGCAAAATAAAAGACACTCCAAGTACTAAATGTGAAATTGTTGCAAGAAGCCAGGATTCATAGATCAAGGAAAGACAAGAAAATACATAATCAGAATGGAGTAATATGCTCAAAACAGAATAACCACGGCAAACTCTCTATATCCTCGATTTTGGGAAAATTGATTGGGTAACTGATGTTCACTGTTACTTACTGCCTTGTTACTCTACTCGGCAATTTCTATTTCTACTTATGTGTTAATAGACAGCATCCAAATAATCAAAGGGTTGGCCTCGAATTACAAGACCAGAGCACAAGACATAGATAGCCTATATTTAAGAACAATATCAAATATTACATGATAATAGAAAAGCAGTGCTATCAATCAGTTACCTTCACAATCAACATTTTAACTGCATTTTCTTCCTCATAAGTAGTGAAACACCTCAGAAGTCCCATAATCTGGAACATGAAAGCAAAAAAGATCCATTGTCAGCCTTTCTAAAAGAAGATGCGGCTATTATTGCCATATGCTCTAATGCTAGTCGAGCTCTTAACAAATACTATCTATTGCAGACATACCATTGCAGAGGAGAGGGCATTTAACTGCCTTGGCCTATTCAAAATCAATGTCCGTGTTGAGCCATTTGCTTCCACCAATACCTGGCAAATAGAGGGTGGGAAAAAAGGATGGTTACTTTCTGGTAGAACCAATCATCAAAGGTACTTGGAGGGGAAGATTGAGTGCAAGACAGCAAGCGTTAAAGATACATATCATAAAAGCAGTATTATAAATCAGTATAAGAAACAACACAGCATAGTTGTTCACACAAATCTTACAAACCAATTAAGCATTCCAGAACCAGTTAACACCGACCCAAATAGGTACTAAAACAGAACCAAACCCACTCAACGATGATACGAATGGTCAGTCGATGATCAAATAGGGAGGGGCTTGAACTCTTCATTGTGACCAAACATTCCTTGCATACTTTCATACAGAGGACCAGTCGAGACAAATAATCTCTAGCCTAATTGAATTTTCGACCTAAATATGGACCAGGGATCAGTCAAAATTAGTGCCGCAGTAAATATGGCCAAATGATTATAGTCGTTCCTAGACAAGGAAAAACACACTAATTTCTGGACTAATTTCTTAGAAACGCACTAAGAAATAGACAAGGAAAAAAAGGGGAAACCCAAACCCATCGGAATCGATCAAACTGCTGCAGCTACAAACGAGTCAGCATAGTAGTCGTAAGACAGCGCAACCACCACGCATCCTTAGCCCAATCTAACAAATTTAACTTAAGCTAACTAAACCAATCGGTCGCAACCGAATCAATCGACCGAGCTAGAGATAGGGAACGCGAACTGGAGGCCGAAGCAACCCAATCCAACGCAACCGACTGATGGATTTTTTGTGGGGTCGGGCGAAGAGGAAGAGGGGGAGGGGAAGGAGGAGGAAGCGGCGGACCTGATCGGAGTCGCCGTTGTCCGCAGCCCCGGGTGGCAGCGAGGCCATCTCGACTCGTCGTCGGCCGGAGAAACGAAGCACCTGGAGGCGACGACGAGCCAAGTCTGACTAGGAAGGGAGGAGAAGTTGCGGGGACGGGACGGCAGGAGAAGGCTTGGCCCACCAGTCAGAGACACTGGTTGCTTTTTGTCGTGCCCTGGTCGTTCACCGGGCTGGCCCACCGAAGGCATGTTCTTTTTGGCTCTTTTTTTGCTGCGGTTTATAGTTTTTGGCAGCAGCTTGTAGTTTTTTGGCTGTTTGTGTGAGAGATTGCAGAGTAACAGAAACTCAAGTGCAGTTTTTGCAGATATAAATGAAGTCGGTACAATATGTACTACAATTAATTAGTAGATCTTATTTTAAAAAATACTCCGTTTAAAAGTTAGTTACTGTAGAAAAACTGAAAAGCAGCTTTTAGAAACTGAAAAGAACAGAGCTACGTTCAAGTATAAGGGAATCGTCCGTCTTTTCTCGTTAGCTTAAGTTTTTAGATGAACTGATTAATATATGTAACTTGTGTTAGAGCCAAGAGGACTTAAGTTCAAAACTCAGCTGATGTAATTAGAAAAATAATTGTAACCTATTTCTATTTGAAGTATAAATAAATTGTCCGTCTTCTCTCGTCAGCTTAAGATTCTAAATGAATTATTTGGTTCATGCATCAATATTATGTCGTACCCCGGCCGTTCACCGGTATCCCGTCCGGCCAGTGTTTCCTAATACATTATAGATGAGCCGTTAGGGCGACCACCCGCCGGCGAGGCCCTATCACACGGCGTCCCATGCGGCCGCGGCGGTGGGTGCGCCGCCTCAGCAGTCGACGGCTGGGAAAGACCACGATGTTCGGAGCAATGCAATGCAATCCAATCCAATCTTTAACAGCTGATGTTACGATTAGACACTGCCAAAAGATATCGCTTGATTTCCAGCCACCAAACTCTCTCGAATGAATCAGCAAGCACGAAGTCCATTGCAGCACGACTCGCATTACAGTAGAACACACTCCATCGGACAGCAGCACTTGAGCAACAGGACATGACAGGTGAAAACAAGATCAAGTTCTCGAATTGAAATCAAAGCATCCATCAAGTAAATTCATGATCCATAGTAGAGAGAGTAACCAACTGCTAGCCTAGGAGGTAAAGATCTCAGCGGGCATCAATACATGATGGTGATTATAACTCGCGTTAGATACTTAGGAAAACCACAGCATTACAACAGCGGCTAAATTAATCTTACTTAGGAAAACAAAAGGTGAGATCTTGAGCCTAATTTCTCCTAGCTAGCTAGCGATCCGCAGGCATACTACAGGCAGGCACGCATGCACCGTGCAGCGCCCAACCATCAGCTCCACTCTCGCCCAGCCAACAAATGGGGCTCTCAAGGCTGAGCGGTGTTAGTTCGACATCATCTTCATGTCAGAGTCGAGCCTGTTCTGATGATGCGCCGAGAGCGACCAGCCGCCAGACGCGTACGCAGGGGGCATGTGTTGGTGCTGGTGCTGCCCGGAGTGGTTGTACGGCATCCCGCTGTGGTTGATCGGGCTGCCGGAGTCATCAGAAGATGCACTGGATGTGCCCTCCGAGGGCGGGCTGGCTACTGGAGCTGGCACGTAGGTGGCCATCTGTGGAGGGGCGGACATCAGTTCAACCTTCCGTGTCTCGGCAGGCTTTGATTTTTTACCTTCTGCTATGAAGCTAGCCACGACAACCTGATGACAGAACTCATGGCAGAAATGCCAAAAGGGCGTTATGAAGCAGTTGAAAAGTCGAAAAGAAGCAAGAAAACCCAGAAGTTAATCGAACCTGAACAGGAGTCGCAGCCATTAGCATTCCAGCTACACATCCTCCAAGAACTCGGCCATCAGATCCTGCAAGTGCAACGCTCAATCCACCAGTCCTGCTGCGAGTGTCACCATCCTCCGCAAGCAGGAAAGAACCTGACAAAGAGATGATCTCAAAGCGCCCCTGCACCAGAAATCATACATAACATCAGAACATCCACGCATAGCATTGTCAACAGGAATAACGAACAGCATGCACAATTTGGACTGCTGATTGCTCAAAAGAGTGTGAATAACTCCCGCAGCATACACCATTCAAACAGCATGTTCAAATGTTGCAATCCAGTTAAAATCCAAATATTTGCCACAAAGAATGCAAGATCTTACCAAAAAAGTTGAACTACCATCGATTTCTCGACTTTCTTTTTGTTATTCCTTCAATAGAGACCCGTAAATTTTACAAGCCATATTGGATGGATTCAGAGACCAACTCACTGTGGTTGTGAACAACAGAATTCATGCGACTTGGATCAGACAAAGGCCTCCGTGATTTGACCAAAACCTATCGAATTCCTAACCCCAACCAACTAAGGTTTAAGTACAAACTACAAAGTGCCAACAGTGTAGCACTGCTGAGCTTTTGCACTACTGTATTAAACACTAGAAAATGCACCCTTTTGAACATTAGTATTTCCAAGGAGATACATCGACTTTTGATTGATGATGTATAATTATTAGGTATAATACAGCAGAGAAGACATTACTAAATCCATTATTAAATTCGTGTATAACCTCGGAGGGGATAATTTCATATTCAACTTGCACAAGATAATACGTACCTCATAGGTCACTAATCCACCAGATGTAGCGGACTGCCGAAGTGTTACATTGCTTATTGCACCATTAGCTGAAAGAATGCAAACTGTGCGAGGACCTTGCTGTGAGAAGGCCATAATTTTTGAGGCAACATCCTGTCAGAAAAAAGAGATGATATTTAGTAATAGAAACCAAGCTTCGGCCAATAGTAACATGAACAAGTGGGCCGTTGGCCACTTTAAACACAAATAATCGAATTACAATTTACACCACATAGAACAAAGCAAAGCTAAAATCATCAGGAGAAATCACACGACATTGAAAGAGAAACAAGTACAAAACAGTCAACTCCCCAAAAGGAAACAAAAAATGCACACATCTACATTTTGTGGTAAATTGAGTTACTTGCTCAAACGAATTACAAATAGCTAGCAGAAAGGTAATTGCAATGGATGAATCAACATTCCCTTTCCAAATTCAATCAGGTCTGTGTATGCAATCCCACCATATTTTTGAAAGAGGATCTCGCACCAAACCCAGAGTCATACAAAATATGATTACTTTATTTGCTACAGCAGATAAAACAAAATAATGCAACTAATTCAGAACAAACAATGACTATTGCATCCACTTATATCTAATCTAGGTGAACTAACACAAAGAACGTATCTTTTCATGCTTTGTGCTTCTGTGGTAGTTGCTCTTGATGTGTAGCAAAGTCTCTTAGTCAATTGCTCTTTAAGCTTACCAAAAAGAATTGACAAACTCAAAGTATATTTTTTGTTTGAATGCATCTCAATCAAGAGTTATACCTAAAAGTTTACTATCAGATAAGTTACCTGCTTTAAGCACCGCAGTAACCGTAATTACGGCAAGTAGTTCTGGTAGTGCTGCCAATCGTTTCAAGAACCGTTCACACAAATAGCACTTTTGAAAATGTTCACACAAATAGCATTGTAGCCTTTTTTTTTCAAATTTAGTCCCCCAAACGCCTGTTCTTGCAAATCTAGCCCTCTCCCACCCCAAAAGCGGTAGGTGATTAGCAGCAATTAAATGACATTAGCACTAATTAAAATGGGTGAGGCCGGCGTCCTGCCGAGTTACGTGATTAACAATAGTTAAATGCAATTAACACTAATTAAAATGCCATTAGCACTAATTAAAATGAGCTAGGCCAACGTCCTGCTGATCTCCCTAGCGCAGTAGGCACCTCCCAAACTCAAGGAGGCTATGTTTGCAAAAAAAAAAACAAATATCTAATGGCCAAATTTGAAGAAAAAAAATACAGTGCATGTGTGAACAGTTCTGTTCAACTAGTCACCACCCTCCTCAGCCCATGATCGACACTAGCACCAGACGCGGGTGTCGACACTTGCTGATGGCCAGGCCAGCCAGCCAGCTAGCTAGGGGTGTACTACCCAGAAGGCCAGAACCCCATCACCCGGGTTTCTCCAGTCTTGTACTACTACTAAGGTATCAGTGAGGAATGATGATAAGTACATCACCCACTCACTTGCCGGAAAACTGACAGCCTTACTGGGAATATGACGGACACCGCAGCTCGAAACCTGAAGCCTTATCAACGGCAGATCCTACGGGAACAAACCCCAACAACTAGCTAGTCACAAGTCACAGCTACGCGACTTGGCAACAATTGCACGAACTCGCAGACAGACATAGATCCACCACCACTCGTACCAGTACAACTACCAACTATAGCAGCAAAATCTTGTCAACTTTGAGATATAAGAATGGATAATCAAACAAGAACAGAGCAAATTCAAGATCTGTAGTAGTTTCTTTGTTTCTTTCTTCTTCTACATGAGTGATGGTGGTTGTTACCTCGCCGGCCTTAACAGTGAGAATGTGCGGAGTGAAGGCGATGCCCCAAGACCCTGCAAGAAACCAAAACCACCACCGCAAGTTAGATTTAACCAAAGGAAGGAACCCGTGCAAGAATTGAAGCGACGGTGAAGTAGTAATGGCGGGAGTAAATTACTACGTACCAAGGGCTTCGAACTGCTTCTTCTTGCCGGAGCCAGGGGGCCGGCCGCGGCGCTTGGCGTTGGGATCGGACGGGGGGCTGCTGATAGAGAAGCCGTGCTGGCCGGGCGGGGGCGGCGCGGAGCCGCCGGAGGCGGAGGAGATGGGCGCGAGAGCGAGGGCCACACTCCCGTCGGGCGCGTACTTGCGCGGCCGGCCTCGCTTCTTGCGCATCAGCTCGCCCATGCCCATCACATTGCCACCCGGAGGGGGCGCGACGGCGGCGGGTGGCGCGGCGTAGAGCATGGGGCCCGCGGGGTGGTGCTCCCCGGGCGCCTTCCCCGCCATCTGGTCGAACGACAGCCGCACGCCGCCGGACATGGGCGCGCCAGGGTTCGCGACCGGCGCCTGCTGCTGCTGCTGCGCGAACGGCGGCGGCTGCGCGTGCGGCGGCATGGAGGCTACCGGAGGCTGAGAGGTCGGTGCAGGCACCGCCGCTGCTGCCGCGGTGGCAGCGGCGGTGTTGACGAGCGGCGTGACGTCCTTGGCCTCCATTTGCTTAGATCTATCAATCTAACAGGCTAGGCTACCTCTTCTTGCTGCTGCTGCTCTGCTTAGCCTTCAGCTGCGCGGTGACAGTGGTCCACTTGAGCTCGCTAAGAACAAAACAAGCAATCTAATCTCTGATGAGAGTTTGACTAAGCGAGACTAGAGACTTGTCCTCCTTTCCCTCCCTATCAAGTCTGAACTGAACACTGCAAAGCAGTTATAGAAGGCTAAGATAAGCTGGGAGTAACATGGGAATTAAGCAAGGAACACTCTTTTAATTAGTAAAAGAGACGATTTTTAAAATCTGGAGCAGATATAGATAGGAAAGAAGGAAAAGAATTTAGGTGGGAGTTAGGAGGGGGAGGTGATGCCCGTGCGCATGCATGTACCAACCTGAAGGCAAGAAGAAAGGGGTTAGATCGGCGACGAGGTCCACGCCATGGCTCGCTCCTCCTCTTCCTTCACACCAAACGCCGCTCGCTCGCTCGCTCAGTCTCACTGCTCCTCTCTTGCTTGCAAATTGCAATGAGAGGGAAGGGGGAGAGAGAGAGAGAGGAGACTTTGGAATTTTGGACGCAGCAGTTACCACTCCTATGCTATGCTATGCAGTGCTATGCCAGCTGGAGGAGAGAGGTGCAGAGGAAGATGGGAAAGTAGGAGAGCAAGGAAATTACGTTACGGGGAATGGAAATTAATAATGGTTAAGCTAATAAAGAAAGCAAAGAGAAAGGAGATTTGTTACGAGTACGCACATATGCATGCTTCCCTTCCCGCTCCCTCGTAGACACCGTCCAATATTGTTAACCTAGCTAGGCACGAGGTGCAATAAAGGAGGACGGAGGTGGGGGAAGCTTTTGGCTCGGAGTTCGTGAGAAGTCATAATTACGCTTTCCCAACTTTTTACTCCTTCCGCTCATTCGTCCATCCATTCATCCATCCACACCTGTTCAAATGACCGACACGGCCCAAGTATTATAAGAGACTGTAAGGCCATCTCCAATGGTAATAGTAGTCTAGCTATATGTCGATGAGGAGAGAGACAAAAGAAAGAGATTTTAAAGAGATGTTCTTGGACTACGTGAAATAGATCACTATTTGCTTGTCACTAGTGAGCTCTCTCTCACTTTTTCCTTGCACAGATCTAGCTATCTAAATAGCGGTTGTTGGAAGCTTTGTGAGAGAGAGAGATGGGTAGAGTCATCACCAAGCACAAGAACCAAGAAACTTTTGAGAGAGAGAGTAGGTCATACACCTTCTGGTCAGTAACTACTATATGAGTAGGCTGATAAGTGAGCTGTAAGTATTTATACAGCCAGCTGAAGGCTGTATTATAAGACTTGCTCTTAGACACGAGCACTTCCAATGCAGAAACTATAAAGTAGTTTCTATACTTGCACATTACCCATAAAAACTATACTCCCAATAGATAATTTTTACAAATAAAATTTTCATCCAATCATCTATCTTCTCTCTTATATCATCTACCTATCACAGCTCTTTCTATCTTGGTTACCGTGTAGACATGGTTTCTTGTATATAAGAAACCATTTTCTTATCTCTCCTCCTTAACTCCAATGACACATCAGCATTTTGCCTACTTGGCACATTATTTAATGTCATAGAAACCACCCATTGGGACTGCCCTTAGGGCATCTCCAATGGTTATAGCTAGCAACTAACTATAAGACTTACACATCATCTATATAGTACACACTAAAGTTAGCATTCTAAAGAACTATCTATAAGGATAGCTATTTGATGCTTACATGCACACACAGAATTTATGGAGGCTACCTCGTTTGGCGCTATAGACTATCTCTAGAGCTGTAGAGAGCTGCGTTCTCTTTCTTCATTTAATATCTTCCACGTAGAACAGTTGATGACCTGAACTCTCTTGTAGATAGCTGCTATAGACCTATTGGAGATGCCCTTAGAGCAAGTATAATAAGAGGTTGTTAGTAGGCTGTATGCTGAGATGGAGGAGAGAGAGAGGAGGAGAGAGAAGAGAGGTGGGTTTGTAAGTTCTGACCAATTTGAAGCACAAGAACCAAGAAACTTTGTGAGAGAAATGGGTGGGTCATCTGACCTTGATTGGCATAAATTACTATATGAATGGGTGACAAGTGGGTCAGTGAAAGTATCTATCTGACCAGTGAAGATTGTATTATTAGCCTTGCTCTTAGGGCATCTCCAATGATCTGAGTCAGCTAGCTATATGTATGTACACATCAGCATATATCCTATGTAAAGGAAAGAGAGTATGCAAAAAAAATCGAGCCAGCTCTTTCTTAAGCACTAGTCTATAACGCAAAATGAGTCAGCCTCTATAAATGATAGTCCTTTTCTGTGTGCATATAAGCATCAAATAGTTATCCTTATAGATAGTTCTTTAGAATGCTAGCTTTTAGTGTGTACTATATAAATGATGTGGAAGTCTTCTAGTTAGTTGCTAGCTAGAATTATTGGAGATGCCCAATAATGCTGACTAGGTCGCCTCTAGCGAAATCCACGCCAACACAATCCTATGTGGAAGGGAGAGAAAAGAGGAGAGAGAGGCAAACTGTCCCTCATGCAAGAGATGACCTCTAGCACATCATACGAGGAGAGAGGCAAGCTGCCCCTCATGCAAGAGGTGACTCCTGATATATTTATACAAGTATTAAATGTTTGAGTACTTTAGTACAGGTAACATCTACTTAACTTATTGTATTAATTACCTCCACCATGAGCCACGTGTACTCTTTTTGCTTATTTGGTTAGTCCTAGAGGTGGCAGTCACCTCTTCTATTAAACTTGCTCTTATGTGCCGCTTGTTTCAGTTTCTGTTTCTGATTTTTAATTTATTGTTTTTAATTCCGTTTTTTATGATTTTTGGCTTTTATGGGTTTTTTTTTTTTTCGTATTCCTTCGTATTGTTTATGATAGTCTAATCTGTTTTTTCTATTTTTACTTTTTTAAATTTAATTACACAAAATAAGTTACCATCGGCTACAGTAAAAACAAACCAGCTACTAAAAAAAGCCATAATCCATCGCCAAACTGAGCACCCTAAGTCCGCTAATCTAAATGGGTCTAGTGTGTCGACCCATAGGACAAGGCGGTGACCCAAACATGGCCCAGTAGGTATTCGTGCCATACCAGACTGGTACGCACTCGTTTAGCCTGACGGACCAAGTAGGCACGGCTAGCACGTTTCGATCCAAATATTTTAAAAATGCAATAATTCAAAAAATATGTAGAATTCAAAAAAATACAAAATAAATTATAGAACCATAATAATGAGCTTTATTAATGTTTAAATAACTGACTCATTAAAAATTTTGCCAACTAAAAACTTAACTTAAGAAAACATTGGAAAAGGAAAAAAAGTATAGCCTATAACTCAACAATACATGTAAAAATTAGAAAAGATACAATGTATACAATGATGCTATAAGAAGTGTCGATGTCGATGTCGGCGCCATCTAGATAGAGATTGTTAAACACCTATTCCAACTTCGGAAACTCCATGCACCGTTGAGCTTCGCGCATCAGATTATTCCCAGTCTTTCACTGTGAGAAGTACTTCCACCATCTCACTCGTAAGACTTGTTCTTCTCTCCTCCAATATTATTTCAAAAAACTAAAAGTAGACTCAGTAGAAACCATCAAGACAGGAACTATTGACTCATCACATGCGGATAGCTCCGAGCATGTTAGCTTCTGTTCGTGCCACCTATATGACCAGATAGACAACAGAAAGGGGTGAATGGTACCTTAAAAAATTTTCCCCTAAGTATATAAAAGACTCAAATGGTCGACGACAAGTGAGAGCTAAATCCTGAGTGGTCGAACCACGACTTGTATGGTCAATGACCAGTGAATGGTCGAAAACCAGTATAGTCGAAATAAGTCAAAACAAGATTAGAGTGGTTGAAAACCAATATAGTCGAAGACTAGTGAGTGATTTAAAACCAACGTGATCGACGGACAAGACATGGTCGAAAACCAACGTGGTTGACAACCAGGGAGAAGTCGAAAACCAACGTGGTTGATGCCAATGAGTGATCGAAAAACTAACGTGGTCGAAAACCAATGAGTGGTCTAAAATCGACATGGTCGATAACCTGAGTGTGGTCGCAAACCCGAGTGTTCGAAGCAAGTTGAAACCTAACTGGTGTGATCAACGACCAGTGACTAGTCGAAAACCAAAGTGGTCGATGGCTAGTAAGTACGGTACTACCGCCGCTTCTACACCAAAATCAGAAGGAACAGGATTTTTAGCACAACCGCAGGATCCCAAATACATGTAACTTTTGATTGAATTATTCAAAAGTCGTGAAACTACAAACATGAATTGCTTAAGGTCACAAGAACTTATTCCATCCAACGATCTACAGAATAATTACCAATATTCCTACCTTTTTGCAATTGAATGAAAAGAGCGCCAAAAGAGCGCCAAAACCCCGATCGATGAATACAACTTGCTTGTGGATAGGTGATGGCCAATATGGCTCTAATAATATTCCCATATGTCACAGCAGGCCAGAAACACCAAGGATAACAATCCAAAACCCATTTAGACAGAAATCACTCTATGAGGTCAAGAATAAGCAAAAACCAGGTATTCTCATAAATCTTGCTATCGAAGTGCCTCGATGGGTGGAGACGTATTCACAAGAATTATCTCTTTCTCTTATACATTCTTGGCATAGCAAGATTATAAGAAGGGAAGAAGAGAGATCAAAACCAATCAAAAGTCAAGCACATCAATCAAGAACAAGAGGGACTCAAGAGTTGCACAGTGATTAATTTATTGCTTACTTCAAAAAGTAGGTTTTACAGCCACTTCATTTTAGAGGATAAAAAGTACACAAGGTACTCACTCTCAAAACCCGCACATTTGTCTCCATACCAACACCCTTTTATAGGTGGGCAACCAGCCACCTATGAGTCTTAGTGGATCCTATCCACTATTATAATAGGAGAACCCATCAACTCCCCATACATCAAGTTTTACTTTCTCATATACAAGACCTAAACCAGTTAGGCCAACGTTACGGTTTCACACACCGTCACTTTTTCAGTATTGGACAATTTACCAAAATGACTCTCTACCAGTTTCCACGAAGCTTTCCTTTGCGTATGACGAGCACCCAACTTCCTTGACCACACAGGACCTCGGCTCCTCCCTAAGTCTAGTCCTGGTCCACATTGTCGTTGTCCGTCATGTCGATCATCGGCAGCTCCTGCTCTGGTTCCTCGTCGTCCCGGCTTGCAACCACCCCGCAAAGCCTCGGTCATCTTTGGCGTCTCCTTAACCGTTTTAGACCTCAGCACCACCATGTGCCTAGTCTCGGTCCTCCAAGCCTCACCATGACCAAGCTCCAAAATCCTACAACCGACACAAATAAGCAAATCATCACGTAGCTTCGCACCATACACAAAGTCATTACCATGCAAAATATATGTAACCAAGTCACTGATCCTAAGCTTAGGGCTAAACAATAACCTCTGTGCACACATGCAACAATCTAGATCAATCAAACACAACTCACGACTCAAAAACATCAAAGATCATACCCTGGTTGAAAATCCACTATCTGGTCGATCCACAGCTGGTCCGACTACTAGCCCTCGGGTGATCTGACCACTGATCAGACACGAATACTCGAGGTACTTTGACAGATACAAGAATAGAAGCACTCGAAGCCTACGAGTACCGACTGTGAGGCCTTCGATAACCGATCACAAAGCCTACGACAAATGATCACAAAGCCTAACAAAGTCTACAACTACCGGTTGCAAAGTCTATGACCATCGATCGCTAAGTATATGACTATAAATCGCTAAGTCTGTGAGTACCGATCGTCAAATCTATTACTATCGATCATCGAGCACCTACCAGGTACTAAAGCTGTGACCATCCGAGGTCATTCTGCCGTGCTTGACCTGCTAATCAGACAACCCAACTTAGGGCCATTTAGACCACCCAACACAGGGCCATTCGGACTGCCTATTCCAAGGTCGATCAGATTACCAACTACCTTTTGTGGTTAAAGCAAACAGCCCAAACAGAGAACTGATCTTTGTAAAAACACTTAACCACTACAAAAACATTGCAATTAGTCATCACAATATTATTGTAGACCTTCTCATATGGTCTTTCACCACCATTCTAAAATGTTGAACTCCTTTGTGTGGTGATCCACATGATCGCTATACACGAAGATTGAGAGTTCCCCACGGGCACTGGTACATATTGCTCCAGCACTTAACATTTGTGATCTTACGAAGAATCCTGGCGCACCAAAGATCTTTCCCTACATATTTGTCTTCTTATCTATGGTGGGTGCTAGTGGAGGTGATTGCTAGTGAACTCCCTAAAACTTTTGTTCATATTTCTGATTAACTTCAAACAATTTAGTGCAAACATCTAAAAAATAATTAGAATCATCTATCCTTGCAGCATCACTCAAAAGAGAAAGAACATTAGTGAATCTTACAATTTTAGCTCCTGGATCTAAAATAAATGCAGATACGTATATACGAAATCCCTTTCGAGTGTTTTAAGTATTTAGTTTTCATAGCACTGCTACAGTGCCCCTGAAAATAGAGAAAGATGGCACCGGCTATTGGAGAAGCTACAAGGGTTGCAATGAAATCTAAGACCATCAATGGGTTCATAGGACTCCAAGGGTTCTATTTTGAGGCTCAGTGGTGGTTCGCGAGCTTTGGTTGGCCAGCGGCGAGGATGTTTCTTCTCAGGATGTTCAAATGGCATAGGGGTCGTGGCTGGGTTAATAGGACAGTAGCATTAGCATTTGAGTATCACTGGGAGTAGGTAAGGCTTACTGGAGTGATGGTTCGGGTCGGGGATCATTGGGTTGGGTTACCTACGGCGTGGCCTCATGGTCGGGCGGCGGCGGTAGTCGCCAGCGCAGTAGGGGGCTCGAGAGGTTAGGGTAGTGCTTCGGTGTTGTTAATAGGAGTGTGAGGAAGCTACAGGCGAAAGCAATCAAATTGAAATGGACTGAATATAATGAATTGCGATGTGGGTGTCTCCGACGTCGACGGCGAAGCGGCGGCTATTGGGGCAATTGGGGTGGTGGTGGCTCGCCTTGGGCACCGATGCATCTCACAGGAGGTGGTCCTGGGCTTTTATAGCCATCCTATGGCGGTTTAGCATAGGGGATGGATTGAGGCGGCAATGGCACGTGGCAAGGTCGAGAAGGCGCGGGAGGGTGTTACGTGGCTAACTGAGAGGATATTGTGCTTCCTCGGTCTTGGCGCACCGCTACAATACGGCGGGTATAGAAATACCCAAGAAATGGCGGGTAAGGCGATAAGGTTAGGTATATCGAGAGGGTATTTCCATCGGCCGTTTGAATATATATATACGCCACGGTATATGTACTGTTGCTATATCTAATATACACCGTAGGGAGGGTATGCAGTGAGTATATGGCACGCGATGCGATGGGTAGAGATTTTGCCCAGGGTAAAACCCATCGTACTCGGGTTTCGAGTACCCATTGCCATCTCTAATTGTGCTTCCTCGGTCTTGGCATTGCGGCAGTCAAGAAATGGCGTGTCGGGGCAATGAGGACGCAAGGAGAACGGCGAGACGGCGCTCGCTAAGTGGGTGTCGGGGCATTAAGGGCGGTGGCTTGGCATTGGTGGGTCACGGGTCAAAAAACTGCGTCGCGGGAGAGGTCGACCATGAGATGAAAAACAGGGCGATGGCGAACTTCGTTCTGTCCTCTTTAGCTCACGGTCAAGACTCATTAATGGGAATGTCTGAGGGGTGCTAACGTGAGGTGCGGTGGCCTTGACCGAAAGTGGTAGTGGCGTTGTGAACGGCAGAGGTGTTTGGCGACGGATTTGTCGGACCACGAATAGTAATGATCGGTTGTGCTTCGAACAAATGATGAAGGGGATGGTGAGATCAGAGAAAGGAGTTGGGGGGTGAAAAAGGTATTGAATTGGGTAAGGCTTCAGGGTAGATAAAAATTCAGAACAATTGAAATACATTTTGAAATTTTAGATTGTTTTAATCATACCGTGCTAGCCGTACCTACAATAGCAGGTTGTAGGCCAGCCCGTCAAATAAGATCCATCTGACCACCTTTGTATTCATCCATCCTCCTTCCCCACCGGAAAGAAGTAAAAGAAAAGAGACTAATCCACTCCAATGCACTCAAATTTCAAAAGAGCAATTGAATTGTTTACAAGTCGCTCCAAAGATTTCTTAACGCTAGTACGAGTAGTATTGACGAGGAGTAATTTAAAAAGGGTTTGTCTTTTTGGGCGTGCTTGGCGGAGGAATCTCAAACAGCTGGCTCATCAACCAACCCCTTTCCCTTGGGGTCTGGCCGAGCCCCAGCTTTCTCACTCGCGCCATCTCACCTCTTTTCCTCGGGCGTTTTTTTTGCTAAAAAAAAACCACGGGAAAAGCGTGGTGTACTTTGGACGGACTCGTACAAGCGTTGCTATTCGGCAGGCGGCCGGGGTGGGCCCGCGTGGCAGCGAGCGCGGAGGTGCTGTCTGGTGGTCAGAGGGCAAGGCCCTGGTCAGAGAGAGCAGGAGGAGCAGGAGCTGGCGGTGGGGCCCACCCGCCTTTTTGCTTCCCGGGGGCAACGCAGGCCAGGATTCGAGGCCTGGTCACGTGGCGTCATCCCATCCCACCCCAATCGCCCGCCCCCGAGAAATACGCGTGGGCCCGTCCTGCGCTCCGATTTTCGAGGCCGCCACCCTCCCCCGTGGGGCCCACCGCATCCCGCCGGGTTGATCGAGATTCGGGGCAAGTATCGTGGCACCTCAACGCCGGTGTCTGGTCAGCCACCGTTTCGGCTCGTCTCGAACACCCCGATCCATCGATTTTTTGATCGTGTCCAACGGAGGAATAGAGGACACTGCATGCTAGTACTACCAAGTGCAACAAGGCCAAGATACGGTGGCATTCATCTTCCGTGGATCACTATTTTTTTAGAAAAAAAAATCAGCTAGGAGCTTGGGCATTCATTTGAGAGAGGAGTTAGGCAATCGGATTTGGATGAATGCGGCACTCGACAACTTCCTCCACTGGCGCCATGGGCGAATCTAACAGGGATTTTATTAGGCTCAAGCCTATCCTATATCAGCGCCGGTACTCACTGTCTCTTACCAGCCTCAGCTTCTCGGCAACTCAGCGGTTGCCTGCCTCCTATAGGCGGTTGGCCATTGGGTGAGCTCAAGAAAAGAACGTTGGTTGGTGAACTGGTTTATAGGTTTTTGCCGAAGTCCATAAGAGCAAGTACAATGATGCTGATTAGGTTGGCTCTAGCGAAATCCACGTCAACACAATCCTATGTGGAAGAGAGAGACAAGAGGAGAGAGAGGCAAGCTGCCCCTTATGCAAGAGGTGACCTCTAGCACATCATACGAGGACTTGGAGGCGATGCTAGTTCTTAGGGCGTCCGCAATGGTAATAGCTAGTACTAGCTATATAGTCAGCTGACATGGAGGTGAGAGACAAAAGCAAAGACTATTTTATACTGTCGGACCCACATGCTCCTCTCTCATGTTCTTAGACTACGTGAAATAGATCAGCTATTTGCTTGTCGCTAGTGACTACTCTCTCTCCTACTTTTTCCTTGCCACATCAGATCTAGCTAACTAAATAGCCAGCTGTTGGAGACGCCCTTAGAGCAAGTACAATAAGGGTTAGGGTCGCCTCTAGCGAAATATTAAATGTTTGAGTGCTTTAGTAGAGGTAAACTCTACTCAACTTATTGTATTAACTACCTCTACATGAGCCATATGTACTCTTTTTGCTTATTTGGCTAGTCCTAGAGGTGACAGTCACCTCTTCTATTGTACTTGCTCTAAGAGCATCTCCAATAGTGATTTATGAGCTAACTCTAAACATATTATTTCATATTTTAATAGAAAAGAGAGAAAAGCTAGCTCTTGATCAAGAGTTAGACTCATACATACATTCCAAGATTATGTGAGAGTGTCATGTGAGGCTATTTATGTTTTGAGCTATGTACTAAAAGTTAGTACTATTGGAGAAGTTGTCTTAGAGCTAGTAACTAGCTCATACTGTTGGAGATGCTCTAAGGCCCACCGCCATCCTCACTCACATTCAGTGACAGAGTTAAGATTTAGTTACGTCCCAGACTCAGTGGTAAAATAATCTAGACTACCATAGTTAAACTATGAAAATATTACCTAGACTGGACTGAATTTATCTGGGCTGTACACTAGATATTTTTTCACACCTTGGGCTGAAGTCTACCCTGCCCGAGGTATAGTTCCGCCCCTACTCACATCCACTCTACCCCTACCACACGTTCCATATTAGCCTACCCCATTCAACCATCTGTAATTCTCATTCCAATTCGAACAATGGAGCGTATCTGAGGTTGATTGAAAACCGAAGAAGAAGAAACCCTAGGCGCACAGTGGCCGACAGTCGATGGCTAGCGGTTGACAGTAGCGCAGTGCCTCTAGGAGCCGAGGAGTGAAGAAGGGTCATCGACTCAATGACCCAGGCGATGTGGCCAAGTAGGCGAGCAGAGAATGTTGATGTGCCTGCCGGCCGCCGCTCGAGGTGTCCGCGTCGACATTGAGGAGCCAAAGGGCTAGGGCGGGCAACCGCCCCTAAGGGAGCCAGGTCACCACGACCCAGTGCCGCGGCCGCCACTTTGCCAAGGGCATAGGGAGAAGGAGGGTCAAGAAGAGGACTGAAGTAGCCGAGATGGGTGAGGATGAGTAAATTAGTAATATAGTTTTTGAAGTCTTAATTATTTAGGCTCTGTAGTTCATAGTTAGTAATATAGTTATATTACACATTTATGCTCATATTTGTCTGAGTTTCTCAATAATAGATAAATGAACAATTCGTAATAATTTCACAAGCAATTCAAGTAGTACTCCCTTAACCAATGAGAGCACAATTCAACCAAAGAGGTTTTGACTAGAATTTAATCTGAATGAAATTATTGTTGATCCGACGTGTTGCATGCCAATAGAAAATTATGTTAATGAAATTAGAGATCAAGTGAGGATGGTATATTTATCGAATGGTCCAACTCGACCAATCGGACACGCCTTTTAAAGACATTGGATGAAAAAATATAGAGATCCTTTCAAGAACAATGATTTAATAAGTTTGATTGGTTGAATATAGTGTATACAATGATGTTGCATTTGTTTGTTTTTTTAAAGAAATCATCACAACCCATATATTTGGGAATGATGTATTTATAAAAGTTGGGTTCTCTCATTGAAAAATGATTTTAGATGCTTTCAATAAACATGTTGATGATCCAAATAGTTTTCACAATATTGCAATAGGTGAGTGCGAAGACTTAAAAAATCAATGGTCAAGTGTATCTAGTAAAATGAATACTTACACTAAAAAGATAGAAGTTGCATAAAAATTCATTTGACTGCATCTTTACATTGTGCTAGATATCTTATAGTGCAAAGTGAAGCTTTTTCGTGGATACGATGAATCATTTTCCTCTATTTCCATTAACAAGGATAGTTTCAAAGAGTTGTTGACTTGGTAAAAACAAAGAAAGAGGAAGTGAAGGAGGCATTTGATATAGCTCCAAAGAATGTAGTTATGATTTCTCTGGATATTCAAAAGGAGCTTTTGAAATATTGTGTACAAAGAGGTCACAGAAGTGATTAAGGGTGAGATTGAATATAGGAATTTTTCCAGTGGTTATTGATGAGTCTCAAGATGTATCAACAAAAGAACAAATGATAGTTCTTGTCTTGATAGGGTATGCAAGTCTTGTATTGATCCAAGCTACTCTCTCTTTTCTAAATTTGATGTTGATAGACTTGTTCAATTTGTTGAGATTTATGTATAAATTTTAATTACATGAAATTATAGATTTATTATATTTATCTCCATCTAGCTTAGTACTTTAAGCCAACTCTTTTTTTATTTCGACTTGACAGTCTCTGCTGCTCACTCTGATTCTACTCGCTGCGTGTTATTTGTGCGCGCATCCTTTGGATTTTGCATATGGTAGGCATTGCACGGTGGCTAGCCGCAAAGTGATAGCAGGAGTATCGAAGGCCTAGTGTTGTCCGGTCGACCGGTCCAAACACGCAGAGCAGAGATGAACGAAACCTAAACCATACGTCACTGCAGGAGGGCCCCGCCGCACTCACTCCACTGACAGGAGAGGAAAGTCGACGTTTGGTGATTAGTTGGTCGACTGACCGAACAAAAGCAGCACAGCTCCTCCACGTAGAGTCGTGTCGGTGCCTGTGGAGCACTGGAGCAGCAGCTCCTTGCTTCTGATAGCTTTTGTAAGGAGTCCGAAGATAATATAAATATTTGGTTTTTAAAATATTTTTTTCTCGTTCTGAGGGTGAGTTAAAAATTACAAGTGTATTACATATTTTATTTCTTTCGCTCCCGTCTCATGTATACTTCTCTCATTTACTTTTTTGCATAATTTGCCCTTTTCTTCTAAATATTATTTTTTTATCCCTATTATTTATTTTTTGACAAAAATCATCGAATACAGGTAAAAACCATAAGCATAAGGGTATCTGTAGTGTATATAACCCAAGGGGTCTTAAGGTGGGTCTCATCTAAACCTTAAGGCTGACTCCATAGTGTATATAATCCAAGAGGCCTTAAGACGGTCCCACTTGATAGATAAAGAAAAATTATATTTAATATTTGTGGCCAGGTCTTTAGCTTGAGGACCAGTCTTAAGCCTTTTTTTTGCTTATAGCATGCTTAAGGTCACCTCTGTAATGTATAAGGTTGACTTTAAGGTAGTTTAAGACCCTTTATTTTCATACATAGATGCCCTAAGTCAATATAAACGCCTCTATAGTACTCCATATACGACAAAACCACCACTGGGCGATGACCCCCTCTCTGAATTCTGATCTGGAGCTTGCTTGGGGAGTTGGGGCCCGCCTTCTTCATGACTCATAATGCATGGTTTGGGCCTACCTTTCCAGCGTAACACACGGACCGAGCTGTGCTTCTGGGCTTGGGGCATTATCTACTACTACTACTATCTACGGGACAGTAGATTGATCCGTACCCAGTCTGGCTTGTCCTGTGATCCTGTCCTTGCTGTACATCATCAATTCACCATTCAAACACACTGTTAGAGCAAATACAATAATATAGTCAACTAGTAGCTATAACACTTATCCATTTCATCTATAACCTTCAAAAAAAATAGTTCATACAATAAGGTAGCTATTACAATAACTATTTGGCCCCACGTGTAAGAGAGTGAAATGCATATTTTTACGTGCTATAGCTAGCTTTAATTTAGTAGCCAGCTTCCTTCTCTCTCTTCCTTTCTCTCTCTGCCATGTAAGATTTGGTTGATATTATATTTGCTATAGTCTACTGACTAAATCTTATTGTACCTGCTCTTAAAACCAGCTTTTGCATTTTTTAACATAGAGCAGTTTGATGCAGCCCATCTCCATCCTTGGGATTAATTTCCTGCTGGATCCGATGCATTCAAAGCAAAGCTTGTGTCAGTGTGTAGAAGTAAAGATTGGAGTACTCACAGTCATCACTGCATAGGGCCCTGATCAACTCGGCTTCAGCTTCTGACTTCTGGCTTATTTTTCACTATTCATAAGTTTCGTCTTTTTCTGAACTTTTGGCTTTTTGTTGAGCTTTTTTGCCGGTTCTTTTTTTCCCATATTTGTTTGTATTATACGTAATGGGCTAACATATTTTTATATTTTAAATTTTTAAATTTAATTATGCTAAATAAGCATCCGCATTCTGATGCTTTTTCCGGCCATTCTGATGTTTTCAGCCATAAGCCATGAGCTTTTCAGCTGAACCGATCACCACCTAGATCTCCACTGTAGTACACCATTGTACTTGTACTTGCTCAAGCTAGATCGTAATTAATTTGCCTTCCCACGTACCAAGTTGAAATTTCAAAAACCTACTTGCTAGCGATCGAGTGCCAATTCTTTCAATCAGTTACACTGCTGCTGTTGCAGCACGCACAGGCCGGCCACAGCTGGTTAAGGGGGTGATCGGTTTGGCTGCAAAGCTCATGGCTGAAAACACTGTAGCTGGCTGAAAAAACACTGTAGCTGACAGAGACTTATTTAGCATAATTAAATTTTAAAAAAATTAAAAATATAAAAATATGTTAGCCCATTACGTATAATACAAACAAATACGGGAAAAAAGAACCGGCAAAAAAACTCAACAAAAAGCAAAAAATTCAGAAAAAGATGAAACTTATGAATAGTGACAAATAAGCCCGCAGCATTGTAGCTGCAGCCATGTTGATCGCTAAATTTGCTCCATCTATGGACTAGCACAAGTAATCATCGGGTGGGCTTTTTTCCCTCTATGCTTAGACTTTGGGTTATATTTTTACAGTAATTAAATTTTAAATAGTATATTTTTTAAGACTGAGTCTACAGGAAGGTTATAGTAGACACTATATCAAACTTAACTATACCGGTTAAAATCATATACGATTATCTTGTTTTATATATTATCTCTTACAAATAACCATAATTTAAAAAGTATAATCTAAAAACCATAAACCCCGCCAGAATTCAATAGACACGAGTGATGATGCTTGGCGTTGGCATTGGGATCGGCATCAGCAATGTCATCCGATGGATCCAATGCATGCTGCCTTCAAATAGTTTCTTTAGGGCTGGCTCGTCCCAGCATTAGCATAGTTAATGCATTGCCGGCTGGTGCGTACTGCAGTATGTATATCTGTATGTGCTTAAGCTTTTAGCTTTTAGATTCTAGCTTCTTTCTTATTAATTTTATCCTTTTTTTACTTTTTTTAATCTTTTTTCTGTTTTTCTTTGTATTGTCCGTGATAAGAGAGTCTATTTTTTATTTTTATTTTTTTAAATTTAATTATACCGAAAAACTTATAATAGTCACAGCGAAAAAGCTCTCAAACAGTACCAAAAAGCCCAAAAGTCATAAGTTTAAACCTAAATAAGTACTACCTTTATAAGCTGTGACTTCTGTTTTTTTGAACTTTAGCGACTAAAAACGCACTGTAATGACTATTAGCTATTTTAAGTAATTAAAATAAATAAACGCTATATCATCACAAACAATGAAAAGAAAAAAGTAAATGACAAAATCCCTAAAAAAGCTAAAAAAAAAAAAATCAGAAACTGAATTCGTTAAGAGTGGACCGTAGTGTCGGTCCTGCAAGACATCACATGCACGGTGCATCCGTCCAGAATCACTGTATGCAGAAAACAAGGCATTTTCAAGTCTGTCTTTCGGAGCGGTTTGTGATATGATAGGTCGATCGATGTTTGTCACGATGGCTGCTTCGGCAAAAAAAAACAGTTCAAGCCAAAGGGATGCATGCATATATGCACCTCACAAACAACATGTAATGAGCAACTAAGCTCGTATGTAATGCATATCTAAAACATCCTGAGTTCTTAATTAGCCTTAGCCACTAACTTCAAGAATTAAATACAAAATTAACGTCATATTAACAAGAAAATTACAGGGCAATTCAATTTCTTAAAATAAGCAACAGTTCGATATAGTGGGATAGATATAGTGCTGATATAGCGGCCCACTATTTGCTCTAACACTCTGATATAGCGGACAACATGATATCATGATGGCATGAACCATTTGATCGCTACGTGCGTGTTAGGCCCAGATTGAGATGGGGTTAGGATGAGATCCAGCCCACGGTGTGTTTATCCAAACTAGTGGTGGCCTGTGTCGACTTTGAGTTTACTGGCCACTTGGGTAATGTCATACGTAAGAATATACTGTTGTAGTGCCGAGTAGAGGTAGCAACAATGGCACTCCTTTTCCTCTATTGAGTTGAGCAGTAGTTATCATGTTGCTGGTGTTGACCAGCTGGGCCTGGGCATTGTAATCATGCATGCGAATATGCAATGCAGCCTAGAGCAACTATCATTGAGACACATCTCTGCAGATTTCTGGATGGGAAGTTGGGGACATGCATGCTACCCAGGAATCCAGGATATATGTTTAGGTTAATAAGCCATGAATCATGATATATATACACGAGTAACTCAAAATTGATAGCATTTTATAGATTCCGTTGTTGGAATATATTGCCAGCTATCCGCTGTGCGGATGCCAATCTGCTACTACCCTGTTATTCACTATTTAGTACCTTGGCCATAGCCCCGACTAGAGCAAACAACCTCACCACTGAATCCATCCACATCTTCTCCAAATCCCCAACCTATTGCCGCAAAGGAGAATAGGGAATGGAGTGAACCACGGTGACCAGACCAAAAGAAGTGGAGATGGGAGGCAGAACCATGCATACGCCAGCAGGGACGGACTGACCACTAGTCCTACCCAAATCAAGCCCGACAGCATCAGCCCAAGGTATCCCCACATTCCATTCCATTCCAATCCTTGCCAACACCATCATAGAATCATAAACACACGCAATCTCACATACACATGCACCACATTAGAGCAATTGCATCCACACATATAGCATCGACCAGTGGAAGAAGCGGGAGGACCAAGGGAGAATGAAGTATCTTGGAGGGAGAACTGTGGTGTACTCACCATGCTTGCAAATAGGCTACCCATGCACTCGGCAACCCTAGCCTGCTCCGTGGCGCAGTGGAGGTCCCAAGCCCCACCATGGCACATCCACTTCGAGCACGAATCCCCCCATAAACCAAGAACAAATCAAAGAAATAAATCATCAAAGCGGAATGTAAATTAAGGAAAACTAAGATGAAGAAAGTAAATTGGGGAAATAGAGTGAGATTGAGTAAGGGGAGTTAGGTTCAAGTGATCAGATCTGGAACTGCCATAGTCAACGTGGATCCAACTAGTGGTAGTCCAGGGCGGCGGCCCTAAGGATGGCGACAGTTGGGAGGACCAATGGAGCCATAAACAGAGGGGCCGAGACAGGGCCAATGAAGAGGGGGGTGTAGAAGCGACAGGTGGAGGGGGAGTGCAGATGGGAATGGCGACGTTCCTCCAGTTGACTGACCGCCTGTCGGCCAGGACACAGCGAGAAGGGTGGCATCGCCTCACCAAGAGGTTGACCACTTGCCAACTGGTAACTCGCGGAGGGGGCAGTGATGCTTGGCGACGGGATGAAGTTAGCGGTAGGGAGTAGAGATAGAGATGGAGAGGGAGCAGAGTGAGCAGAATTACGAGAGGAGGGGATGGCGGATTAATAGGCCGAGGTCCAGTCAGTTGGCCCGAGGGGAGGGGAAAGTGTAGAGAGATACATGTATATGTATGGGTACTAAAGGTATAATAGTATCTATATAGGTACATGTAAATACATGTATGTCTACATATATAATTCACTAGATAGTATCTAACATATGAAAACTAGACATTAATTATTCCGAAATACTAGATTAGAATAATCTAACGCTAGTAAAATAATCACAAACGGCGAATATAAGATGGAATTTAATTGTAAAATACTGTAATTGAGTTAATTGACCAAAGCATCACTATAGGAACATATTAGCATAGCATATCTTATATGTCTGCAAATTAACCCGTAGCATACGCAATAAATGCAGGCAATGAACCGGGTTTGGAGGAAGGATTTCATTCGAGCGCACATGTGATTGGGACCTACTACCAAATCCCTAGCAATCACACCTTTGATTATTTTGATCATATTACCTTCAGTTGAAATAAATTATTTTTCTACTAAAGTATTATCACCCTTGCTTCAAATGTATTTTTGTTTAATTTGGATGAATGATATGTACGAAATGAATGGAGAATTTTGGGCTCAACTTATGGAGCAGTTGATTTGCAATATAATTTATCAATGGACAGAGGGTGCCTTTGGAAGGTTGCTAGGGGAAAGGTTAGGACCCTTTGCATATGGATAAGATGTAAGGACCGTATTGACCATTGTTCCATCTAGGACGGTAGAACCAGTAACTTTATTGAAGTTGTTACACACATACATACACACACCCCACAATGGGTATGTAGATTTATCTAGGGATAATCACAAGGGAGGCTTCGATTGGACTCAGGGCCATAAAGGATAAGCCCGACGCATATATTTAGCGCATTGAAGTGTCGTGTAAAGGTGAGTCTGGCCCGACCAACGACTAGTTCATAGTCAAGTAGGTGTTGGGTGAGAGTAAGAGACCGCCTCAAACTAACGACTACGAATAGTTGGATGGAGATATAATATACAGAAATAGAGGGAAACATTATGTACTTTGAGTTGGGCATCGCATCTAAGGGAATACGAAGAACCATTCGCTACAAAAATTAAAGTGGCTATGGATAAAGTGATATAAGTCTACGTAGTGCTATATAAATCATGAATTCACGTCTATCTTATGGATTGGAGGCTACATGAACCGAATGGGGTTCTATCTTGTTATGGGAGTGGTTAGTAAATTTCCAAATTAATAATTTGAAATTTTTTATCAACATAAAATATTTATTTTTGAGTTGATATGAGGTGAGATGGGATTCATTGAGATGTTGATTCATGATCATAGAGTGCATTTTTTGCTATTAATGTTTGCCGAGTAATTTGTACTCATCCTTATTATCATTCTCCCTTATTTAGAGGTTAGCCAACCCGAGATTCCAGTTGGTGTGGAGGATGCCTATCTAGAGGAATATTATACCAAGTTGGAGGGAGTTGATCCTGAGTATGAAACATATGAGGTGGACGTCGTATATGAGATGTGGGATGAGTAGAGAGTTACTAGCAACTCGTGCACGGCATTTAGGGTATAAGATTATGATGCTATCTATTATTCCTAGCTTATGTGTAATTATTAGTTGGACTAGTATTGTTTTTATTAATGTTGTAATATTTAGTCTGCTGTGTAGCCTATTAAAGACTTTAGCCATGCGTGGCAATGATATTATAATATTATGGATCTGTCTCTAATTATTATTTTGCTGTAATACTCTGATGAATTTATTATTAGATGAAACAAATAATAATCTATTGACTACTGTTATTACCCTAGTATCTGAGAACTACTACTAAATAACAATTGCAATTGTGCAAAAGATCACAATTATTACAGACTTTGTTCGAGCTTGTTTGCAGTGCAAATCCAGTGCGCTCTAAAGTTTGCATAACAAACTCTAATTACGCACCTAAACTTGACATCTCCCTTGTTAGAGGCTGGCTATTATTTGAAAATTACTGCATATATATATATATGTACATTTGATTTCGTCACCTTAAAAAGACGTTTCCTACCCAATATGATTTAGAGCAGCCCATGCGCTGGCAAACTGAGAGGGGAAAAAAGAAAGAAAGATATGGGCACTTGATTGGGCTTGCTTGATTCCGAACGGGACTAGGGAGGGACCGGAGGCAGCTTGGCCGGCCGCGCGAGCTCCACGCCATCGCCTACGTGGCTACGTATATTTCAGCCAAACACCCTGCTTTTTAGCTTTTAATTTATATTTTTTAATTATTTTCTATATTTTTGAATATTTGCTTTTTTCTCTTATCTTTTTACATTGTTCATACTAATATAATTTCTTTATTGAATTATACAAAATAAATTAATAATAATAATAGTACAAAATAAAGCAAAAACTATCTATATTTTTTTCATCCTTCTGTGACTGAGTCGACTGGTATAGGGAGCTCCACGCCATCGCCCTCTTCTCCCTTGTCTTCTCCACCCCCAATCCATTCCAGTTCCATTTCCTCCCCAAATACGGCACGGCACGGCACGGCGCCCACCGCTGTGCCCGCCCTCCCCAATGGCGCTGGCCTCCACCACAGCGACCACCTCCTCTCCCTCCCGCCTCCTCCACCGCCTCTCCCCTCCGCTCCCGCCTTCTTCTTCCCTCCCCCTCGCCGCGCGACGAGGTGCCAGGCCGCATGGCTACAGCCGGTTCGCGGTGCGCTGGGAGGGCAGGGCGCTGGCGCTGAGAGCTCTACTGGGGGGATTCTCCGACGCGGCCGACACCAGCGAGAGCGACGACGACGAGGACGCCCACGGCGCTCTGCGCGGGGGGCACCAGCCGCCGCAGGAGGATGAGGAAGTCCTCGAGCTCGCCGCCGCTTCGTCCGGGCCTGAGCGCTGGGACGTGCTCGGCCTCGGCCAGGCCATGGTACGTACGGGCATCTTCTACTATAACTATTTCTTGCTTGTAACTGTTGGTATGATACGAAAAAAAGCTAGAATTGTGCAAAGGTGCTTCCTTTTGGTGTTCCTGACGCCAAATTGCAAAAAGCCAGTGGCTGCACAAAGAATTTGATAGCTTCCGCAGTAGACATGTAGAATACTTGTGACTTGTGTTGGATGAGGCTATTGCTACTGTTGTCGATTCAAACGGTTCATGGTTTGATGAATACTTGTGGCTTGTGTTGTGGCCTCAATCATGAATGTGCATGCCAAATATTAACAAACCATTGCCAAACTGTAGCTCCATGACTCCATCTGTTTGGATAATCTGATGGCTCCATGACTCCATCTATTTGGATAATCTGATGGGATCAATGCTAATTTATGACTGGTTCGGTGTGCAAATAGGTCGACTTCTCAGGCATGGTGGACGACGAGTTCCTCGAGAGGTTGGGCATAGAGAAGGGTACGAGAAAGGTCGTGAACCATGAGGAGAGGGGACGGGTCTTGCGTGCCATGGATGGTTGCAGCTACAAGGCAGCTGCCGGAGGCTCACTGTCCAACTCGCTTGTGGCTCTAGCGAGGCTCGGTAGTAGTCGGTCCACTAGATACCCTGAGCTTCGAATTGCGATGGCTGGCAGTGTGGGCAGTGATCCACTTGGTAGTTTTTACAGGTAATTCACTAATCCGACAGTATCTTCACTACTGCTGATACTGATATCCTATTGCTGCACCTAAGGCTCTAGAGTATTGCCTGACATCATACTTGTGGTTGAATTGCACTATTAGGGCGAAATTGCGCCGTGCTAATGTGCATTTCTTGTCTAAGCCGGTCAAAGATGGGACTACTGGGACTGTGATTGTTCTAACAACTCCAGATGCACAGCGAACTATGCTTGCATATCAGGTCTGTTCATTTACTAACGACTCTTCTGTTTTTAAAACTGTTGGTAATTAGTCAAGGTTATGCTTATTTGCATATTCTATGCCTCCTTTAGATACTTCAGAGTTGTCAGAGTTGTGCTAACACCTTCCTGGAAATGTATCAATCCACTATTTGGCTGATTCAGAGCATATCCAAATTCTACACATATCATATTGCTGTGCAATGCATATTTTTTTAAGTTTTCAAGATATGAACAGTGTTACCAAGGTTTTGTTTGTAGTATGAATGTAGCAGTGAGAACATCCATTGGATAGAGCAGTTTTACCAAGATATTGTTTGTAGTACGAATGTAGCAATAAGAACAGCCATCAGATATCACGTTTGCTTGCCAAATTATAGTTGTCCATCTGTATTGTTCTACTGATTGCACCTTGGGCGAGTATACTTGATTTTACTAGCCAATTATCTAGAAGTGCCGCTGGTAGCCTGGTATTAATATATTCTCTAACGACGCCTTGTATTTTGTCTTTGCAGGGTACATCTTCAACTTTGAGTTATGATTCAGACTTGGCCAATATAGTTTCCAAATCAAATCTACTAATTGTGGAAGGCTACCTATTCGAGCTACCTCACACAATTGAAGCCATCAAGCAAGCGTGTGAAGACGCTCACAAGAATGGTGTACTTATTGCTGTTACAGCGTCTGATGTATCATGCATCAAGCGTTGCTACAGTGATTTTTGGTGAGACTATTCTCCTTGTAAAAGATTTCTTGGTAGTGTCGGAACTTGCAATTATCTGGTCCCAGTTGCACACACTATTCAGTCTCCATGAGCCATCTTCCATTTCCTTTCAAGTAACGAGAGGGCTATCAATTATTAATCGAAAAGAGAGTGAACTTGTTTTTCTACTTGCTTCCAATGGTGGTACATGTCCACTTTAATAAAGTGTGTTAAGCATCTAACACCACATTAATGGGCTACATGAAACACATCTTGTTCTATATCCTGTGATGTCACTGAAAGAGTGAAAGTAGTGACATAATCATATAGCATTATGCTAGCATGATTGTTCACTGATTAGTATAACTAAATATCATGTTTGTTCATGATAGCAAAGTCTTTTTTTATTGCACATTCTCTATATTATGCTAGTATACTACTATGTTATCTCCCAACACTACTGACCCTGAACCAAAACATTTTCAGGGATATCGTAGGAAACTATGCAGATGTATTGTTTGCCAATGCCAACGAAGCAAGGGCGTTCTGCGAGCTAACCTCAGAAGATAGCCCCATGTCAGCGGCAAGATACTTAAGCCATTCTGTTCCTCTAGTGTCTGTAACAGATGGTGTGCATGGGTCCTACATTGGTGTGAAAGGTGAAGCAATATACATTCCTCCACCGCCGTGCATACCTGTCGACACCTGTGGAGCTGGTGATGCGTACGCCTCAGGGATTCTGTATGGCATTCTCCGGGGTGCATCAGATTTGAAGGGCATTGGCCTGTTGGCTTCACGGGTGGCTGCTGTTGTCGTCGGGCAGCAAGGCACGCGCCTACGTGTTCAGGACGCCGATGGATTGGCTGAATCGTTTGCGCTCCACCTTGATAACCTGGAGTTTTGTTCAGATGTTGGAACAGATCACGTTTCAAACTTCTGATTGTTTTTGCTGTCTAAGCCCTAGGCATCCAGTTGTATATAGCATCTGTTTCCTTTAGTTCTAGTTCATTGTTCAGGGCAGCTGAGCTGGGTAATGCTAGCTTGTCAGTCCATTTGACGTTTGTTACCTATTCATTACTTAAAATTTTCACCAGAACGATGCTACATGGATTTCATTTCAAAGAAATACGATAACATGGAAAAGGCAGTGATGTAATTCATGTGTTTGGTTGTAATATACACTCAAGAGAAATGTTCATCTTTTTTTTTTGAAATCAAGAGAAATGTTCATCTTGGTGTAGTTAGATTGTGAAATAATCCTTTCGTCAACACTTAGGGTCCATTGAAATCGCACTGAAGGGAAGTGTCATCAAATTGCAGAAGGAAGCATATGCAATGTGTGTTGAGAAACCTAGGCCTGGCTTTGAAGTCTTGGCTCATGGTGAACATCTCACCATTAGGCTATATATAGAGAGTCATATTGGCTATTTGTACTAATGCGCTTCTTCGTCACTCGTTTGTCATTTTGTTCAACCTAAAAATGCTATTAAACAAGTTAGTTAGCCAAACAATTGCCACTTCTCCTATGCATTTCGACACCTCAATAAGGATGTTATCAAGCCTCAACGTCTTATCCACTTTCATTCTTTTTAAGGCATCTTTTACTTCTGACTCTTGGATTCTTCGAACAAACCACTTATTGGTGTCATCAAAAATATTGTCCAGTTCAATCATATATCATTATTATCATGATTGAACAACTTGTCAAAGTAATCTCTCTACCTATCCTTGATCTCCTCATCTTTCACCAAAAGTCTATTAGTGTCGTCTTTGATGCATTTAACTTGATTGAAATCTCTCGTCTTCCTTTCTCGAAGTTTAGCCATCTTATAGACATCCTTCTCTCCCTCCTTTGTACTTAGTTTCTGATAAATTTTCTCATATGCCTGGCCTCGTGCCTCACTTACCGCTTTCTTCACATTCTTTTTTGCTATTTTGTATTTCTGTACGTTGTCATTGCTCCTATCATGATGCATATGCTTGTAACATATCTTCTTCTCTTCAATAGCCTTTTGCACTTCTTCATTCCACCACCATATATCTTTTGATTCTCCTCTTGTCCCTTGGGTCACTCCAAGCACCTCCGTAGCCACCTTCTTAATGCGAGTTGCCATCTCTATCCACATACTATTTGCTTCTCCCACATTCCACGTCCCTTCCGTGACCATCCTCTCCTTAAACACCTGTGTGGTATCTCCTTTGAGTTTCCACCACTTCGTCCTTGTGCCTATGACGATCTTAGCTTATCGGATCCATAACCTAAAACGAAAGTCAGAGACTACCAGTTTATGTTGCTAGACAACACACTCTCTATGTATAACCTTACAATATATGTAGGCTCGTTTGTTCTCCCTTCTAACAAGAACAAAATTGATTTGGCTAGAGTGTTGACCACTGCTAAAGGTAACTAAATGAGAACGTCTCTTTCTAAAGAAGGTATTAGCTATCATGAGATAGACTACGGCAAAGTTTAAGATATCTTCTCCCTCTTGATTTCTATCACCATAACCAAAACCCCTATGCACCCTTTGAAATCCTCCACTAGTTGTACCAACATGATCATTGAAATCGCATCTTAAGAAAATCTTCTCATTGATAGGCACACTTCTAATCATGTCATCTAGGTCTTCCTAAAATTGCCTATTAGCGGTTTCATCCAACCCTACTTGTGGAGCATATGCACTAACAATATGCAAAACCAAGTCATCAAAGATTGCTTGACTAGGATAATCATATTCCCCTATTTCCTCACATCGACAACCCCACTCTTGAGATGCTTATTGATTAAGATGCCCACTCCATTCTTGTTTCATTCTGTTCCAACATACCACAGCTTGAAGCCAGTATGCTCCACCTCCTTTGCCTTCTGACCCACCCATTTAGTCTCTTGAACGCACAAGATACTATACGTCTCCTAATCGCTGTATCAACTATCTCTTTTAACTTATCTGTTAAGGACCCTACATTCTAACTACCCGTACAAATCCTACTCTCATCGATTAGCTTCCTTGCCCCACGCACTCGTCGAGTAAAGGAACACACAACAAAAAAACATAAGTAGAATTCAAAGTTGCAAACAAACGAGGCCTCCTGAATGAATTCCAGATTAATGTGGTTGACTCTAATTATAGGCATGTTTATGTTAGTTTCTATTTCTAAAAGTCGAAGCTAATACATGCGCAAGCTTCTATAAGTTATTTCTATCAGCCACTACTATACATTAGTTATTACAGTATGTGCTTTTACATATCGTAACATACTTTGTATTTTATTATATCACAATTCCATAAATCGCATGACGGTTCGAATATTGTAGTACCTTTCGTTGCTCCGTCCTTTTTTATATAATACATTACTATTTATCAGCCACTACTATTTATTATATATTTCTATCGATTACTATTATTTATCAATCATAGTAAAAAACTATCATCAGAAACCAATATAAAAGGCCCTTACAAGTCTCAAGCGCCGAAGCAAAAAATCCCAAAGGTCCTTATAAGTCTCAAGCGCCGAAGCAAAAAAAATTCCCTTTCTACCGCTGCTCCCTCCCGCTTACGTTGCTCGCACAGACGTAAGAGCAAGTATAATAAGAGATTGTTAGTAGGTTGTATGCTGAGATGGAGGAGAGAGAGGAGGAGAGAGAAGAGAGGTGGGCTGTAAGTTTACAGTCAGCTGAAGCACAAGAACCAAGAAACTTTGTGAGAGAAAGGGGTAGGTCATACAGCCTTCAGCTGGTTGTAAACTACTATATGAATAGACTGATAAGTGGGCTGTAAGTGTCTATACAACCAGCTGAAGGTTGTATTATTAGCCTTGCTCGTTTGGTTGCTGGGATGGGGTGGGATAGAATGGGATGGTTCTTTTGACCAAGTCTATCCATATGTTTGGTTTGAGAGATGAGGTGGGATGAAATGGTCTAAAGTGGGATAAGCCTGTGCAAATTTACAGAATATTCTTCTTAGATGCTGGACCATGTGATTCTACTTTTTTTATGGAACCATCTCATCCCATCCCATCTCATTCCATCCAGCAACCACACACCCAAATACCGAGCATCACCCAGGGGTCAAAACTGACCATCCAGAAAAAGGAAAACCCATACGCAGACTCGCCTCACAAACTCTGAGGAACCCAGCACACCACATCGCTCGCTTCCTCCTCGCTCCAACCTCCCCCCACCCCCACCCCACCGCACTGTCTCGTCCTCCCTCCCAAAGCGGCGGCCGGCGCCTTCTCGGGACATCTCCGGCGATCGACGGGAGCGGCAGGATGGTGGTGGCCACGGAGGAAATGACGGTCTACTGCTTCGACACCCTTGTCGCCCACTACAGCGGTGAACAGCCGCCGCCGCCCGCATTCGAGGAGGGCATCCAGTAAGCCTCCTCCGATCGCGATCGTTCGACTCTCGCGCCCTCCCTGCCCTCCTTGACGCAGAAAGGATGGGTTTTTATGGCGATTCCGCAGTGGTTTGGGGTCAATTCGTGGTAGATTTGGGCAAAGTTGGAACTTTTTGCCTTTGCAGCGGGTAGGTTTGATTTGATCGGTTTTGTGGATGTTCTTGGCCTTGATTTTTCATCCGCGTGGCTTAATTGCTTGTTGGATTGGCCGATTGTAGCAGTCGATCCTACAGTATCACGTAGTTTTGTTACAGAAAGAAAGCAAAGCAGCCACATTTTACTATGGTTGTATCCTTCGCCTTTCACTAGAGTGGGTGTTTCATGTGATTCTCTCCGAAAGCAGGGGAGGACAAGGAATTTCATTGCAGTTGGTGATATAATCTTTAGGACGGAAGACTTATTAGTTTAAGCAGATTTTTTGGCCTTAGTTAGGGGACATAGGATGTTTTTGCTTGTTTGGTTATGGCCTTGTAGTGTTTCTTAGTTCCTAGTCTATCATTCAGAAATTGTTCTTTGAGTTCCCTCCAAGCTAACCTTGTACATTTTAAGGCTATCTAGCTTTTACATTGTAATTTCTGATGAAGGTATTGTTGTTGTAACATCCAATGTCTTCACTCAGTGGGTCAATTTTTGTAACTTCAGCCCATTGTTTGTGACCTGGAAGAAGGCTACCAATGGTTCAGAACCACGCCTCCGGGGATGCATAGGAACCTTGGAGGCCTGTCAGATTGTCAGTGGCTTTAAGGAATACACGTTGACTAGGTAACTATTGTATGACCATTGGATTTCCATGTGTAGTTTCTTACTGAGATACAATACCTGTTCTCAATATCACTGGAAGATTTTCTTGTGCTATAATGGTACCAAGGCAATGCTGATGTATTGATCGAATTATCAGGGTGCTCAGTTGGGCTGAATTTTGGTGGTTTATAACTAAATTTTCATTGTAGTTGATGGTAGCTTATTTGGTATAATTAAATTTAAAAATAAGAAAACGGGTTAGCTCATCACGTATAATGCAAACGAATATAGAAAAAAGAACCGGCAAAAAAGCTAAAAACCCTAAAAATAAGAAAAAGATGAAATTTAGGAATAACGAAAAATAAGTTGAAAATCAGAAGGCTAAGCTCAAATGAGCAGAGCCATATCAATCTGAAATACTCTCTCTTGCAGTGCCCTGAGGGATCGACGCTTTCCTCCGATACAATCAAAAGAACTGCCATATTTGGAGTGCACAGTGTCTATACTGACTGAATACGAAACTGCACTCAACCACCTTGATTGGGAGGTTTGATCCTACAGACTGCTCTCAGTTATTCTTTCAACATACTATTCTCTCCCGATTCCTTTGGTATTTATGGTTGCAGACAACTTTTTGCGTCAAAGCTATTTTCATTCCTGTGACTGCAGGTTGGAAAGCATGGTTTAATTATTGAATTCACTGATTCAGACTACAGCATAAGACGCAGTGCAACCTATTTACCTGAGGTTGCCGCCCATGAAGGTAAATACTTATCTGCTACATTTCCCCCTAATACACATGTTTTCTTGAATTCCTTAGTTAATAAAACTACTACATGGAGCCACTCAAAACCCATTGAAAATTTCTATTCAGAGTTACAAAGATGAGATTTTCTTGAGAATAATTTGGTTTCATGGGCCAAAGCATGTTAGGTTTGTGTTGCTGGGGCAAAAAAAGAACCTATCGCTATATGAAGTCCACCATTTGTCCAGCGAACCCTCCAACCTGTACCCCATTTGGAAATCAAGTATTCGAGTTATCATAGCTAACTCAGTTTGCTTTGATATAGGCTATAGGAAAGTGCTGCATATGTTAATCATATGAGATTTCTCCGTGTTACGAATTCATATGGCTGGAATACAATTTGAAAAGCATGGAAGAACAAATAAAAAGCATCTGATCAGTACATTCCCATTTCAATTGAACTGTGCATAAATTAAGGCCTGATACCTGGCAGGATGGACACACCGAGAGACTATCGACTCTCTCATGAGGAAGGCGGGTTACAATGGCACAATTACTGAGTCTTTGAGGAAGAAAATCCGTGTCACCCGCTACCAGAGTACCCTGTACACCATGCACTACGGTGAATATGCCACATATGTCAAGAACAACAGAGGTTCCGGCCCCGCAATTGACGGGGCACCCATAGTTAATGGCTTCAAACAAGGCCATTGATTTATCTGTGTCGCAGGAGCTAAAAGAACTATCTATAATTTTTCTGGGAGCAGTTGGGGTGATAATTTGTTCAAAAGTTCCACCTGTTACAGCTCTTTGATCTGCCATCACTTCCTTCCGAGGAAAAGGGGGTGCCATGCCAACAGCTCCCCCAAAATTATGGCTAGGTTTTTTGGGTCTATGGTTTTTTGTATAATAACTAACTTTTAAGTAGTACATCTTTTCAATGCGAGTTCTGTATCAAGCCAAAGTTGGCATGAGACGCAAGCAAACAAGAGTAAGCAATCCCATTGTGACATATTACTACTCTGGTAAGTTAAACACTGTACTAGATGCAAAAGAGTGGAGGTGCCGTTCAGCGAAGCCCTTCGTCTGCCGCATGGGCGCGTCTCGCTGGGTCGGCCTCGCCGGTGACCACGTCGGCCTCCACACCGGCCTTGCCACCGCTTGTTAGCAGTACTGCTGTCCATCGTAGTGTCGACGCATTTAGTAGTCATCTGATCGCAGTATGCGTCGCACTGAAGCATCACCATTTATGGAGGCAGCCGTGCTACAGCCATTCGGGGAGACGGCCGTGATCGTCGTCGGCTGCATGGGCGCGCCTCGCCGTGATCATGTCGAGCCCCGCTGACCTCGGCACCGCCTGTGCCCCACGCCGATGAGATAGTCGAGTCGTGCCGAGTCGAGCCTCTGCGCCTCAGCGTCGAGCCCGTTGGCCTCCGCGCCTCCGCACCTAGCCCCGTCGAGCCTCCGGGTGCTGTCGAGCCTCCTCGCCTCGCCGGCCTTCGCGCCTCCACCTCCATGCGACGGGCTTCGTGTTGGTCTCCGTGAGCATGGCTCCGCACTGGCCGCGTCCTCCGCGCAGCACCTCCGCCTCCGCGTGCGACGGGCTTCGCACCGGCCTCCTCACCGACAGTGTCCTCCGCGCAGCTCCTCCACCTTCGTGCGATGGGCCTCACGTTGGCCTCCGTGCGCATGGCTCCGCGCAACGCTTCCACCTCCATCGCCCCTGGCCTCGGGCGTGGTATCCCCATGAAAGTAGGGGAATAGTGGTTCGGCTTTCCTACGTCCTCATGTGTTAGCGTCTCCTCGGGCCTTATCGTTCGCCCTCCATAGGTATTGGTTTTGAAGGTAGATGACGACAGTCCGGCCTCCCTGCCATCGTGGGCGTTAGTGTCCTTCTTGGGCCTCGCCACTCACCCATCCGCAGACGCTGGTTTTTGAAGGTAGAGGAACGATGGTCCTATCTTCCTGCCTCCTCATGCGTTACTGCCCTCCTCAGGCCTCGCCGCTCGCCCTCTGTGGGCGTTAGTTTTGAAGGTAGGGGGATGACAGTCTGGCCTCCTTGCCACTGCAGGCGTTAGTGCCCTCTCGGGCCTTGCAGCTCACCCTCCGCGGGCGCTAGTTTTTGAAGGTAGGAGAATAGCGGCTCAGCCTCCCTGCCTCCACGTATGTTAGCGCCCTCCTCGGGCCTTGCCGCTCGCCCTCCATGTGTGCTATGGGTGGCAATTCCCTTTCCCCCGTGGAGAATATCCCTATGGGGGGGCAGAGGCATAAGCAATCTCCCTCCTATGGCAGAACAGGGTGGGGCTCCGCTACACTAGCGGGGTGGGGATAGGAGTCATCCTCCCCCGAGCCCCACAAGGACCCGTTAATTATAATTTTTTAAAAATAATAGATTTTAGTTTTTAAATATAGAAGATTATATTCTTTTCTTGTATATTGGACTAGAACTTGAATATATATGTTAGAATATATATTTTGGAGCTATATTTTGAAATAAAATATGTCTAAATAATTGTAAATTAATAAATAAATTTATATTGTTATTTTTTTAAAAAAATTAACCTATTTTTTTATTCTCTGTGGGATCCCCGTAGAGGTCGGGTCCCAGCGGGGACCGGGGACAAGGGGCATCTCCCCCTGGTAGTCTTAATGGGGTGGGCCAGGGGCTCACTAGCGGCCAGCGGGGCGAGGCCGCAGGGGCCTCCCTTAGGCCTCAGGATCCCCGCCCTGTTTCCACCCCTACGTGTGCATTAGCGCAATTCTCAGGCCACGCCACTCGCGCTCCGCGAGTGCTGGTTTTGAAGGTAGGAGAATATCGGTCTGAACTTGCTGCCTCCACGTGCATTAAAACCCTCCTCGGGACACACCGCTCGTCCTCTGTGGGTGCGGTTTTTGAAGGCAGAGAAATAGTGGTTCGGCCTCCCAGTCTCTATGTGTGTTAGTGCCCTCCTCGGGCCTCGCCGCTCACTCTCGGTGGACACTGTTTTTAAAGGTAGGGAAATGGCGGTTTGCCCTCGCTATCCCACATGTAGGGGTGAAAATGGATCTGGATATTATTCGGATATTCAGTTACTGGATCCGGATATGTCCGATATCTGAATCCAAATACAAAACAAATTCGGATATATCGGATTCACATACTTAATTCCCGGATGCGGATATGAATATGGTATGGGCCGTCTTGAATTCGGTTCCGGATATTCGGATAAGATATGTATTCAGATTCGGCTATCTGAATTCAGCAGACATAATAACAGCAACTTACTAATGCATATCTTTTGCATTTGACCTCTAAATTAGGCATATTATATATGCATTTTGATCATCTCGACGAGCCCGCCATCATGGTGGGTTTTAATTTGGCATTTTATAATTTTTTTTTATTTTGGCACATCCCACAATAAAGCTTTTTTGCATATGCTTTTTTAGCTAAGATTGATGTTAAAATAATCTGGTGCCATCTTTTAAATAGGAGAGGCCATGAATAATTATTGGAATACAAAAAAGTCAAATCCAATCCGTTTTTGAGTATAATCCTATCCAAATTCGTATCCGACATTTGTCCGGTCCATTTTCGTATCCGGCGTTTTTCCGATTCATATTTGAATCCAATAAAAAAATATGGATGCGAATATGGTTTGAGCACTATCTAATCCGTATCCGATCCATTTTCACCTGTACCCACATGCGTTAGTACCCTCCTCGGGCCACATCACTCATCCTCCGTGGTGTTAGTTTTTGAAGGAAGGGAACAACTGTGCGGCCTCCCTGCCTCCGCGTGCGTTAGTGTCCTCCTCGGACCACGCCGCTCTCTCTCCATAGGTGCTGATTTTTGAAGGTAGCGGAATGGTAGTTTGGCCTCCCTGCCTTCGTGTGTAGTAGCATCCTCCTTGGGCCACGCCGCTCTCCCTTTGTAGGTGCTAGTTTTAAAGGTAGGGGGACACGGTCTAGCCTCACAGCCTCCTTGTGCGTTAGCACTTTTCTCGGGCCACACCACTCGCCCTCCGTGGGTGCGATTTTTGAAGGTAGGAGAACGACAGTTCGGCCTCTCTGCCTCTACGTGTGTTAGCACCCTCTTTGGACCTTGTTGCCCACTCTCCATGGGTTCTATTTTTGAAGCCAGGTGAATGATGGTTCGGCCCCCTGCCTTTGTGTGCATGAGCACCCTCCTCGAGCCACGCTGCTCGCTCTCTACGAGTGCTGGTTTTTAAGGCAAGGGAACGACGATTTGGCCTCCTTGCCCCTACATGTGTTAGCGCCCTCCTCAGGCCTCACTGCTCGCCCTCCGTGTGCAGTATTTCTGAAGGTAGGGGAACAGTGGTTCGGCCTCCCTGCCTCTGTATGCATTAGCACCCTCCTTGGGTCACGCCACTCGCCCTCTGCAAGGGCTGGTTTTTGAAGGTAGGGGAATGATAGTCTGACCTCCCTAACTCCGCATGTGTTAGCACCCTCCTTGGGCCTCGTCGCTCGCCCTCCGTGGGCACTATTTTTGAAGGTAGAGGAACGGTGGTTCACCCTCCTACCCCGCGTGTATTAGTGTCCTCCTTAGGCCTCATCGCTTGCCCTCCATGGGCGCTGTTTTTGAAGGTAGGTGCATGATGATCTGGCCTTTCTACCTCTGTGTGCGTTAGCATCCTCCTCGGGCCACGTCACTCACTTTGCAGGCGCTATTTTTGAAGGTAGGGGAATGGCGATTCAGCCTCCCTGCCTCCAGGTGCGTTAGTACACTCCTTGAGCCTCGTCGCTTGCCCTCTGTGGGCATTGTTTTTGAAAGTAGGGGAACAACGGTTCGGCCTCCTTGCCTCCGTGTGTGTTAGTGTCCTCCTCAGGCCTCGTCGCTCGCCCTCCATAGGCGTTGTTTTTGAAAGCTACCATTGTGTTGAGCCGCCTTGTTTCCTGCATGACGTCAATTGCCTCTTCACGATGGTGTGGGGTGCCTCCGGCCTTGCTAATCACACCAACGCTGCCGAACGGGGAACACTACTGGCCTATTGGAAAAGACATCAATAAGGCGAATCTTACACAACAAGTTGTGATTTTATGTTTAAAATTATTAACAACTAAAATTGCATCCGCATAAAATAATAAAACTAATATACTTCCATCACTTGGTAATCCTTACATGTAAATAAATATCATTTCCCTGTGTGACTTATTGAGTATTGTGGTTTTTACTCACACTTGCTTAAAACATTAACAGAAAGTGCATAGCAAAAAAATGGAGAAGTCTGCGAGGATGGCGTGGAAGGGTACTACGAAGTAGATGATGTTTGGAATTAGGGTTATTTTTCTCTTAAGGACGCCTGTGGTGTTCTTTTGTATTGTAATGAATCTAAGGGCCGCACGCCCCGCTGTAAAAGTTGGCTGATAAGCTATTATCTTGCAATAAAGTTGGATTTTGTATTTGAGCGTGTTGACAATGGTGTACACTCAACTGTAATACCTCACAGCTGATCAGTCCTGAGCAGTTGCGAGAGATTCACGGCGCCCCTAGAAATGAGGGTGTTACAATTTCCTTAAACATTTATATTTTAAAATTTACTTGAGGTGGCTTCTTATTCATATGCATATATAGAGTTAACCAAACAAAATCTAAATCCCGATGGTAAAATAATCGGTGAAAATTCATTGGAAAAGATAAAGTAATTGAAAGGAACAAAGAATTGGAAAGAACCTACCTGTCCTTTGGTGGCTACGATAAGCACAACATCAGATGCTTTGAGATTCAATCTCGTAGCACTCGTCATTTCGACCAGCATCAAGCTGTTCTTCAATCTCCACTATCTTCACCATTTCCCTGGTGGAGCTTCTCTTTTCCACTTTGATGGAGTGATTACCATACAGCCTGCCCCTTTATACACATCAGATTGCAACCTGATTTATTCTCCAATAAAACAAGTTGAAGAATCCCAAATGGCACACCGGGGAACAGAGACTCATGTGGGAAACAAAGGGGGCACAGCACACAGACAATCATAATGCAACTTGTTTAAACTTTAAAGCAGATTATACTACTCCATAGATATATCATATGCATACTGTCAGTTTGCAATAAGTGGTACACACGCGCACCAAATATTAAAACAAGATGATCTCCATAACTCCAACCCTGTACAAGTCACTGCTAAATAACATTCCACTCAGAACAACCCGACCAATGACTGCAAAATGGCCGATCACAGGCCTAGAGTCGGGGTGGCCTCAACAAGGCTTTACTTGCATTGCTTTTGCCTAGCCATTCTCAAGGTCTTCCACATCTTGTCCTTGTCCGAAGCATGGCAGTGCCCTCCATATCCCTTCCAATACCCACATGGAGCAGCAATGTCGCATACATAGCAGAAACACTGCAGCACAGGAGAAACATGATTTAGTGGCAATCTGGTAAGTGATAGCAGCAATGCAACTCTAATATTGTGGAGATGTCTAGTAGCAACCAACAATCAACTATATATGAGCATTTTGAGACTTGAAAGATAGACACAGCTTGTTGTTTAAGTGGCATGATTGTATACTTGACAAACTAGCATATGAAATTAAGCATGACAAGGAAATTCATCTATTATACATTCCAAATATCCAGTTGAAGTAGACAAGACCATATTCAGATAAGGCAACATGGTGAATTGAGTTCATTCAACCATGCCATCTCACAGAACTGATTCTTGCAGCCAACTCACATTGCAGCCAACAAAGATGCGTTACACGTTGCACTTAGAGCAGTCAGCGAACCAATTACCATATACACAACAGTTGCTTATGCAATGATATTTGCAACATCAGGTTTTTTCCTCGAACTTAAATAACATCTCATAAACTCATCTAAGAAACAACGATGATGATTAATTATATCCAGTAATACAACAATGACGCCACTACTTGATACTCGTAACCACCCACCATTTCAACTGTGAAGCACGTATAGATCATGTAAGCAAATTTAGTAAAGCATTACTGCTAACGCCTAAATATCAGCAATCTGCACTACTGCAGTGCTTTGTCCCGTACACATGATCTATCTAATAATACACTAAAAATTCCAAATGGCTCTAGATTCCCACAATCATGGAGCACTAGACTTGCATTACCAATAGGTAAAATAACTGCAGCTTGCGCAATTAATTTAACAATTACCATATACAGAATAGTTGCTCATGATGTTGTATTTGTAATTTCAAGTTTCCCCCTCGAACTTAAATGACTACCTACTAGGCTACCACTTCGAGACATGAAGCACAGACATAACATAAGCCTGTTAAGTCAGCAATTACTGCTAAATATCATAAATTTGCGGTGCTTGCTATCTAACACATGATATATCTAAAACCCCACGAGAAAGAGACCCAGATGGTCTAAATTTACACAAAGCGAAGGGTATTAGACTCGGTGCAACAGTACCTGCTTGCAATGGCTCTCATGAGGTGTGCTGCTGAAGGGGTACCTGGCGCAAGCAGACCTCGGGTGCGGATAATCCCTGCATGCTACCTGCAATACACATCGAAAATTGCACGCCATTTTTAGACCAAAGACCAAAAGGGCCGGATTTTATATAAGAAAGCATGGGAAATTTACAGTAGGTGCTGGTGATTCCAGCTTTACATAAGAGGCAAAACACAAGAAGATATATAAGAAGGAAAAGGCTACAGCTCTGGAGCCCCAACTAAACAGATCATTGTAGCTTCCACTCCACAAACCTACCAGCTTTGATTTCAACAAACTAGTCACGTAAGAAAAGTAGTAACACAGATTACCAACTAGACAGCCTAAACCGAGAGCAGGTACATGAGGCCCAGCATACGTTCAGTTCTGAAGGAACTTGACAAAAAAAAAAAGCAGAACTTTTCACGCCCACAATTCCAACGGCACCGACACAGATCAGGCGTGGCTCATTTGGATAACTGATAAGGCAAGAAAAAGTCCCGTGGACGCGTTCGTACCTTGCCGCGCTCGGCGACGACCGCGACGTCGTCGGCGGCGGCGGGGGCGACGGCGGGGGCTTCGTCGGCGGCGAGGGGATCGGCGGCGAGAATGCAGCACTCGTCATCAAGGCGCCGCTTCTGGCGCGGGGTCCACATCTCGACCACGTCGAGGTCGAGCGGCGCGGTGGGCGCCCTCTTGCGCCCCTTCTTCTTGTTGCCCCCGGCGCCCGCCGTTTGGTCGGGGGACGAGGGGATCTCGATCACATTGGCCCTCGCCGCCGCCGGCGCGGACGCAGCCACCGCGGGGGTCGACCTCCTGACCTTAGCCATGATGGAATCCAAAGCTAGGGATTGGATGGGGTTGGGGAATTGCAATTTGCAAGGGTCGGAGGCGGGCGGGCGAGAGGAGGGATGGGTAAGGGTTTTGACTTTTGAATGGAAATGCGGCGGCCTTGAGGCTCACGTGCCTGGCGCGTGGGCCTGGCCGTGTCTGACATGTGGGACTGGCACCCCCGTGTCTCGCAGTGTCCTAGAATGGAGCTTCCTGTCCCCCTCTTCCTATTCCCCTCCCTATCCCCTCAATCTAGACCACTCACATCTCATCCAATGGCCAGTATTTTTTTTCATATTTTCACCATTTGCCCATCCATCATAAATAATAAAAAATACAGAAAAAATAAAATTTATTTTTATTATAATTTTTTTACAGAAAAAATAAAATTATAATTTCTGTAAAAAAATATAATAAATTTTTTTTATTTTTTCTGTATTTTTTTTTATTATTTATGATGGATGAGCAAATGGTGAAAATATATAAAATACTAGCCATTGGATAAGATATGAGTGGTCTAGATTGAGATTTGAGGGGATAGGGAGGGGAATAGAAAGAGGGGGACAGGGAAGCTCCATTCGTGTCCATGGGCCAAAAGTATTTTCTGCCAAAGCCCATAAGCAAATAGCTTTGCGGTGGGAAATTTTACTGGACATGCACGAGCACGTTGGGCTCTGCAACCTGCTCAGCTATCCATTGGGTTTGGGTGCGTCCCTATGGGAGGTTATGACTTGTGGACCACCAGAGACCAGAGGAGCTACGCAAGCTTAGCAAGCTGCTGTTGTGCGAGCTGTTCGTCAGCGTTCGAACCTGAGTTCGATGCTAGTGCTCATCTTTCTCCTCGGTTGAAGTCCTACGTAGAAAGAGATATGCACATACGAGTATGTCGAGTATGTTTAGTAGTTAAAACGTGTATCTATAGTTTGTGAGGTTCGAGTCTTAGCTCTAGATTAGAGTCTGTTCATATTAGCCGTAGTTTTTAGCTTTAGTTTATAAATAGTAACAATTTATAAAGAGATCTTTACGTGTGTACCAAAGTAAAAGAGGCATGAGGATTTTTAAAAAAATCGAGGGCACGATTTTAGTTAATATAAATAAAGTCACTATAGTGTGTATTACAATCAATTAATATACCTCACTTTAAAAAGATACACTATGTAAAATTTAGATACTATAGAAAAGTTATTTACTTAAAAAAGCATTTAAAAGAAAATTGGGACTGGGCCGGTCGTGTGCTAGGAACACATCACTTATACGTATGTGGCATACTGTGGGAGATACGTAGTTACGTATAGTAGATGAGACGGCGATGGCAACCGTATCAGATAGGAGAGGACAGGTCGTAGTATCAACTCAAGAGACTGGGAGGTTGCATGCAGATCCAGTGGTCCTTCCCTGTCAGTCACACACCCCATATTGCACGCATTACAACGTCCACCACGCCCGGGACCAGGGTACGCAATGTATCTTCAGTTTCAGTATCCGTTCTTTTCAATGTTATTCTAGGATCTGTTAAAATGTACAGCTAATGGTTAAAAGTACCTATATTGGCCATATAGAAACAAAGCATTGTATTTGCCATTAAGATTGTTTTTATAATTATATTGATCTATACTAATTTAAAGTTAAATATACTGATCTATACTAATTTAAAGTTAAAAATTAATGATAAAAAAGACAATGCTCATTTAAAAACGAAAGAGGGGTATTCTTTTTTATTCCACTAGCACAAAACTAGCAAAAGAAAGGAAGCTTCTCGAAAAAAGGAAAGAAAGGAAAAAGTACGACATATATAGTTGTTCTCAATGCTTTTCAAGATAAGTTTATTTTGCGGCCGAGTGCTTGCTCGGTTAGTGAGTGTGACAGTGGCTATCTTATCTGCCCGCATTCAAAGTTGGGTGCCGTATTTCTCGAGGAGCACTTAACAGCGTCCTTTTTGGTACTGTTCACGTCAATAGTATCCTCTGAGTATACAAGCGCATGTGAGTCTATTTAGTGGTTAAAATATGTATCCGTACTCTCGGAGATCTTAAGCCTCCATCTTTAGTCTCAAGTGTGTGCATTGAACGCACTCATGTGAACGTGTGTAGATATGTGTTGTGTTAGTGCGTGTGTCTTTATTATACTTATGAGCTCAAAAAAATAAGTTTATTTTACCTATGTTATGGACTAGAGAAAAATGTGGTAGTAGGACTAGTTTTAAGGGTAAGCATCATCTGGCCAAGTTGGCTGAAAAGTGTGACGAGATGATTTAAATGGGATGCATGCACGTCCAAGTCACAAGTGTCCTTGCCACGAAATTCCTTCAAAGCCTCACTTAGGGCGTCTCAACAAATTGGCTTTATTTAGTTAGCTTAGATCCGATGTGTAAGGAAAAAGTAGAGAGAGAGTAGTCACTAATGACGAGCAAATAAATGATCTATTTCACGTAGTCCAAGAACATGAGAGAGGAGCATGTGGGTCCAATAGTATAAAATAGTCTTTGCTTTTATCTTTCACCTCCACGTCAGCTGACTATATAGCTAGTACTAACTATTACCATTGCGGACACCCTTATTATCCGGCTGGATCTTTGAGCCAGGCCCAGCCCCAAATTTGCTGGCACTCCCATTGGAGAACCCAGCGGGCCCACTGCTCATCTTTCCATTTTTATAAAAAGATGGCCTCACCTGGTCCCACTTCCACCCACCATCTCACATGCGTACCCCGTCGCCAATCATTTCCGTTTCTTTAATCCTTTCGCTTCCAAATCCAACTAGATAGAATATTGGCAAATGTTTGCTAAAAGGCACCTGATCACCTGTCAAATTCCAAAATCATGATGCACCATCCAACTGCGCGCCGAAAAGCAATCCGTAGCGTTCATACTCGGAAAATTGATCATATGCTCTAAAGTTACGAGGTCATTATCAAAATACCCCTATTATATAATAACGGATAAAATAACATAAAAGTGAGAGGTCAATCGATAATTTACCTTTTTTAATTTAAAATTAATTTTTTGAATCATTTTCTTCATAAAATGATGAAAATGCCCATTCCTTCCTCTCCTCTCTTCCTCCCCAAGGGCTGTCCTGGAGGCGACGGCAAAGCCAATGGCTTCAAAGGCAGCGACAGCGCTAGAAAGAGGGGTAGCATAGTTGGAGGTGGCAATGGTTCCATATGACACTAGGAGGAGGTGGAGGTAGGTGAGAGGGACCCAAGGGGTGGCCGATGGCAATGGCGATCGCTGGATTGGGTAGATCGGGGCCACGACGCTAGGCTTAGTGGAGGCGCGATTTTGGTTGGTGGCAACGTGAGTGAATTGAGCGAGTAGATAGAGAGAGACGAGGGGAGTATGAGGAAGCCCCCGGAGGTGGTGGGTCTAGGCGATGGCTCTGCTCGGTTCGGAGGGGAGAGAGATGAGTGGCAGCCAAGAGCCGATTAGCCGTATTTGGAGAAGAAAGAGGAGTAGGAAGGGAAAATGGGGGTATTGTGGTCATTTCACGTGAGGTTAAGAAGCAAAATAAATAAAGAAAGCAAAAAAAAAACAAATGATCTATTGGCCCTCAACTTTAGGGTATTTTATATATTACCATATAATGGAGGGCATTTTAGTAAACACCAATCAACTCTAGGGCATATAATCAATTTTCCCTTCATACTTCGCTTGGCACTGAAATTAATCACATCAAATTCGTAGAAAACTCACAATCACTAAAAATGGATGTTCTATTTCATAGTGTCCAAATTGTATCAATAAATATCCTTTTCCGTGTTGCCCTAGGGTGTTATCAATTTTTCATGCAATATAATCAAGAAGAGCAACCTTCACAACCAACTCTTGTGTGGATGTACGATTGCTAAGAAGTGAAAAAATACTACTAAATTATCGGTAATAATGGTTTAAATTTAGAGTGAAAAGTGAAGTGACCATATTCTGAGCTCTTGTTGAGTCATCGTGTTACACTCGTACTTCAACAAACTTGCCAGCAATCCTTGCAAGCCTCACGATGACCCCTCCATCGAAAACAACTCCTACGCCAGCCCTGTTCGTTGCATCCACAAAACCACCATCGACGTTAATCTTAAGCCATGCCGCATCAGGTGGTTTCCATCGTGCCCGGGGAGAAGAGGAAGCAAAATAGGTCCCGTAACCACGATCGAAGTAGTTCTCATCCAACACACGCTTCCCTTTATCATTTCCTAACTCTAGATGCCGGATTTGCAATAGTGAATTGCGAAACGCCGCCATGGGTGAGAGCGTTCCGATCACTCCAATTCTTCCAAAACAAGAGCATCACCCCTAATCTTTCCTCCTCCGTGATCCTGTCAAGCAAAAGGAGGAACCAGTTTGGCCCCCCGAGCTAGTAATTAAGTCCTCCTTCGGCAACCTCCAATCTTCTCAAATCCCTGGCATGGGGGGCAGCCAGCCACTGCATGGCAAGTATCCTCTGGTGCATGCCCACAGATGGAACATGTATCATCTGGTATGATATGTCTTCTCTTTTTATTGACATTCGTGGCTAAAGCATTCTGAGCCGAGCGCCAGGTAAAGGTCTTCACTTTTGGAGGAACATCAGCTGACCAAATGTTCTTGGATAGAGGGCGCCCATTATCAGAATTGCTACATGAAGGTGTACTGCCAGCATTACTAGTCCGAACAGCAAGCTTATACGCGCTTTTCACTGTAAAAATCCCCATTTACAGCCGGAAAACACTGTATCAAGTAAATTCCCATGATGATAGTACTTAGCCTTCAACAAACGAGCACATAGACTGTCAGGATAGAAAAGAAGACACCACACCTGTTTAGCGAGTAAAGCTTGATTGAACAGACAAACATCCCGAAAACCTAAACCTCCCTGATTCTTCGGACGAACCAATTGATCCCACGAGCACCAATGTGTTTTCCTTTTTTCCATTCTCTGTGCCCCACCAGTAGTTGCGAATCAACTGCATGAAGTCGTCACAGAGAACTAAAGGTAACTTGAAAACCCCCATTATGTATATAGGCAGCGCTTGGCAACAGATTTTACGAGCACTTCCTTCCCAGCCATGGAGAGAGTCTTCTCACTCCAGTCAGATAATCTCTTCCCAAAATGTGCACACAAAGGATGGAACTGATCCCTTTTCATGCGTCCCTCTGGGGTAGCAGTCCAAGATACCTAGTCTCAAACGCCTCCTGTTCAATCTGCAGCACACCATGAACAAGATCTCTAGTATCCTGAGGGCACATCGTTCCAAACATTGCCGAACATTTAGAGGAGTTGATCAGCTGGGCGGTACTAGTAGCACAAATCTGAAGCACCTCTTTGATACATGTCGCTTGCTCAACATTTCCAACAACAAAGAGAAGACTACCATCCGCGAACAGGAGATTAGAGATAAGCGATGAACGTCGACAAATACTGAGAGCCTGTAAGCATCTCTCCTCCACTTTCTTTTGTAACAACACAGAGAGTCCATCAGCCACAAAAAGAAAAAGATATGGCGATAGAGGATCACCTTGGCGAAGCCATCTAGTGGGAGAAAAAGCCGGCTGTGGAACACCTTTAAAATTCACCTAGTCACGGTTGTGACGCACTGCATCACCCAAGAAATCCATTTACTTCGAAATCCCAGCTTCAGTAAAACGCCTTCTAGAAAACGCCAGTGTACACGATCATAAGCTTCAGAGAGACCAAGCTTATAGGCACAAAAAATCTGAGCAAACTTGTTACCCGATTTGATGGCATGAATACACTCGAAAGCAATGAGAGCGTTGTCCATTACCATTCTTCCCGGGATAAAGGCACTCTTGAGCTGGAGAGATAATATCCTGTAAGAATGGTCGAAGCTGATTTACCATGCACCTCGAAACCACCTTACAGATGACGTTGCAAAGACTGATCGATCGAAAATCCTTAAGTTCTTCCGGCCCATTCTTCTCAGGAATCAAAATAATGGATGTTTCATTAACTCCTCTCGGCATACAACCAATTTCAAAGAATTTCCCAGCTGCCGCAATAACATCAGACCGTATCACCTCCCAGTTTTCGCTGAAAACACCTCGCTGGAAAGCCATCAGGACCCGACGCTTTTGAGCGGGCCAATCTGGAAAGGAGCATCGCTAATTTCCTATGGAGAAAAATCCTTACAAGGAACATCATTCATTGCCTCATCCACTCGGGGATTTGTAAGGGGGAGCAGCAGGTTAGGACCAACGGCATGATCCACCGTGTGTAAATCTTGATAAATCTCAGTAGCTAGCCTCTCCATCTCTTCTATGTTTATACACCACTGACCATTATGGACTCTTGTTGGGCCAGGGTGTTACACTAGTTCTTCAACATACTCACCATCAATCCTTGCAAGCTCACGATGATCCTTCATCGAAAATGAAACGACAATATTTACACCAAAAAAGGCTAGTACTTCAACAAAATTGCCAGCAATCCTTTCCAAGCTCACGATGACCCTTTGTAAGCTCATGATGACCCTTCATCGATAACAAAAATGACAAGCCGTACATCTAAAAACTATAACAAAATGACAAGCCATATACGTAAAAAACTACTACTTTAACAAATTGAATAGCTTGACGCAAACAACTTGTAGAAAACCAAACGTCCGTATAAAGATAAAAGTAGATGCAATATGTAACACGTCTGTCTAATTAGGCGTCAATGGTTTTGCAAAAGACATATCGATCGTAGGCTTGCTAATGGGTTTAAACCCAACCTAAAACCAATCCAGTTCATATGAGACAAAAGCCAACTTTCCACCATAATTCAATCCATAAAAGATTTTTCACAACTCCACTCAACCCAAACCACTTTATAATTAAACCCAACATAACCCAAGCGGCCTTCCACTTGAACCTAACCCAACCCGAACCCACGGGTTCAACCCACTTATTCGTAAAACTTTGGTATTTAGAATTTTAACATCGCGTTTACATTATAAAATTTTTACAAAACCGCATGAAATTTGTTGCAAATAATTATGCTTGTAGGAGAGCTACTCTGTGCAAATTAGTAGGGCTAGATGCACACACGGGCTCACATATTTTTTATAGAAAGTTTTCGTAAAACTTCGTATTTAGAATTTCAATCTTGCGTACACACCATAAAAGTTTCTTGAAATCAAATAAAATTTATTGGAGATAATTCTGCATGTAGGGAGCCTACTTTATACAAATTGGTAGAGCTAGGTGCACTCGTGGGCCCCACATGCTTTTATAGGAATTTTTCATAAAACTTGGTATTTAAAATTTTAACCTCGCGTTCACACAATAAAAGTTTTACAAAAATCAATTGAAATTTGTTGTAAATGAATTTACATGAAGGAAAGCTACTCGGTGCAAATTGACACTTTGGCAGGGCTAGACACACATGTGAGTTCTACATGCTTTTATAGGAAGTTTTCGTAAAACTTCGGTATTTACAATTTCAATTTCGTGTTCACACCTCAAAAGTTTCTCACACCTCAAAAGTTTCTCGAAATTAATTAAAGTTTATTGGGGATGATTTTGTGTATAGGGAAGCCACTCTATGTAGATTGGCAGAGCTAGACGTATACGCGGGCCTCACATGTTTTTATAGGAAGTTTTCGTAAAACTTCGGTATTTAGAATTTCCACATTGCGTTCACACTACAAAAGGTTTACGAAATCGATTGAAGTTTGTTGTAAATGATTCTATGTGTATGGAGCTACTCTATGCAAATTAGCATACACATATGCATATATGGCTCTCACATGCTTTTATAGAAGCTATAATTGAGTATGGTAGTCTAAAAAGCCTATGGATAATTTAAATGCCACTCTATTAGGCCACACCACGGATTGAACACATTTATAACCCGATCTCAATCCGAAAGCTCTAAACCCACACCACCTCAACCTAACCTTTTTTATGAGGCAACCCAACCCAACCCGACTCGGTTCACTTTTCCAACTCGTTTCTACCCATCCAAAGCCAACCTAATTAAGAACCCACTCCGTTTAACCCGTTTGAGTCCAACCCATTAGCACCTCTAGTCTATCGACATGAAAAGCGCAGCTAACAAGTCTACAAGAAACTTGTCTTAAAATATATCAAAACAAAGAAAACCATTGAGATCAGGTGCACTTTGGTGGATTGAATACCTAGTAATATGGTTGATTTTGGGTTGGTCGACTCACATAACCAGTTATTACAGCTCATGGGAGAGCTTTTGTCCTTCACAGCACAGAGGATCCTAATTAATATCACATGTAAACAAACAAAAGAACCTCCACAAATAGCTCCAAATTACAAACCCACCCACCCAACGCAAAAGCAGAAGTCTCAAAGTGCAAAGAGAATACGTATAAACTATAATTGCTTTTTTATATATAAAAACAAAACGGTGGAGTAGATGGGGTGTCGAAGAAGAAACCATTTGAGAAATCGCCTCGGTTCCGCCACTGAAATGGTACAGAGCAGTCTTGAGTTTCTTACGGACCTTAATACCGGTATGTATCGGTATGATATCCACAATAACAGTATTATCTATTAAATTTATTGAACTATGTATTATATATATTTGATCATACTACTATGTTTACATAGAGGAATATTTTGAGCAAAATTAACGCTCCACTCATTTTGGTTTGAGCTTCTGACTTCTGTCTTATTTTTAACTATTTATAAATTTCGTCTTTTTCTGAACTTTGGGCTTTTTGAGCTTTTTTTGCCAGTTCTTTTTTCCCGTATTCGTTTGCATTATCCGTGATGAGCTAACTATTTTTTTCTATTTTTAATTTTTTTAAATTTAATTACGTCAAATAAGTCACATTCAGTTACAGTATAATTGCAGTCAGCTACAGTACAATTTTAACCATAAACCACTATCTTTCGGCCTAACTAAGTGGGCCTAAGTGTGCTTATAATTAAACATGTTCATATACTTACAGATAGGGGTGAAAACGGGTCGGGTTAATCCCGACCGATCCGGCACCGAATCCGATTGGTATCGAATCCGACTAGTACCGAATCCGGAGAAAAAATATGGGTTAGGATATGGTAACAGTAATATCCGTCCGAATCCGATACATCTTCAAGTTTGATTTCAGGTTAGTGCTACTATTTGACGTTTCATTTTCTTTTGCAATGGTAAAATAAAATCTTCCACATCAGCTATTAAATAGTAACATCAAGTCGGTCGTCCTACTCCTTTTATCGCATCAGTATGCATTCCTTACAAACAAGTAGGGGTGCAAACAAAATGGGTTAATCCCGACCGATCCGACACCGAATCCGATTGGTACCGAATCGGAGAAAAAAAATGAGTTAGGATATGATAACAGCAATATCCGTCCGAATTCGACCCGTTTTCACCCCTACTTACGGATACATGTTATTACATTAAACTCCGGGACGATACGTGATATGAGCTGGTACCAAATTATACTATTTAAAGAGCCAAATCGTATGGCAGAGGGAGCACGCGAGTGGCGCGAGGCAGGCGGAGAGGGAGAGAGAGCCCAGATCCCAAATCCCATCTTGCTCGCCTCACTCCCTCTACCAGTATTAAATATACTCGAGCTCCCTCCCTTCCCAAATCGCCCATCACCACCTCACCTCGCTCCCAAGCCTCAGCTCCTGCTCTCCCACCGCGTCGCGTCGAATCCAATCGAATCGCAGCGATAGCTGTGGCTGCGGCGATGGAGCAACCTGCGGCGGCGGACGTGCCTGCGGGGCTGGGCCTAACGGCGGCGGAGTACGCGCAGCTGCAGCCCACGGTGGAGGCGCACCACCGCTACGCCGTGGGTCCAGGACAATGCTCCTCCCTCCTCGCGCAGCGCATCCACGCGCCGCCCGCCGCCGTCTGGGCCGTCGTCCGCCGCTTCGACTGCCCCCAGGTCTACAAGCACTTCATCCGCAGCTGCTCCCTCCGCCCGGACCCCGAAGCCGGCGACGACCTCCGCCCTGGGCGCCTCCGCGAGGTCAGCGTCATCTCCGGCCTCCCCGCCAGCACCAGCACCGAGCGCCTCGATCTCCTCGACGACGCGCGCAGGGCCTTCGGCTTCACCATCACCGGCGGCGAGCACCGCCTCCGCAACTACCGATCCGTCACCACCGTCTCCGAGCTCGCCGCGCCCGCCGAGATCTGCACCGTCGTCCTTGAGTCCTACGTCGTCGACGTCCCCGAGGGCAACACCGAGGAGGACACGCGCCTCTTCGCCGACACCGTCGTCAGGCTCAACCTCCAGAAACTCAAGTCCGTCGCCGAGGCCAACGCCGCCGCTGCCGCGTCAGCACCGCCGGCTCCGCCGCTTCCGGCGGAATAACAGCAGCGGAGCGGACGGCCGAGTGGGGAAAGGAGGATAGGAACAAGTTTTGGGCCTATGTGTAATTTTGCTTCTTTCGGAGGTGGTGCTTTGGTGGTGATGGATGGAGGGGTGAGCTTCGAATAAGCGTGATTGCCGGGGTGCTGCCTGTAATAAATCCTTCTTCTGTTCTTGGATTCCTTGCTTAGCTTTCTTTACCTTCCCCTTTCCTTGGAATTTTTACCTTTGTGTGATTGGAATTGGAAGAATTTCAACTTTGCAAGTGGGTGGTTCATGTGATCCATAGCCTCGTAGAATGATTTAAGCCAGTTACCATCTGTGCTACTCAATGTTCATTACTTTCCTTCATGTTTTAGCAGTCCTTGATCACCATTAGTGCTGCTCAATTGTGCCATTACTGATGATGGTTGCCTCGAGATGCTTGTTAAGTATAGTAGGGTGTTTTTGTCTCTTCTTGTCGTCTCTCTTCCCCGTCGCGTGTACAGGTGTACTCTTGGATGGCTGTTTCGAGCTACCATGGAAGATACAGTGGCGACACTTGTTTGCCTGAATTAGAAAAACACTACTCGTAGTTACAGTACAAAAGCATTCTTGCTTCCAACTTGTGCACATTGGAAGAATGAAGATCGATCAAAACCGGAAGCTTTACTTTGGATGAGCCTGGAAATCGAAGAGAATATTGGTCACCAGGTTGCACTCTGTTTTTTTATTGTTACTTTGATTGAGCTGGCCGTGCTTCCGAGAAGCCATATCATGCGGCGCCGTTTCTTACAGTTAGTGCTTAAAGATTCAGACAGGGAAGGAGAAAGCTATAGTTATTCAGGAGGCAATCTTCTTGCATCAAGCGACTTTGCTACAAGTGATAAATGAAAAGATTCGGGTGGCAATTTAATTTTCTTGCTTCAAGTGACCGGAAAGCTTAGGGCACTTTGGAACAACAATTACTATTTCATTTATCTAAGTTTATAAGACGTATTTCCTTTTTAACATATAGACCAAGAGGATAGTGAAAATGTCTATATTATCTCTAATTATTATCTTAAAGTATTATATTTAATATTTGCATATAGAGAATAGCAAATAAAACTATATATTTATTAAGAGTGTAAAAGAAACATCACACTGATTTTGCATTGGAATATGAAAAATGTCTTATATTTATAGATAAGACCATTCAAAAAATATACTTTATAAATTTAGATATGGAACGAGTAGTATACTATGTAGGTGGTCCACTTGCTCTTATTAGTAGTGGGGTCCGCTTTAACCAATCCCCTTGCTTCATTGGCAATTCGGCATCATTAAAAAGGCTAATCACTAGATCCTCCAAGCAACAGCCCAATAGTCTCTTCTCCTATAACCTTTCCACCCTCTTCCCTTTCCAATTCCATCATCTTATTCAGATTCCTTGTTTTGCTTCGATGGACATCACCACAAAACATTGCAACCGCAACTAAAAGCTGATGACAAATGCACGTTAACTCCCTAAAGAAACTGACACCAGGTAGAACCTGAGTAATCGACATGTATCATGCATGCTTGCACTCATTTCATGCCCTGTGGTTGGATCAAGGTGACTGTTCGATCATGAATCGATTGTTAATTTGTTACTGCAAATGGACGATTGATTGACGAGAGAGAGAGAGAGAGAGAGAGAGATGGGATCGATGGCATTTTTTTACTGGGAAAGAAATATTGGTGGTTGCAGTTGGAGGCGATGGCGGCAGAAATATTAAAAGTCTACTAGGATAAGAGGCGGCAGTTGCACTCACATGGCGCAGACACTGACCCTCCCTCATCAACTTGCCCAACTTGCCCTGATAATAATCGAAGCCAGAAACAGCTCTCCTCTCTTCTGGGCCTCGTCTAAACATATTCTCAAAAGCCATTATTGTTGTGTGCCGCGTGCTAGCCTGCAACTGCTAGTGCTCAAATGACATCAAGAAACAAAGATTGCAAGCTGCGTATCAATATCTGATGTACGAGGAACAACTACTAGCAGTAAGATAGTAGCCTGTTCTTTTCAGTTTTTTAGTCGGCTTTTAATTTCAGTTTTTATCACTTAATACTATTTATTAGATCTATCAATCGTAGTAAAAGAAAACAATGTGTCATAGTCAAAAGAACATGCCAAAAATCAGATATTTGTTACTCTGAAGATAGAGAGGAGTGCGTTTCCGCTGGTGGCAGGCAACCATGCATGCCATCCTTTTCAAGTGGGTGTGATGAGAAAGGCCAAAAAAAAAAGTGTACTTAAACTCCACTGCTAAGCCAATGGCCATGGGAGCTCGGACGATCGCACTAATAAGTAATTGGGGGACAGCCAGTTCGACTTTGACAACTCATGACTTCAATTATTCCAACATACCTGGGATTTATCGTTGGTTTTTTTGACCTCCCTATTTTGGGACATCGTAATTCTACCACTATATCCTAAGAGAAGGTATGTTTCATTTTTAGTGCTCTTGTAGAAAATTTCCGCGCTCCAATCAGGACCTAACTTTGCATAGGCAAGCGACTAAACTACTAGATAGGAAGAGGCAATTCTTTTAGAGTAGAAAATCCTTGTTTTAAAAAAGTAAGGGAAAATGATGGTACACAGATGTCCAATAGAACGTTTCGCATTGGACGCATCTCCACTCCCCATACTGCTTTCACCGTCTAGATCATGGACTTCTCCTCACATCTTCTTCCATAGTACCCCACCCTTATTCACACCATAACTCCTCGTAGAACCCACCCACCTCCAGTAGCTCGCTAGCTACGCATCTTGATAAGAGCGGTCACTCGTTCGGCCGACAGCCCAGACATTGGAGTATGGAGATAAGGTTATCAAAAGCATGCCAATCTTTAACTCCCCCCACCACACATGAGCTCACATCCCGTCTTCTTCATCATTGATCCTCCTTGGGCTCATTGATGCCTGAAAGCTCGTTAGGGCTAGAGCTCACCGACGGGATCCCATGCGCCTGCACCACACTTCTCTCTCTCCCTCATGTGAAGGTACCCCATGACGCCATCACTGGTGATGGTTTTATCTGCAGTAGACCGTCATTGTCCGCCTCTCATCTCCTCTCGCCATGGGATTTCTATTTTCACCACTAATTTCAACTCTACCACCACCATTAAATTTTCCCCAAATTGTAACGCTCCTTATACCTCTTCTAATTTTTTTCGTGTTGCTGTAATTGTATTAAGTCATTGTAGCATTTGTTTTTCTTGTTGCAACAACCTTTTTGTATTGTTGCAGCGACAATCATTTTTGTCGTATATATTTCTAGAATTTTGTTGTGCCAATGTTATCTTTTTGTTGCATTATGGCACATTTTCTTCATTGTTGCAAGAAGCATTATGTTATGTTGCATTATGCCTTCTCAAAAATATTGCAACAAGAGGTATTTGCTACAATAGTTGTGTTTGATTGTTGCATTGCAGTGATTTCTTGTTACAGTAGGATTGCCAATTGTTGCACATTTTCTTTTCAAATTTGACATTTCATTTTGTTGCAAACATTTTCTCCGATGGTTGCATGAGTATCTGTAAAATGTTGCAACTATTCTTTACAAATGTTGAAGTGTTGTGTTATTGTAAATTTCTTTATTTGTAATTTCTTAACTATATTGAAATTTGCCTAAATTATATGCTTATGTTTCATCCATTTTTGGTGGGAAGATGATGTTTTCTTTTTAGTTTTTTTTGTCAGAATTCTCACTTTTAGTGTGCATTTTGTTGCACGTGGTGATTAAAAATATTGCGCATAGTGTTCACCAACGTTGCCCTAGAGCGTAAATGGGAGGTCACGTCCGGGCGCTAGTAAGCCCCAAAAGTAAAATCATTGCGTTTAGGTACCAAGAACGGATAGCTCCATGTCTTTGAAGAGGTAGAAATGTCTAGAAATTTACCATACAAAAAAAGTATGGAAATTTATTAAAGAGAAATGCGAAAACAAAATCACACAAAAGGAAAAAAAGGGAGGTCACGTCCAGGCGCTAGCAAGTGTAAAATCATAGGTCTAGATAAAAAGAACGGATAACTCCGTGTTTTTGAAGAGGTAAAAATGTCTAGAAATTTACCGTACAAAAAAGTATGGGAATTTATTAAAGAGAAATGCGAAAACAAAATCACACAAAAGAAGAAAAAAATGGGGTGAGAGAGGCTCGAATAACAGCACGCGACTATTAGAGCCATGATGCCATCTTTACCAAAAGGAAGAGGTCAGTTTACAAAGAGGGCAGATGTGGCCAAATGGTCCGCTAGGCCCGGCACGGGCTTTGATAAGATACGGTCCGATTAGGGTTGGTACGGTTGATTCGAATAAGTTATTATACGGTGTCGTGTTAACCCATATGCTTATCTTCGACTCAGGTACGACATGTAGAGAGGTCAGACCGTACCAGCCCGACCTGAACATATTTAGTCAAATGGGCCATCGATGGCTTATTGATTTTTCTGTCATTTATAAGTAATTTTTTCGTCAGTCGTTGAATTGCAAATGTTTTTACTGTCAATCACAAATAATTTTACTGTCAGTCGTAAGTAATTTTACTACCAAATCATTCATCCGCGCTTAGAAGAGTATATTAATCCTAACATAAATAATTTTACTGTCAACCGCAAATAATTTTACGCGCTACCACAAGTGACTTAATGTGAGTGTCGTGCCGGGTTGGCCTGTCGTGCTGAGGTGCCGACCTAAGCACATCACGTCCAATCGAGCTGGGCCGGCACTGCTCATTTACTATTTATACCGTGTTATGTTTAGGTTAGGTCAACAGTACTGTGTGTCAAGCCAACACGATTGGACTGGCCGTTTGGCCAGGTATAGACAAGGGCAAGATGCAGCTATTGTGAGATTGGTGAGAAAATTAATGAAATCCACCTTTTTCTCGAATACACAAAGCCTTTGCTGTCGATTTCGGAGTCTTTTTCAACCGTGCAGCATCAGAATTCAGCAACAGTTGAACCGCAAGCCATGAGAATAATCAGTTCCTACAATTTATGGCCCTATAGGCGCATCACTGCCAACGCAAAGTCGCAGCGGCGGCAAACGCACGCATCCGCAGAAAGGAGACATCTGAAGTTCTGAACTTTTCTTTTGACAGGGCCTGAAGTTCTGAACTTGATAACCATTATACAGGTCTTATCAGCTTATCTCATGGCCAAAGAAAGCAGCAGCAAAATTCCAGTTTCCAAGTAAATGCAAATTTCATAAAGCTTTTCTGTTTCAGAATTACACTGTCCAGATGGGACTTGTCGTTGTCGTCGTCAACATCGTCACATGAATCAAAGAAAAAGGTCAAGAATGGAACGAAGTCATCGATCGATCACCCTAGAGCAGACCTTGTCACCTCATATGCCAAGAAGCAGGCTGCATTTGCTGGGACACTGCGCGCCATGGCTGGGCCAAACCCCTTGTACAAACCCTTCACCCCGTCAGCCGCAAGGATCTTCCTGAAGGCGTCCATGGAGCCCGAGTACTTGGGGTTCTTGTAGTCGTCGACCTGGATCACGCTCTTGACGACGTCGGTCGGGTAGATGGAGCCCCAGAAGGACGCGCCGGCCAGCCCTCCGGCGACGAGCAGAGACCCCCTGCCGAGCAGCGAGGTGTCCTGGCCTCCGGCAATGTACTGCTTGATTGCTTCGTAGACGCCGAACATCACGGCGTTGCCGGGGACCTCACGCCCCAGCGTGGGGACGAGGCCCTTGAAGAGGCCCCTCATGCCGCCTTCTGATCTGAGGACGTGCTTCGCAACGTCAATAGGCCCGGCGTATTTCACCGCGGTGACGGCAGCGGCGCCTCCACCGGCAGGAGCAGGAGCAGCTGTCGCTAAGGCGCTCTGGGCTTGCAACCTGACACGACAACATACAATGATCAGTGTTGCACTAGTATATAATGTCTGCTTGATCTGCAACTGATGTTTCTGTATTGCCAAATAACTAGTAAGAATCAGCAACAAGATGCTATTGTGATGTATGGTGCAGGAAACTTGAGATTTAATATGAGAATTTTGTATGATTACACTAGCACATCAGACTAATACAGCAGAGATACAACAAACAAGAAACTGATTTTTCTGTATTGCCAAAGTGGTAGGAAGCAGCAACAAGTCAACAAGATGGTATTGTGATGTATGGGGCAGCAAAGTAAGTAATAGTGGAGGCTTAATCTATCAGATACAGTATACCATAGTTAGTATTTACAAATAGCAGATATGATACATGCTACAAAGTTCAGGTTTGTTCTTTTGCCGTGTAACAGCTTAACAGGTTTAACTATGTTCTGGCAATGTAAGAAAAAGAATAAGTCTATTTGATCCCCCTGAACTCTTGCGAAAGTCTAAGTTACAACCTCCAACTGCAAAGCCGGATATTTTACCCCTTTCAAGTATCAATGACATTTATCTTACCCCTTGAGGCCATCTAAAGCCAGTTTTACTTTGACGTCGCGTGGAAGTGGCAATTGTTTGACACGTGGGCTAATTTTTGGATGACATGGCAACCAATCAGCATCATGAATGAAAAAGATGGTGGGTCCCACATGTAATACTAATCCCTTCTTCTTCCTTCCCCTTTTACTCCTCTCTCTCTATTGCCTTGCCTCGGTCCCAATCTCTACCATGAAGCTCGCTGCAAGCTGTTCTAGGCTCGATTGTTGCTCATGAACACCTCCACGGCCATCGCTGTCCCTGAGCGCCGCCGCAACACAAGACTATGACGTAAGGCTGCCGGTTGCCACTTACGAACACCTCCCAAAACTGAGAGAGAGAGAGAGAGAGAGAGAGAGAGGAGAGAAGAGAAGAGAGGAGGAGCGAGAGAGGCACTGGATATGGAGCCGTTGGGCTGCCGCCTCGCCGGATTTGAGGTCGAAGCTAGAAGAAGAGGATGGACCTGGCCAATGCATTGAACGCTTGGCTTTTTGCAGTAGCTGTAGGTTGCATCCCCTTCCGCTCATGCCTGGTCGCCACCATTGTCACCACGGGAGCTCAACAAATTTGCCAAGTCGCCACACTTCCATCAAATCCATACGCGTCACGGTGTGTTCCAAAACGCTAGCAACCGAAGCCATAAGTTTTTCTCGCTGATTCGCCACTGCAGCCACAAGAACGTTGCTGATTCGCCACTGCAACCACAAGAACGAACCACAAACATGATGCGCTGCTACCAAGCTTTGTCGACGAATTTTGTCCATACCGGTGAGCCACTGCCTTTGCTACCACCTCCATGCTCTTAGTCTCTTTGCATTCTACCCCATGGTTCCCTATCCATCGTGGAAGATTCATGGGATCACTGTTGCAGCTAAGAACCAATCTGCTCTGCCGCTTTCTTTGCCGCACCACCATCGTTGTCGACCTTTGGGCCACGTGTGCTGCCCCTTTGCATTTGCCAATGTCTCATCTCGCCTCTACGCATCTGCAGATGGCAGTCGTGCCACTGCTCACCGTTGTTGGTGTTCGCCTGACGCGTGCGGGAGAAGAGGGAGAGAAGAGGAGGAAGAGAAAAAGAAAGAGGAAGAGAAGGAGATATGGCTGGCATGTGCACCTCATATTGTTTTCTGATTTTATTGGCAGCGCTGCCACGTGGGTAGAAAGTTGGTGACGTTGCAGCTTATGTGGCAAAACCACCACGAAAAACAGGGTTAAGGGTGAAAACTGAACGGTATTGACAGTTGAGGGGTGTCATTCACTCGGTTTTGTAGTTGATGGTTGACATTTAGATGAACATATAGTTTAGGGGGTCAAATAGACTTATTTCAAAAAAAAAAATCTGACAAAACATTCTGTGACTGCCAGAGGCCCAAAGAAGAAGAGATAATTCAGTGGAAATTATTTTTGTATGTTTACACTAGCACATCAGAATAATACAGCAGAGACATACCATAAAACGTATTGCTGTTAGACAGTCCAAGAAAAAGGCATGCACTGCCTGAATGAAGTATGGAATTAACCAACAGATTTTGGTAGAGCACTAGAGTAACTACATGATATAGGAAGATGATGCTAGGGAAAAATAATGGTTAGTGCATTATAGGATGATTTCCATATGACAGTGTATATGTTGATTGCTTAATAGATACATTTGGAGTGAGATTACAGAATCACCTAATCCACCATTTTATCTTCAGAATAACATAAATGGGATAACATACAGACCTGCATTTGATCAGTTCGGTGGGACAAGCCAGGAAGGAGACGGCGACTCCGGCGCCAGCGCCCGCAACAACCTGCTGGTTGACAGTGAGTGGCGCACCGGGCTCCGACCGCAGCACGGCCTCCATCTGCCCCCTGAAGGTGAAGAGAACGGCGTTCAATGCGGCGACCGTGGCCAGCGGGGCTCCCATCCCCTTGTACAGTCCCCTGGGGCCTTCAGCTGCAAGTGTCTGCTTGACGGCGTCCATGGCGCCTGCGAACTTGGGGGGCTGGCCAGGAGGCGGCGTCGGCTGGCTCTGCAGCTTCACCTTGACGGTGTCGAACGGGTGGCCGACGATCAGCTGCGCCGCACCTCCCACCGTGCCGGCGGTCAGGTCCTTGGCGACGTCACCCATCTGCTGTGACAGTGCAGTTGGTTCATTGCAATTTGGAGGTCAGTCAGTATCGTTTCCTCAACGCTTGCATCTTTTTTGGTGATCTTTTTCTTAGTTCATTTATTTAGGTTCAGATAACACATCAGGCAATTCAACAAATGACAAGCCACTTTACCAGCTGCTTCGAACAGCAAATCAATTTTGCGACCAAGATGAACTCTTTCTTTCTGAACCTAGCAACAAGCTGAACTTTATCATTTCTGTATGGGTCTAGAATACATTGCATCTCCATACCATGAGGCTTTCGAATCTAGAGAAATTTCACAATATGACATCTCTCCAGAAAAGGCTCTCATAGTATACCATCTATGGGTAGTACTATGGGGAACAAGTTTAAGAGAAGACCCGCTTGGAGAAACCATATATAGTTAGTGCGTACGTGCGCCTGTGTAATAGTACAGTACGCCCCACTACATACATGATACATGGACAATTGGAAATGGAGATGTTCTCTCAAGTCTCGACTAGATTTGGGCTTCAAATGGTGCATCCAGTGGACTTGAGGAGCGCGAGAAAGCCATATCTGAGCATTGTTTGATGGGCACGAACAGAAACGGAAAACAAAACCTTAAAGCAGGCAATCGATTGATTCAAGATCCCACATCGGATGACAAGACTATCACATCCGATGAATCTGACAGAATCCCAATCGAGGAACAAGAACGGAACATCAAATTAACCCGACAGGACAGGAGAGAAATATGCACAAGAGGAAAGAGGAATTACTTGGAGGAAATGAGGAGAGGCGGAGCAGCTTGGCAATGGAGGTGAGGGGAAATGATGGTTGCCTACTCCTCCTCACCCACCGAGAGAGGCCGCTTTCTCCACGACTCAATTCACTCTTCCACAAGAACCAGAGCCGCAATTTGGACTACTAAAATACATATATGCCAATTGGAGGAGGAAAAAAACGATTTGCCAAGGGAATAAAATACAGGTCAAGAAGAACAGAGAGTTGACTGGGATGCCAACAGAGAGGGGAAGGAAGACTATTGGAACAGAACTTATCAACTTGGATCGCTACTCTTCGGAAGAAAACGAACGCATACTTTCTCTCTTAGAACAATACACACACATAAGTAGCGAGGATGAGTAAACATAGGAGAGATTTCTTTTGTGGCAACACACGTATTTTTCTTCTTTTCTGTTATTCACTCACTTCTCTCAAATTGCTTAACAAGAAGTACATAACTTAAACAAGCCTCACACACGCACCCGCTAAGTCCACTAGCTACCCACTAGGACATATTCTTATACTACTATCCAGGATCTTCTCTATGATTCGCACGACGCGGTCAACTTATTGACTCTACTCAGGCGCCCAACGACGACATACAACCACTACGTCTCTTACCACGACTTCTCGACCATGGTTTCTACTCCACTTACAAATCCTTCATACTCAGACACACTGAGCGCTTCAGTACTCTTACGGTTTATGAGTACTACCATGGCATCTCAATCACCTCGATGCAACTCCCGTTGTACCGCTCACAAGAGCCAATACTACTGGTCTTCGACCACGCAGGTCTTCCGAGCACCAACCGGGTACTATAGCTCCGACTACCGACTAGTTTCTGTAGCTTTCGACTACTGATCGGTTCACTGTAGCTACGATCGGTTCACTGTACTTTACCACTCCGGGGTCTCCGACTGCTCTACACGTACTCTGACACACAAGTACTCAACACACTACTGTGCAGTACTCAACACATGACTACAATACTCGAGTACCGACCACATAGTACTCAAACATCAATTATACGATACTCAAATACCGACCATATAGTACGAATCAAGATTAGTTCCACCAAAGACCAGGACTACTCACCAAACGACACAGCCAAACAAAGCAAAGCCCCCCATCGCCATCACAGCATCACTCCCACGCCATTGGATCACCGTCGGATGGCCAATCCACTCCGGCAAGGCAAATTAACAGGTACACTCACTCCACACGTAATCAACAGATCGAGCTTATTAGGCAAAAGTACTACCAACAATCATGCCGTTGCAAAAATTCGTTGCTGCCAATTTTTGCAACGTTTTGAAACACGTAATGTTGCAGCGGAAAAAAGGTTAAAAAAATGCTTTCCATGGTTTCATCGTTCCGAATTGCTCTGCAAGCTGCTGCTTCAGCCGTGATAGAAGAAGAAATGGCAATGGCACTGGAATCATCAATCAACCCAAAGCCGATCTTGTAATTTCGTAGGCCACGAAGGTAGCAGCATTGGCCGGGACACTGCGAGCCATGGCAGGTCCAAACCCCTTGTACAGGCCCTTCACCCCGTCAGCTGCGACAATCTTCTTGACCGCGTCGATCGACCCTGAGTACCTTGGCTTCTTGTAGTCGTCCACCTGGATCACGCTCTTCACGACGTCGGTTGGGTAGACCGACAGCCAGAACGCCGCTCCAGCGAGGCCTCCGGCGAGAATGAGGGAGCCCCTGCCGAGATTCGATGTGTCCTGACCACCAGCGATGTACTGCTTGGTGGCTTCATACACGCCAAACATCACGGCATTGCCGGGAACCTCACGGCCCATTGTAGGGACGAGGCCTTTGAATAGACCTTTCAGGCCAGCTTCCTTGACAACATGCTTCGCCACCTCGATTGGTCCTTTGGGTAGCGCCACGCCAGAAGCAGCAGCTGCCTCGGCTAAAGCACTCTGGGCCTGCAACCTACAAATTGGGTAAACAACCTTTTCAAGAAGCAGTAAAATGGGTATGTCTTACACCTCACTTTGTCAACAAGATATCAGAAAACATAAAATCTCTTACTCAAGAAGAGTCAGAAAACATAAAAAGCACAGCAGGGGATTATAATCTTTGGATGTGCCTATTGTTGAACTGTATCGCAACTCCTAGCCAAATCAAGCGCAGCAATGCAACAGCTCCCAAAGTAATTTGTCATCAGCTATTCAAGATGATTTTTGCAAAGAGAATACAAAACACAAATAAGATGTGAAGTTTGTAGTGACCAGAGACACAATTCAGTTTTTCAGCTATGCAATCTTATGTCATTTGCCTTAGAGCACTGAGGCCTACATAGGAAATTAATCCTCAGGGACTTAATTCCAGCCAGTGTGGCGCTGAGGCCTAGAGCGTTAATCTAATATGGCAATACATGATATGATGGAAAGAAAGTGACATGAATTGAGATACAATGGAAATGTATGGCAATAAGGTACACAACATGAATGATGTCTAGTATGTGCAGGAAATGGCATTTCATAGAAGGATAAATATCATGACATTACCCAGCCGCTGAGTATTGCAGGCACTAGATACAGTTGTTCAGGTATGGTGAAGTTTATTTGTAGTGACACAAGTCAGTATTTCAGCTGTCCAATGTTGTCATTTTCTTTAGACATTGGAGAACTAAGAGCAAGACCCATGTAGGAAATTACTATACATTAAATGAGCAAGAAGGCAATTTCATAGGACAAATATCAAGGTTTACCACATAGATTCCAATTTCACAAGCAAGAAATCCAGACTGAATGTTGCAGACATTAGATCCAATCATTGGGTAGAGATGAATATTGTCATGGCGGCACTCAAGTTACCTGCACTTGATCAGCTCTGTTGGGCATGCCAGAAAGGAGACTGCAACTCCAGCACCAGCACCTGCGACAACCTGCTGCTTCACCGTCAATGGCGCCCCGGGTTCCGACCTCAAGAGAGCCTCCATCTGCCCCCTCACAGTGAAGAGAACAGCATTGAAGGCCGCAACGGTAGCGAGAGGAGCCCCCATCCCCTTGTACAAGCCCCTCGGGCCTTCAGCCGCAATCGTTTGCTTGACAGCATCCACGGCGCCTGCATACTTGGGGAGCTGGCCTGGAGCAGGGGTGGGCTGGCTCTGGAGCTTGACCTTGATGGTGTCAAATGGATGCCCGACAATCAGATTGGCAGCCCCTCCAACGGTTCCGGCGGTCAAGTCCTTGGCAACGTCCCCCATCTGTTAGATACAATTCAGTTCAACTCAATTAAATTCATAGGGAATTTGATAACACTAGAATTGGAAATGATTCTTTCTGCCCAACGTAAGCTGACATTCATAGCAGAACGTTCCATTAAGCACGAAGTTGTTTGGATAAAATTCAGCATAAGCTGTGCCAGAAAAGCAATCGCATGAGAAAGAAATATACACCATGACAAGTACAAATTAGTTGATCATATGTTAGAAGAACAAGCAAGCAATAGCATTACCCCCTTTATACAATAGAATAGAATAAACCCTTTTAGTAAAATGTAAAAGGTGTAGGTGAAACAGCTATGTACATCTCTTAGGCATACAGGGCACTCCCTAACAAAAAGAAAAAGGAAAAGGAAAAGAAAAGACCAAGCTCTAGATAGATCCGAGAGTTTATTTACTCGGTACGTTAACCTGCCATGCTGTTTGAAAAAAAAGGAGAAATTTAAACTGTAGCTCTGAATTTATAATGTTGTTCCACTTCACTTTCTGAATTTGTATTTTGTTTTCTTAACCTTCTGAATTTGTAGGGTTATGTCACTTTACCCTCAAAATTTGTATTTTACTTTCTTAGCCTACTGAACTTGTAGCATTGTGTTACTTTACTATTTGAACTTGTATCTTACTTTTTAGTCCCTTGAACTTTCTTAGTCCCCTGAACTTGCGTCTGTTTGTACTGCAGGTTAATCGGGCTCGATCGCGTAGGCACATTGTCAAGTCGGCACAGGGAACTGAGATAGAAAAATGCAAATTCAGGGGGTTGGGTAGCATAACTCTACATGTTTAGGGAGCTGAAAAAGTAAAATACAAGTTTAGAGGGTAAAATGGCATAGCACTGTAAATTCAATGGGCTAAGAAATTAAAACACAAGTTTAAAGAGTAAAATGACACAACTCTACAAGTTCAAATTCAGAGAGCTATAGTACAATTTTCTCTTGGAAAAAAAATACTTGAGATGTATACAACACCTAGCTCGTTGCATTTTTTCTTGGCTGGTCGAGAGCACTAAGTGCCCCAAATGAGAGCGATTACTTTGACAGACGAACCATACCGGGCATCATATCAGGCAGCGCCTATAACATTATCATGCCGGGCAACTCAGAAATTCTTAGTTGCAATTTCCAACCAGGACCACACCCAACTGCAGCAACATCGCCATCATGATATGACGCAATGAGGACACCCACCCATCCCCTTCAATTTGTTGCTGCTGTAAACAGTAAGGGCACAAGACAGGGGCGACAGACACGGAAGATCGAGCAGGTGATTCTGGTACGAAATACGATCGATGTATGATGCTTCCGTCCCACTACACTCCAGTAGAGTAGTCCAGTCCGCCACACATCTCACCACAGATCGCTCGCAACTAAATGGCAAAAAAAGCAACCACTTGGCCGAGGAAAGCAGCACGCATGCGCAGACGGGGAACGGATCGAGGGCTAGAGGGAGAGCAATGCGACATGAGAGATAAGAAGCGCCGAGGGGAGCGGCAGCGGAGTAGTATTGATTTTACCTTCGCCTTTGGGGCAGGGATGGAGGAGGCCGCCGCCGCCGCCGCCTAGCAGCCTTGGTTGATTCGAGTCGCGGAGTTGCGGATGGCGATCGATTGATTGCGAATGCAGGGGTGAGTCAGTGGAGTTCAGGGTTGGTGGCGCCTCCTTCCCTTCGCTACCCTTGGCGTTATATAGGGCCTAGGTTGTTTTCGGACGTGGGTTATAGATTGTTTACGGTCGTAGCTTAAGGTTTTAATTCTAGTGTTTATAAACAAATCAAATATTAATAAATTATTTTAAAATGACTGTTTCATAAACGGCTTTTATACGATAGGAGTGGAAATAGAAGGAGGTAATAGCTAGATTCGATAGAGCTTACTGATTTTGGTTTTCATGTTTTGCTGTAGTTATTAGCTTTTAAATGATATGTCTTTTTAAGGGGTTTATAAGTTGATTGTAATAGACACAGTACTAAATTTAGTTATATCGGTCAAAATTATATATAACTGTCTTATAATTTTTCTTGTGAATAAATAAAATTTAAAAGATATAAATCATAAACTCTATATAGCAGAAAAGGCGCTCGCCACGTCGCCCCGCCCTGCGTCCGGCGTGCGTGTGGGCAATTTCATGCGGGAGGTGTTTTCCTCCAGTTTTCAAAATTACGTAAAGTTCCTTTTCCTCGCGAATGTGTCTCGGTAGTTTTTATAAAATTTTTTTTGCAAAAACACCCCTCCACTTTATCGAAATTTCGTGTACTTTACAGGATAGCGCCCCGCGGTTTGCTAAATTACGTATATGTCCTCGTTTAGTTACGTATATCCGATCAGACGACCGGGAGAGGAGGGGAGCCGCGCCAGGCAATGGCTGACTGACACGTAGGGCGAATTGAGTTGGTGGGGGCGGATGGATGCGGACGGGAATCTGGACTGGTGCAGCTTTGGAGCAGGCACGGCAGTCTGAAGCACAAAGGGGACTTGTCTTTTGCTTCTGCTAATAGGAGGGTTTTTCACGATGGAATATAGCTATGATCAATGATTTTTTATTTTTAAAATGAATGTTTATACCATGAATTAAATACTAATAAATAATTTTAAAAAACCATCTTGATAAACTATTTTAAAATATAATGAAAAATTATTCTATTTACCTGTTCAAAGAAAATAAATTATAAATCATAAGGTTAAACTAAAGGAGCCACGGTTGCCTGGCCACCCATACACGGCATCACCGATTGATTTGACGACGGACGGAATTCGCTTGGATTAAGCCATGGATGGCACATGCAAACTGACCAGAATCGGCGGCACTGAAATTCACGAGGATCTTGTGCGCTTTCTAGCCCCGACTATCCGGCCCCGCTCAGTTGGATTAAAAAATTGTATCTTATAACTGAAATTACTCTGTAGTGGTTGAAATTTTTGTAACTTATAGCTGAAATTGCTCTGTAGCGGCTGAAATTTCACTGTAACTGAAAGTGGCTTATTTGGCGTAATTAAATTTAAAAAATTTAAAAAAGGAAAAAATATGATAGCTCATCACGGACAACGTAAATGAATACGGGAAAAAAAAAGAACCGACAAAAAAGCTAAAAAAAACCAAAAGTTTAGAAAAAAAGGCAAAATTTATAAATAGTAAAAAATAAGCCAAAAATTGAAGCTGAAACGAGCGGGCTAGGCATAATACATATCACTCAAGTGGAATGACGATGGGTTCCGACGTGGCCTATTCATCATCCAGTAGTATACTAGTAACACAAAGTGACTATTAAGCTAGTGGTGAATGCCACACGAGACGCACTAGAGAACGACCAATTGCACAACTAACTATACAGGGTGATCTGTATTATGCCTAAACTAAACCAGCAAACAAAACAAAAGAATAACTAGCACAACACTGTCGTCTGGTTTATGAATCTACAGTCACACTCCCTTAAAGCGCGCGCGTGCGCACACAAAGGTTCAGTTCTTCTAAGCAAGGGTTCTAGTCACTGCCACTGCACTTCAAAAACAATCCTGCAAACTGGCTCCGAATTTTGGATCAAGCTGGTCGTCAAAACTTGGGTTCGATTTACCACTATTTAGTGCAACACAAGCATGATGAAGTTAGTATTGACTGTCAAAACTTGATGCAGTACGTCAGCTTGCACCCACAAATCCAAAGCGAACTTCACACACATCAGGTTTGGTCCTACATATATATCAACAACAAAAAAAGGTTTTGTTTACCAAATGCTAATGCAATTTGACACAGAAAAGATGCCCAACCAAATAGCAAAGCGTTTCAGAAAGTGTACTCCAACTCACCCACCACTGCTGCACACGCTGCACGGGCAGCTCTATATGATTCATATAACCTCTGCTTTCTGCGAAATCGTAACATTCCAGTAAGCTCATCGACAGATTGCTGACAATTAAGCTGCACTAACTTGTGTACATATCGGCAAAAGCACAGATTCTGTATTGGTATGAGCTAATTCCTATAACCATGACATCAAAAGCGTAGGTAGTGGAGGATATCTGTACATAGCCAATGAACAACAAGAGACGCCAACTCGCATCAGCGCTCTGGGTTGTTCGTACTCTGCAATTAGCTAAAAAAGGACCTACTCCTACACTGGCTCTAGATATTCAACATGGTAATCCTAACATAAATGGGATTTCATGCTGAAGCAGCAATATAAAACTTTCCGGTTAAAAAACAAAAGCCAAACAGTAACTCATTTCAGTGAGCATCCACTGTAATATATGAGTAACAAGCTGAGCCTGACTACTAAATAAAGACAAAAACATGTAATTTATGTTCAATAATTTCTCACTGAAGAACTGTGAGAATAACCAGGTATTGAAATTAGCATAAGGTATGTCTCTATATATCAACTCCGATGTTCAACACACACCGACTCACTTGCTACAGTTGATGGTTATGATACACTAATGTCAAGCTAATTCTAGATATAAAAATGTTCCTAAAGAAGTAAGCTTTTTCAGATGGCACAACTGAAAATCACCAAGCTTATGGCACAACTGAAAATCACCAAGCTTATGGCACAACTGAAAATCATCAAGCTTATGCAAACTACACATGCAGAAATGTACAATGTACTGAATCAGTCTAATGGCTCTTTTGCTACAGGGAAAGAAAGAGGAGAATCATGCAGGAAAAAAATACTTTACTGGGGAGAATCATGCAGGGAAAAAACTTCACTATCGACTGTAGCCATATCAAGTTATCAACTACACATGGGAGGAGAATCATGCAGGAAAAAAAATACTTTACTAGGGAGAATCATGCAGGGAAAAAAACTTCACTATCGACTGTAGCCATATCAAGTTATCAACTACACATGACACATAAAAGACAACCATGTTTGCATAAGGTCTGAGTTAAAGGCTTCACCGTGGAAGACACTAACTCTGCAGATCTCCAAACAACGTCTGAACTAATCACAGTTTGGTAGAAAGTCATTACTCATCAGCAGAGCACCATCTGTTCTGACAGTCAGCTTTATGTGCCCAACCTCTTGTTGGACAATTTTGTACAAGGCCTGAATGAAGGGTGACAAAATCGCAACAGCTGATTCAACTGAATTCACCAAAATGTATTTAACATCGCTTGATGATTACAAGGTAGAATAAGGGTGACAAACAAAGCATGGTAGACTTTCAGGTGAATTAACGATTAACGCAACGACATTTTAACTAACTGTACACAGCCAGAATGACAAACTAGATGTTTTGAGAATCAAATGTTGCATCTACTTTAGGGGGCTTGTGATCAGCCACAGAATGACAAGAAAACAACATATCACAAAAAACATAAGAATGTCATAAAAAATTTAACTTCAGACATGATTGTTACAACCAGATACAGGATAAGGTTTGAAACAATGTCGATCCCAACAGACAGCGAAAACTAAAAACTTTTAAGCAACACCTCCAAAACTTAACTTATAGCAGTAAAGGCAAACAAACATCATATGGATTAAACAGATGCAGTTCAGACCTATGATCTGCAGCAGACGAGAACCATCAACAGCAGTGCAGCAACAAGCAGACATAATCGCTTATTCCACTATACCAGCACGTGCATTGCCTTCCTCCCCTTCATTGTCCTCATCATCACCAAGGCTCAGGTCATCAATCAACTCCTCAATAGGCACAGTAGGGACATCACCAACCGTGGATGCCATGTCTGACCTGTAGTCCTCATCCTTGTACAGATTTATATTAAACCTCAATTCTGCATTGTGCTCCAAGTCCTTGAGGAAGTCCTCGTACTCACCTGCCCTCTTCTCTTCCTCACCTTTGGCCTTGTTTGTAGCATCTTCCTCCACTGGCAGCCTCTTCAGCTTCCACCGGCGTGTGCGTGGTCTCTTCTCGTAGCTCTTCTTGACAAGAATCACTTCAGGCAAACTGTGCCGCATCTTAGCTGTGTCCATGTCATCATCATTCGGATTGGCGCCGTAAAGATCGTACCCGAGGGCAAGGTCCCCAGGGTTCAGTAGGTGCCCAAGATGAGTCCGCACTGTAAACATGGTATCATTTTTTCCAAAATCCGACACCCGGGCGACCTGCGCATATGCCAATTGGTATCGAGATCCATCGATTGTAATCTCTGGTGACTCGTGCTCAATGTCTAGCACAATGTACTCCACGAGCTGCTTGCTAGTCAGAGCTGCCTTGAAGTTATACACCCTGTATTTCTTCTCCTCGAGGTGATGCACACGCAGTGTGTGAGGGTCGAGCAGCGCAATGGCATTGGTGACCTTGACGCAGAGGACGAGAGGGCCAAGGCCACCGAGGTCACGGGACGCCTGGGGGCTGAGGGCGATGAGGTCCTCACGGCAGATGGGGCAGATCTCGACTGAAAAGGTGTGTTTGTAGTTGTAGACGCTGCTCTTGGGGTCGTGCGAGACGAGCTGCTTGGCGGTGTTGGTGTGGACGGGCGCGACGGTGGCGAGGAAGTCGACGAGGCGGGCGGCGTGGGAGCGCGAGCCGAAGAAGAAGTCGAGGCCGCCGGGCGCCGAGGCGACGCGGAGCGCGAGCGCGGCCTGGCCGTGCTTGAGGAGGAGCTGCTCGAGGTAGAGGAAGGTGCGGCGGTGCGGGACGTGCTGGCGGAGCTGGACGACAGCGACCCACTGGTCGGGGTTGGCCTGGGCGCGGGCGCAGGCGTCGCAGAGGCGGTCGTGGACGGTGAACTCGACGGGGTGGGTCTGCTCGAGGACGACGCCGTGGAGGACCTCGCGGCGGAGGCGGAGCTTGAGGCGGAGGCGCTTGGAGTGGGGCTCGGAGAAGACAAACTCTGCGCCGGAGAGGGAGACGCGGAGGCGGGCGAGCGGGCGGTTGAGGCGGCGGAGGAGGATCTGCATGAGCTCGGGTGACTCGGGGCCGGCGCGGAGCCAGGATCGCGGGGGCTGGAGGTAGGAGGAGCAGTCGGGGCAGTAGACGACGGCGGCGTGGCACGGGACGCCCTCGGTGATGTCGACGCGGGCGCGAAGGCAGCGCGCGCACATGTTGGCCGGGTTGGGCTGCATGGCAACGCCGCAGATGCAGCAGAGCACCGTGCCCACCGTCTGCGCCGGCACGAACATGCCGCTCCCAGCGGCCGGCGGCGCCGACCCCGGCAGCATCCTCGGTTCGATTCGCTTTGCTTGGAATCGAATGGATCGATCGGGGGTGGGGGCGTGAGGAAGGATTCGATCGGAGTTGGATGGGGATATTTTTGTTAGGGTTTTATCGCCTCTTCCTTTTGTAGTTGCAGGGGGAGGCGGCGCGGCGGTGGCCGCTGGCTGGGTCGCCGCGTGGTGGTGACGAACGCGATCACGCAAGAGTGGGCTTTCGAGCGAACGATGCTGATCCCTCTTCTGGGCCTTCTCTGCGTATTGGGTCGCTAATCGACGAATCCAACCCTTCTTTTTACCGGCCATGACCACTGGCCATTGCTGCAGGCATCTCGTCATTTCAGATTTTGACTACCGAATCCAATTCTGCATCTTAAAAACGAGCATGTTCAATAATAAATTGTAAATGTATCAACCAAGCCTATTCCGTTATCAAAGCATAAGCAAATTTTGTGAGAAATCATTGAACCCATTCTGAACAACGATGACTCCTGACTTACAGAAGCGAAAAACTATTTGTAATTGGTTAGCTACTTAACGAGGTTTTTTATTTTTCCTTTGCATTACTTGTAAAGAAATAACAGTGTTTTTATTTTTTTTCTTTAATCAAATAACTCAGATAAGGCTAACCGTCGCTACATTTCAATTTCAGGGCAGCGTGCAGCCTTAACCCGATGTCATTCGCTCTAAGTTTACAGTCATTGGGATGTAAAATCGAGAGAGAAAAAAGAACTCCATTGGACACTGTTCAAAAGCATCAAAGTGAGAGAGAAAAACTTAACAGCCGCTGTTAGGAATTGAAAAACGATCACGACGATGCACTGCAAACACCTCTGAATCTTCCGTATCGTAGGTGCGACGATTGTCTTTTCAGCGGTTCAGCCAAGCCCCAGACATCGTTCTCTCATCAAGATGAAGCGCAGGATGAATGCGCGACAGACTCTGAAGTTTGAACTTGAAGCCTTCTTTTCTTAGTTTTCCTCCGTCTTTCAGAATGCTGTCCCACGTATCTGACACTCTTGAGTAACTCCCACATAAATGAAATCAGGAGCGTGACTGGGTTCCTCCACTTAAGTCTCTTTGGTTCAAAATGAAAAAAGCAAAAACAGCACAGGCATCTTGAAGAACAAAAGCAATGCTCACAGATGACATGCTACAAGACTTGCCCTCTACAATTCTGAACAAAGGTCATGAGTTGGCGTGTTTTTCCAGGAAAGCATTTGCCAGATTGCTGAAGCTGCTGTTAACAGCTCCAGCTGCAGCATACTCTCTTACCACCCTAAGTACATCTGGTTTCAGAATCTCTTTCTTTGTCGAAGGGTTGCACAGATAATACAAAGCCCCAAGTGCATAATTCACCTGTTATACAATCATCCAAAGGGAAATTACTCGCATAAGAAATTACTGAAGTAAGGAGCCAACCAGAAAATACTTTGGGTTGTGTTAATGTTATGATGATGTTCTTAGCTTCAGAAATACTCACAGTATTCCCAACTGGGCTAGATAAGCATTGTACAACCAATGGGATTCCACCACACTGAGTAATAACCGAAGCATTTGCTGGATCTGCATTAACACAAACAAAATACAATGAATTGACTGAAAATTTATATTCAGTGAAAACACAAAGAATGAGTGCTTCAATTATTCAAATTAAACAAGAAATATAGAGTCCTAGGCATTGCATTGCTCACCAACACATGAATTACATATTCCACCAACACCAAACTCAACAAGCCTTTCATTTGGCTCTGTAATGCAGTCCAAGAACAACTCAAGAACATTCAGCTGAGTAAACAAAACAGAGAGACTGTCTTATTGAACAGGAAAGCTAATTCAAGACAGCCCTTAGAGGAAATCTGCATCACTGTTCCAAAAGAAAGGGTGCGTGGAATAAACAACCTGACGCATGAAGGCGTAGTTATAAGGGTCATATGCGAAATTTGCCAGGTTTGCCACAATCCTCTCCTTGGATTCTGCAATAAAACTGATGAACATATAATACCATGGAAGCTGCGGTGTGATGTCCAAGTCCAACAGACACACAAAATGCCACTACCTCCACAAGCTACTGATGCTTTACAAATCCATTACCTAAGATAGTTTTCATTTGCGAACGCTGTTCAATCTAAGCTAACTGGGCCGTACACAGCAGATATTGCTAGATATCCTAAACATCAAGCAAAATTCCTCCCTGTTGTTTTGCCTAAATCTGTTTGTTCATCTTTTCCTCGTTGCCCTTTGAATATTCAACAATTTGGTTATTTTTTTGTTACCAAGGGTAATGTACGGGTGTTCAAATCCAATACAATGTTTCTGTACACCGCACTTCCGCAGTGAGCCAATTCATTTTGTACTAAGGGCCTGTAGTTTTCAGCTTATTTCAACTCATGACTTATGACTTCTCTGCTGCTGTTGCTGTTTACAAGCGGTTTAGAAGCGGTTTATCGGCTTTTGGTTAGTTCGCACAAACGGCCGCATAACCACAGGCCAAAAGAACAGTCCCTAATTTCAAAGGAATAGTCCCCCTAAATGAATGCTCACAGTTCTGAGAGAAAGATGGCTCCAATCCCAGCCTCTAATAAGAGGAGGTAAACCAACGAACCTTCATCCGTGGAGTCCTGGAACTGCGTCACAAGATCCTGGCTCGTAATTAAGGGGAAGAAATAGAGGAACGATTTATCGGTGAGAAACTAATAGATAGAGATCGATCGATAGATAGATAGATAGATAGTTACACAAGGAATCCAAGCCAACCTGAAGGTATTGATCTCTTGGGGTGCCGTAGCGGCCGGTGCGCTCGACCTGGCGCTGCGCGTTCGTAAACATCTCTGTCAGATCCCCAGGTTTCCCACTGCGATTCCAGAAAGAAATCACCGAGCCGTGGCCTGGAGAAAGGGGAAAATGGAGAGAAACGAGAGTAAAGCTAAGCAGTGGCGGACGCAGGAATTTTGGAATGGGTGTTCGAAGTTGTAAAATATTTTGCAGTACAAAACATAAAGATCTACAGTAGTAATAGTTAACATACAATTGTTCATACTAGGGATAACATGCCAAATATTATAGAAAAATTCACAGAATCACATACAAGTATACAACTATACAAGCATTGCCCATTCTCATTTTCATTTTTCAACACATAACCATTATTGAGACATCTAAAGTCAACATTTCTCATTCTGAAATTCAATAATAATTCAACATTTCATCTAAAGATGTAATCTTGATACAATGAGACATCACCATTCAGGCATTCACCAGTCTAAACTGCCATTTTCTCTCAAATTCAACAACAATTCAACATTTCATCTAAAGTCTAAAGTCTCAACCGATTCAGTCATCATTCATCAGCATTTATCAATTCAACATTTCAACAATTCAACTCAACAATCAACATGACAACATCAATACATCATGGCATCATGCTCAAGTACTCACTGGCCGACTGGGCAACTGGCGGAGGCGGCGAGGCGCGGTCGGCGGTCGCGCGGAGAGGAGGGCCGGTCGGCCGGAGCGGAGAGCCGGGTGATGACGCGGTGTCGCGCCGTCGAGGTGCCGGCGGAGGCCCGGACGGCCAGATCTGGGATCTGGCGTCTGGCGGTGTCGCGGACGGCCGACGGCGGACCTCGCGGAGTCGCGGTGCCGGCGCCCGGCAGAGCGGAGAGCCGGAGCGCCGGAGCGGAGGCCGGAGGGGCGGAGCGCCGGAGCCCGGAGCGGAGCGGCGGAGCCGAGCGGACTGGAGGGGCGGAGCGGCGGCGCGGAGGGCTGGAGCGGCGGCGCGGCCGGCCGGAGGCGCGGTCGGCGCCGAGTCGCCGTCTCGCCGATTAGGGTTCGGGAGAACGCCTCTGCGTCGCCGCGTCGGGTCGGCAGCAAATGGGGGCTGGGGTTCGGGCGAAACGGGGGCCGGGGGAGCAGGCCGCAGGCGCGCACGCCGCGCAGGCGCAGCAATGGGCTGGGCTGCATTTCCCTCGGACGCGCACGCGGATTCCCTCGGGAGGTCGGGCCGGGCAGCAGAATATGGCTTGAAATAGATAAACTGGCCCAATTATATATGTACATATGTAATGTACCTTATATATACTAGGTTTTTTGTCAAAAATTTTGAGTGTTCAACTGAACACCCTTGACCCACTGTAGATCCTCCCCTGAAGCTAAGCTACAGTTAGGGCAAGAAATATCAGCAAAGGCATATTCCCTTTCCTTCCGCACAGCGTATATGAGTACAAACCAACATTAAGCTTACATGCCCGTACTGCGATTACATCAAGTAAAACACCACATTAACTATAAGTAAAGTAAGTTCATTAACGACTTAAACAAGCATTAACAGAACAAATGTAGACCGTTGATGTATTCCTGGCAATCTTGGCCATTGGATGAAATAAACTGATATTGATGAAGCGGTATCCTTCCAAAATAGACCGTGAACTTCCAGCAGGGGTTTTTACCAGATTCTGACAATCTCCTTCGGCCGGCTTTGCGATCGATTTGTTCCTCCTGCCCGATCGGCCGCCTCCCCGGCAACAGCTGCTCCTCTTGTCCTCTCGAGGTAGGAGACGAGACGACCAGAGGAGGTGGTGGTTTTGGGCCACGCAGGCCCACCGAATTCGTCTTGCTCCGAAATCCTTTCTGGGCCAGGTGTAGCTTGGGCCTTCGACCACAAGCCCTTCCGGTTATTTGATGGACTACTCGAGAACGGAGCGTTGGGTCAGAGCCTCAGAGGTTACAGGGCTTCGCTTATTCTGTTATTCATGGCTTATGTTCATACTATCTATAGTAATTAGCTTTTAAATTATGTATTTTTTAAAACCAGAGTTAATAGAAAGATTATAGTAAAAAATATACTGAATTCAGCTGTACTGACCAAAATCGCATGCGACTATTTTTCTGTGCATAATATTTCTTGCGAACAGCCAAAATTCAAATATTTAAGCTATAAGTCATCAGCCTAAAGAACCCAACCATATACCTTCAGTGAGACAGTATATAACCACACTCCGTGAGGTTACTGTATAAATTTAGAATTTATCCAACTATCTTTGATCTAGCTTAGGTGGTGTGCGTCCTCCTTTGTAATATAAAAAAATTGATGAACTACTCTTTGTTTTTACTCCGTTTCTGTTCTTTTTTTTTTCTTTTGAAACGAATTCTTTACTCCGTTTCCAACAACTAGGTGTATTGTTGAACCCCTAAAAACGAGTATTATTGAAGGATATTTTGGTCATATTTCATATAAAACTTTATTTATTAGTATGCATGATTTTGATATAAAGTGCTAAGTATTTTGTGACACCCCGACCCATGTTGGCCCATGTGTGTGCACATGAATTTCTAAGTTAGTCCCACCTTGTTAACTTATCTTGAGAAGCACTTATATATAAGCCTAGGAGTTTCAATAGTAGCACCCCGGTTAATCGTTTTGTGCGAAGCGAGGATGAAAGTGCAAGCAGATTGCTACGTGTGTGTGGCCTATTCAGAATGGGGTTAGGCCTGAATCGGTTTAGATTCTAGGGTGTTACATATTTGAAAACGGAGGAGGCATGCAGCAGTACATTTGTATGAAGAACTCGATATTCCTATGAAAAAGGGCGAACTCGATATACCACGACACAGGAGTGCTTCAATTGAAAACTTCAGCAAACTCTGCATACAATACTCTATATCATGCAACCTAGTATATGTGTGCTTGAGAGGAATTCTTAAAACTTGAATATATGGTGGCGTGCACCTGATAATTGTATGTTATGTTGCATAAAATTCTTTATATATAAAAGCAATTTGTTAGTCTGAAGATTCTCCTCATTAATCGAGGGGAAGAGAGAGAAACATCGACAGCCTATACAACTCACATGTTTTAGAGCTCGGACACAACTTTTGTTTCGAAAAGAAAAGAAAATTTATGTCTTACTATCTAGCCGTGTAATCGTATGAGGTTCATAGCCAGATTGACTAACATCGGGATGTCAATATATACGACCAAAAGAGGGACATCTCACCCTAACCTTGCTTCTTCTTCTTTCGAAGTTCATCGTACCTTCAACAATTTCCTAATGGGCAGAGAGAGAGAGAATGAGAGAGAGAGAAACGCATAGCCCAAATTAAAAAGTCGGGTATTGATAAACGTCATTCGGATGTTTTCTTTCTAACTATCATCCAGATTTGTAACCGTTAGATTAGATATCTAACGGTCACGAATTCTCCCCACCCCCTCCAAAAAAATATCTCCCCCTCCAAAAAAAGAGATCGTTGGATCTCTAATCCAATATTCCGAAATTTGGATGATTATTAGAAAGAAAACATTCGGATGATACCTATACACACCTATTAAAGTCAGGCGCGCCGGCTGAGACCAAACATCCAGCACGCGCGCGGTCCTACTACCGTAGGCAAGGCATGCGGAAGCTAGGCAGCTAGTTCACGTCGCGGCGGTTCGGCAGGCCATGCATGGCGCATGTCGTGCCGTCCCGGCGTCCCCTTCGATGGCCTCACCCTAAAGGCCACGCCTCCATCCATCCCAACACCGACGTCCAACCCACCTCCTCGCCTCACCGGCTCACCATCCATGGATGATGGATTGCATGATCCAACCAACATACCCATGCGTGAACGGTAATGAACCGCACCTGAAAGGGAGCCGCACCAAAACCAATCCCTTAATTCGATCCACGCATCCCGCGCCATTTCCCCCATCCCATGCACGCCGGCCACCACCGCCGATGGATACGCTGGGCGCCATGGCCGCACGCCGCCTCCTCAACGCCCACGACCCTCGCGCCCCCACCTCTTCTTCTTCTTCTTCTTCTTCTTCTTCTTCTTCTTCTTCTTCATCACCAAGGCCGCAGCCGCCTCCGACGGCCCCGCCGGCGTCCTTCCCCATGCTGCTCCCTGTCTTCATCCTCTTCGGCCTCCTTCTCTGCTTCCTCTCCATCTTCCTCCTCCGTGACCTCCTCCAATTCTTCTCCCTCTGGCTCCGCCGCCGCCGCCTCCACGCAGCCTCCGCCGACGACCCGCCAGTGCCAGCGGCGCGCAAGCCGGCGGGGCTGGACCCTGCCATCCTCGCGTCCTTCCCCACGGTGCGGTTCGAGGCTACCTCCGCCGCCGCCGCGACGGCGGAGTGCGCGGTCTGCCTGTCCGAGTTCGCCGGCGGGGACGCCGTCCGGCTGCTCACCGTCTGCCGCCACGCCTTCCACACTGCCTGCATTGACTCGTGGCTCGGCGCCCACACCACGTGCCCGGTCTGCCGCTCAGACCTCGACGCGCAGCCCGACGGCGAGGCCGTGATCGCCGTCCACGACGAATGCGGCAACGGTAATGACCGCACTGCAGCAGCAGTCGACGAGACAGGCGGCACGGCGGTGGCGGCCACTGACCGGCCGGACGACGTCACCTCCGGCGAGTGACAACCGGGAACTCACGGTCGCCGCCCAAACACCTAGTGGCAGGTTTGCTTGCTGTTTTTATCTTTTGGAGTGTTTGGTTCGAAGGAGATGAGAAACACACAATGACATGTGACATGACAAGTGCATACTGTGTATATACTGAACGAATTGTACCACACATACATGCGGATTTAGTTATATATGCCAATGCATACCCTATTTCCAAATAAATGGAAATTGATGTAGAAAATTTTTCAATTAACAGTGTCATCTCGTTGTTCATGGGAGCATCTATCTAGTGAACGTTTACTAGTTATGCATCAATTTTACCATCGTCAGCAATGGATAAAAGAGTTCGATAGCAGACAAAGCAGGGGATTGAACGGCCGGTAGCATTGTATAAAGAAGGTTGTCCTAAAATTAGGATATGACTAACTTTACACTCCATTAAGGATGTTGATTGCCTTCCTGAAAGAATCAATAATAAGGATTCTATAGCACTTTTGCACAAACAAATCAATAAGGGTTTAGGCGAAAGAACAAGAGCCCAGACCAATCGGTTTCTGTCGATTACTACTATGCAAAAATAGCTGGACAAAGGGGAAAGCATTATTCATATACACTCATAATAATATTATTGGTGCATGAGGTGCTTCGATTCAAAGACACACCGCTGCTTATTTACTAACAGCACGACAGTACTTGCACAAGAGGATTTTGGCGACTGAAAGCGATGATTCATTCTTCATGGGACACCGCCTCTACTCGAGTTCTTGGCAATTAAAGATCTGTAGAAGCTCATGAACCTCACAGTGAATTCTGCCAGGATTGTAAGGTTTTTTTACTTCGTCAGTCTACAGTTCAGAAGTGAATCGAACCAAGAAAATTTTGCTTGTACCTTCAATCTTTATGAAGCATCGGATGGTTTCCCATTGGTCATGGCCCTCCTTGGAAAAGCCTTCTATATTGATATATCTCATGTCCAAAGTTGTGTCCCGAGATTTGCATTCTTTGCACTGCTCTTTTTGAAACATGCATTCTTTACACTGATCAGAGGGAAGCAAACAGTCAGTATCCACTACATAGTTAACTAGTTAACAAATGGAAAGCCAGGCAGCTATCAATGAAGATGCTAGCAGTCATGCTCACACGGTTCAATTCTGATGCCAGTTCATCAATACTATTCTGAAACTCTTTATCCCTGTCCCTTTTCAGTTCAGTAACCAGGTGCTGCATCTCAAAGGAAAAGGAAAAAAGAACAGCAATGAGCACTGACAAAAATGAACCCTGCCTGGACTCTTCAAATCACGGAAACAGAAGGTGGGGCAGAGCTTACAAAGAAAATAAAACAAGGTGACACATTATGTTCGATCAGTTTTCTGATCTTCCCCCGGATGACAAATAGCCTGCACACACAGCCAAACAATAGATTCCCATATTTCTTGTGGAATTTTAAAGAAGCTCACATGTACTGAACTACGAAACATCACAATGGAAGGGGGGTAACTTACTGCCTTGGACTTGGCTCCTCCATGATTTTTTTGGCTACATTAGAGATTTCCTCCTCCCATCCCGTCAAAATAGCTTGGTCTTCCATGAACTGATAGCTGCGTTTGTTAAGGGAGTTATTGATCAATATGAAAACCCACGGATAGTCCTTCCTTATAGCAAGACGATCACACAGTCACAGCAACCACGCATCTCAACAAGGATGAAACATACACCTCGATAGATCAGTTACTAATTCAGTACTTTTACTCAAAAAGAATTTCACACCACTTGCAATCATTTAGAAAACGAAGGAGAATGAAATCATGTGGTAAAACCATTTCGCTGGTAATGCACAGCCGTTTTTAGTCCTACCGTCGCAGCCAGCATTTCTACAGTACATTGGCCAGTGCTACACTGGTTCACTGTGGCTTCCTAAGTGGACTACAATTATGGCAATTCCTAATATCCAAATATGAATCTCAAGCAGTGCTTTATGTTCTTTCATGAAAAATAGGAGGAAAATCTTGCCATGTGCTTACTTTGCTTTCCATGTAGCTTCAAAAGAACGTATTGCCTGTCGGAGATTGTTACTTGCACTCATTGTTATTCTCCTGGCAATATTGTGAGGCAAATCTATGTTCTCTTGAGTAGCAATGTACTCTAGAACCTTGATTATCTATAAGCAAATAGTCTTTCAGCTAATTGTCCAGCACTGGAAGTGAGAAGATAAATCATCCATATAGAAATCAACAGATTGTAATGTATTATGAAGTACCTCGTCAAATGAAGGTGGCTGAAGTGTGACGACCTTGCATAGATGTTTCACAGCTTCAAGGTTTGAAGCATCAGAGCAGCAGAAAATGATTTTATTGCAACCTGCATACCTCCCCAAAAACCAACCGATATAATGTTGAAGGTCGGACGAGAGCTTATTGGCACCATGGACCACAATCACTGCATATATGAACCACTAACACATTAACACATTGTATGCAAATACCGGCAAAGCAATGAAGAACAGGCAACATTGCCAAACGAAAGGCAAAAGTGTATCAGCATGCACCTATGCAGTTAGTATGATCGCAAGTTGAGTTTGGTGATGGAATGGATTCATTCAGCAAAGTAGTTATGACATGCTTCTCATAGCCATGTAAATCAGCCAAGTTTACCTCCACATGATGACCTGAAATCTTCACTCTGACATCAATATGTTTGGCAATCTCTCCCTACAGTGTAAAAATGGTCAATAGTTCACCAAGGGGGGAGAAGCCGTGGAATAGATTACATTTTATAATCACTCAGAAATATTACGGTTTTGTCATAGCGATAAGGTGACTAATGAATCAGAAAATGCACTCTTGCAATGGATACCTTTAGCTCGAATCTCTTTGTGCGTTCCTCTGTCTGTGAAATGACAAGATAAATAGATCATCTGAATTTTCTGAGCACCAAGAAGGATCAAAAGTAGTAATTTGTGCATAAGTTAGTTACGGTGACCTTAAGATCATCAGGCCCAAAAGCATCCCTTATAAGTGCCAGCGCCATGCTTCTCTTCCCGACCGCCTGCGGACCTTCAAATATGAAATGGTTGCATTGTCGTGCAGTCACCTGGATGCAGCGAGGAGTAGAAAATTAATCCCAGATCAACATGCCATCGCCATTTGTGTATCACTTTATATGTATGTATCGAATGATTGGCTCGAAATGCTAAGACAAGGGCATGCAATTTTTAATACGAGAGGTGATCTACTGTGTGATTGATCACCAGCTGGTGGAGCTCATGGGCGACGTCCTTGTTGCAGATGAACTCCTTGAGGCCATCGGGCCGGTACTTGTCCGCCCACACGTACTTGTCGTCCGCCGCCGGCGACTCCACCGACGACGTCTGCAGGGAGTCCACCTGCAGCGACGGGGCTATCACTGTCTTGGGCGAAACCCTGACCCAGGTACTTCCTCCTCTTCGGACGGTGGTGAGCTTCGTCGCGTGCTCGCTGCTCCCGTTGCTTCGATCGCCGGCAGCCACCTCGGTAACCGTAACGGCTTCGGCTTGGGATTCCGCAGGCGTCGGTTGGTCGACGGCGGCATCCACTCTCTCCCTCAAAGGCCTCCTCTGGGCGACACTGACGACGGCCGTGTCCTGGCGTGGTGGCACCTGGGCCGGGAGCGCGGACGACCTAGGCTGCAGGGGCGGCGGGGTGGGGGTGCGGGCGAGCGCGGCGCCGATCTTGGGGAGGCAGGCGGCGCCCCAGCGGTGGAGCCTGAGCAAGAGTTGGGAGTAGGACTGCGAGTGTGCCGGGCGGCCGCCTCCGCCTCCGCCGCAGCCCGGGATGAGGCCGGGGATGGCGCGGCGGCGGTCCTCGGCGAGCGCGGCGGACAGTGTCCTGCCGGTTGGGGAGGAGGTGGGCGCGGGGGCCTCGATCTCCATGGCGCGTAGGATGATAGGATGCGGACGCGGACGGGGACGCGGCGTTGCGGCATTGCCGTGGGTTGTAGGAGGGAGATGAAATCCAAATCGCCTCGATGTAGTCGAGGAGGGTGGCGAGAAGGGCAACGCGAAAAACGGCGACTGCGTGATCGCTCATCTCCGCTAAGCCGTGTGCCGCGCTGCCGAGCCGGCAATGGGATGGGTTTGCTATTGCTACCCTTGGCCAACTAAATTAGCTTAATTTAAATTTTTGTATATTTGATAATAAATTTTGTTAATCTATATTACTATTTTGCTAGATTAGATGATTAACACTACAAAAATAAAATTTAAAAGAGTTAGTTGTGATGTGTTTAGTTATACTACCAAATTAATATGTTAACTTAATTACATGTTAGAAGGGTTAAAACGTTTCAATTAGGTTAAGTTAATCCTTCGTAACCTCATAGTATGTAGAGAGTTAAATCCCTAGTCTAACTCTTAACCCAAACCAAACGGGGTTTAGAGCATGTACAATAGTTTATTTTTTAAGGTTGTCTCCAAAGATTTTTATCTTATCAAAAGACAGCACTACAGATAATCTCTTCAACAGTAAATAATTTCTTAACTATTTTATATTATTTTTACCATAATTTCTTGTCTCATACTCTCACTATTTACGTTGGGTTACAGGTTCAAGTCATCTCTTCAAGTCATCCCCACCCCCTTTTGTTTAATGGCCAGCAGCTCATGAATCCCCCCACCACCTTTTTGTTTAATGGCCAGCTTTACGTTACTTTGGTCCCTTCCTTCCTTGCTGCATGTGTCACGGGCGTACGTGCTGAGCAGTACAATGTCGTCACCTCGTCTACAAGATCTCTTTCTGCGAGGTAACTCGATGAACGGGATCTACTCTCCAATTATATTCATTTCTTGTACATTCTTAGCATTAAAAATCAAGAAAAAGGAATAAAAATCAAATAAATCAAAAACACAACAAAAGAATTCATGTCATAATTCAGTTGGACAAACATTGAATGTTCATTTCACTTAGAAATATTTTACAACCACCTCTTATGGAGGACATAGCTCTAAGCTTAGGGAACACATACAAAGTCTCCAATAAAAAAATCATAATAACTATGTAGTATTTTCTCCTTTTAACACACAAGAGCTTATATAGTAGAGGTACCTCACTTCACACCAAACCCTAATATGCATACATTTAATAGATATAACCACTTATAAATGAGAAAACCTGGTAACCTACACAAAAATGGGTTTTATACTTAACACACTTGCATGCTATCAGTTTCGTCCGGCTCTCCACCGGGGGTAACTTTATCGACATCGCAACTAAGTGTCAGTCGGCTCCCAAAACATGTAGAAGCTATTAGTGAATAGTTGTCACCCACGATCGAATTGAGAGTACTCTGACTCTCGGATCGTGGTAGTGTATTCTTGGGGTTGCATTTACCATCAAGTGCACCGAACTTGTTGTTGTGCCAGGGCACTCTAACAAGGTTGGAATGCATGATTCCCTGAGAGGTGCTAATGACCGAGGCGACGTGTCTTCTTCCATTTGGTCGACTTTGTTAGTCGCAAGGACTGATGAGCCTAGGAGAGAGGAGGATGACAAGGAGGCATCATGTTCCATGGCGTGGATGCATACGTTCATGTTGAGCTCCGTATAGTCTGCCAAGTCGAACTAATTTTTCTCATCCCATGTCTCTGCCATGATCACATAGGCGATGGCGATGAGACCACAGAAGGACGTTGATGCCTATTAGAACCTTGAGAGGCTTCACACTTCTTCCCCATGGACGACACCAGCTGTCGACGATTGAATCATCGATCTCACAAATAATAGGAAAATTCAAGCCTCATAGAAGAATGAACAAGAGAAATGGGATGGTCTTTATTGCTATAATGAGATGACAACTTGCTCTTGATGAGCGATTACAGGGGAAAATGCTACTTGCCCTAATATGGAATAATCTTGCTGTTGTTCTCCTTTGTCTTCTATCTTCGTTCGTTGTGTGTGCCCTCCGTTGTCTCGTTTGGGTAAGGCTTAAATAGCGCCGAAGAGGTGTCAGTTATTTGTATAAACCGGTGCCTTATCGATCCCTTCTGTCTGCACGTGTAAGCAGTTGTTGGCGGTGAGAGAAGCCTGATTAATAATTGTCAATCGGTTATTGTCAGTGAGGGAGAGTCTCAGGAAACAACTGCAGGGTGATTGTTATCAGAGACACAAGACCGGACATAGAGCAGTAGAGGTAGTGGGAGCCCATGTGTTCTTAACCGCACAAGGTATTGCCATAGGGGTGACCCACATGTCCAGTCGTTGAGCTCCGAGTAGTAGCTGGTCGGGTAGATAAATAGTGATTCTTCGACTAAAGGTACTCGGAACATGTTATAGTATAAGGTATCATAACACTAGTTTAAACACTTTGATTACATATCAAAATGGCTTTTAGGCCTGTTTGATACGACTTCACCACTTGACTTCATGAGTCATTGTGAGTATTTTGCCAAACACCCTTTTTGCAAATGACTTCATGGATGAAGCTCCTTAAATCATGCTCTCACAAGGAATGGGGTGGGGTGAAGTGAAAATAGTAGCTTTTCATGCCTCTCCCTCAGCTCAGATTCTAGGAACCCACCGCCCTTGTAGTTGTGTAAATTACGAGGACTTTGCCACTGGTCCGCACGCTTGTTTCCTCTCTCCGTTCGCACTTCTCTCACTGTTCAGACTGATTTTATTTTTTTATTTTTAATTCATACTCATTCAAATATATTATTTTTAATTCATATGACCATATACAACAATACAACTCCAAATGTTAGAACAAGTCGTAGACAGGGCATCTTGGACAATTGCCTCTCTCACCATGCATGAAGTTGGTGAAGTTGTTTTGCCAAATAGTTTTCCAAAGCAGTTTAGCTTCACCGGTGAAGCTACTCGTGAAGTGAAACAAAAAAACAGCTTCACTAGTGAAGTGAGTGTGTACAAACAGGCCTTAGGCGTCTGCAATGGTAATAGCTAGTACTAGCTATATAGTCGATTGATATGGAGGTGAGAGACAAAAGCAAAGACTATTTTATCTTGTTGGACCCACATGCTCCTCTCTCATGTTCTTGGACTACGTGAAATAGATCACTATTTGCTCATCGCTAGTGACTACTCTCTCTCCTCTTTTTTCACACATCGATCTAATTAACTAAATAGCAAATTGTTGAGACGCCTAATAGATTATCTAATCCTGATCGCCTCCCATCTCATTAATGGTGTCTTACTCTACAGTCCGCACTCCCACTCAGCCACTCTCCTCCAAAAGGCCAATCGAACCCTCAATAATCAACAATCTTATCCAATCCACCACCATGTGATTCGCCACCAAGTGGCCTCCATAGCTACATTACCCTCCCCTCTCCTCCCCTCCCTCAATTTCTCCCGTCCTTTCTCGCCATCTCCGGCCACACCACAATGGCCACCACCACCACTACCGCAACCGTCACCGGAACAGACAATGCCAACGCGTCGCTGTCACCGCCGTCTTCGCCACCGCCCAAGACGGTGATGTACGAGCTCGCCGCCAGGAACATCTACTACGCCAAGCCGGCTGCGGCTCCGACGTCGCTCGCGCGGCTCCTGAAGCCGTGCGGCGCGGTTCTAGGGACGCCGGATTACATCCTCCGCGACGTGTCGCTCACGGCGCGGCCGGGGGAGATCCTGGCCGTCGTCGGCCCGAGCGGCGCCGGCAAGTCCACGCTGCTCGACATCCTCGCCGTGCGGACCGCGCCCACGCATGGCAGGCTCCTGCTCAACTCCGCGCCGCTCCGGTCCTCCTCCTTCCGCCTGCTCTCCGCCCACGTGTCCCAGGTGGACGTAGCGCTGTCGCTGCTCACCGTTGCCGAGACCTTCGCCTTCGCCGCTTCACTCCTGTATCCGTCGTCGGCGTCCGCAGCGTCGGACGCAGTCACTGCGCTCCTCGCTGACCTTCGGCTGGCCCAAGCCGCTCACACGCGGGTCTCCCCTTCGCGGCTCTCCGGCGGCGAGAGGCGGCGCGTGTCCATCGGCCTCGCTCTCCTCCGCAACCCTGCTGTGCTCCTCCTCGACGAGCCGACCTCCGGCCTTGACTCCTCCTCGGCGCATGTAGTCGTTGGCTGCCTCCGCGCCGTTACGGCCTCCCGCGGCACGACGGTGGTGCTCTCCATTCACCAGCCAAGCGCGCGCCTCCTCTCCGCTGTGGACTCCCTCCTCCTCCTCTCCCGTGGCGCCGTCCTCCACCACGGCTCCCTGGCCTCCCTCAACGCCGCCCTCCTCTCCCACGGCTTCGCCGTCCCGGCGCAGCTCAACCCCCTGGAGTACGCCCTTGAGGTCCTCGACCAGCTCCCACCCCCCTCCTCCTCCTCCTCCCCTGAACCCAAGTCGGCGAAAGATCTCACCACGCCGTCGAACCACCCCAAGGCTGCCATGGAAACGTCGTCGTCGTCGTCTACTTCGCCGTGCTCGAGGATACACGAGGTTGTGGTGCTGTATAAGAGGGCGTGGAAGGTGGTGTACCGGAGCAAGCAGCTTCTTGTGACCAACTTCATGGAGGCGGTGCTCGTTGGAACGCTGCTGGGGACCATCTACATCAACATCGGCTACGGCGAGGCCGGCGGGCACAAGCGGCTGGGACTGTTCGCCTTCACGCTCACCTTCCTGCTGACCTCCACCACCGAGACGCTGCCGACGTTCGTGTCGGAGCGGCCCATCGTTCTCGCCGAGACGGCGGCGGGGCTGTACCGGCTGTCATCGCACGCGGTGGCGGCCACGCTGGTGTTCCTCCCGTACCTCCTGGCGGTGGCGCTGCTCTACTCCGGGTGCGTCTACTTTCTGGTCGGGCTCTGCGCGTCGCCGGCCGCCTTCGCGGCGTTCGTGCTGGTGGTGTGGGCGGTGGTGCTGACGGCGAACTCGTTCGTGCTGTTCGTGAGCTCGTTCGCGCCGGACTACATCGCGGGGATGTCTCTAGTCTCATTGTCTCTGGCCGGGTTCTTCCTCTTCTCCGGCTACTTCCTGTCACGGGGGAGCATGCCGGCGTACTGGGTGTTCATGCACTACGCCTCTCCCTACAAGTACGCGCTGGACGCACTGCTCGCGAACGAGTACTCGTGCGCGGCGAACCGGTGCTTCGGGGTGGGCGGCGGCGCCGGAGGGGAGTGCTCGGAGACGGGGCGCGACGTGCTGGCGGCGAAGGGGCTCACGGCGGAGGAGCGGTGGACAGGGGTGCAGGTGCTGCTCGGCTTCTTCCTCCTCTACCGGGTGCTCTACTGGGTGGTGCTCAGCCGGAGAGCGTCCAGGGCCAAGAGGTGATGGATCGATATATCGACCGATGAGTTCGGCTTGATTAGTTTCTCTCACGTACGTGCGTGTGAACGCATGCATGGAGACGAAGGGGCTTCATGCATGTGGCAAATTCAGCTATGTCAATGGTGGAGACCATCGAGGTGGTTAACAGGTAATTAAGCTGTTATACTGATGTAAATTGTGGACATAAAACATCTTTGATATAATTGTATGCATGGTTAATAATGTCATGATATTGGCTTGAAATTCTTGAAAGATAAATTTTGTCCGTCCTGTTAATTTGACTGGTCAGCTTATATATGCGTATGTGCAATAATTTGATCGGATCTGTTATACATCACTCATAGTAGTTTGATTTTCTCGGTCAGTTCGTTAATTACATTGGTTTATTTACCTTTTCTCCTGAGCTGCTCGCTAGCAAGAGAATGTGTGCGCGTGGTTGATGCTACTAGATAGCTCGATCATGGTGTAGTACATTACATGGCATGCATGCAAAGGCTAATTAATCCCCTTTTCGTTTGGAGAATTTCCTTTCAGGTGTTGATCAAATCTGCTTAAATCAATTATGTTCTAGCATTGATCAAATCTGCTTAAATCAATTATGTTCTAGCATCAAATTGTCCTTCTAGCATATTGCTCAATAATTGTAGAATATGATCACATACAGCGGTCGGCCATGAGATTCAAACACTAGCCCAAACCAGGCCATATACTTAATACTCCATCAATGACAATTTACAACATCGTTAAGCCCGATCAACTCACGATATTTCTCGTGCATTGTGTTATGTACCGATGTAAACCAAAACACCCATATCCCTTTTGGATTTGAAAGCAGTAGAAAGCTTGTTATACATCGGGGGTGATCGGTATGGCTGAAAACACTGTAGCTGGCTGAAAAAAGCACTGTAGTTGAAAAAGGCTTATTTAGCATAATTAAATTTAAAAAAATTTAAAAATATAAAAAAAAATGTTAGCCTATTACATATAATACTAACAAATACGGGGAAAAAAAGAACCGGCAAAAAAGCTCAACAAAAAACCAAAAATTCAGAAAAAGACGAAACTTATGAATAGTGCCAAATAAGCCATGAGCACTGTTCATAAGCCACACTGATCGCAGCCATATATACTAGTGTGAAAATTGCCTGTACGCAACGCATTCCGTGTGACTTCTGCTCTGTTTGGAGCTGCTCCACAAAGATCGATCATGTAGTACGAGTGTAACTTTTATCTGTCGGGTTGTGTATAGGTATCACCCAGATATTTTATTCCTAACAATCATTTAAATCTCGGACTGTTGGATTAGAGATCCAATAACCTCTTATTTTTGGAGGGGAAAGATTGTTTTTTTGGAGGGGGTGGAGAGAATTCGTGATCGTTGGATCTCTAATCCAACAGACACAAATCTAGATGATAGTTACAAAGCAAACATCCGAATGATATTTATCAATTCCCTTATCTATCACCCATAGTTTGACACTTGGTTGTTCACTATCTTCAGCTTATAACAGTGACTACCAATAAATACGCGGCCTAGGCTTATTTCTGAGCTTGTGAAAACACGACAATAACTGAGCAATAAAGTAGTCGGTGAGGATCCTCGTAAATGAAACTGATTCGATCGCGATATGATTAACAGGGGAGAAACTGATGAACAATCCACTTGAAAAACCAGCTCATCTACACATGCACATACATACTGTTGGTGACGCATGATAGCTGCACGTACGTACAGAAGCAGTAGCGGCAAGGACTTGGAACGAACAAATCGTACGTACGATCCCATCTCACTAATTAAGTAATTATGTGTAGTTTTCGTCGGTGTTGTCTCTCGCCTCACCTGCCTAGCTAGCTCGCCTCTTCACGGGTCGTTGGAAGCTGCTGCTGCTGCTGCTGCTCTCTCTCTCTCTCTCTGGCTGGGAGTCTCGTGAACTCTTCTTTGTCGTCAGAGTCGCAGTTCAGTGTTCCATGTCGTGTAGGGGACTGACCAAAGCTCGTGACACCTGAATATCACCGCGCGCGAAATAATGCGTGCATGGTTCATTCTCATTCCGATGTGTCACCGCTCGCGCGGGGCGACTGCTGTGCTGTACCGCCTGTCCTCGCCGCCGCTTTTGGAATCAAAGCCACTTTTTTGCGCTGTTTCGCGCTGTATTTATAAAAGTAGCAGTGTAGCGGTAGTATTGACATGGACGGCAAAAACGATATTTTTGTCAATACTGTCGTCATACTGCTATTTTTGTAAATACGGTGTGAAACAGTGCTAAAAGTAGCTTTGATTCCCGCTTTTGTACTCTAGGTTAGTCTAGGGGATGGTACATGCTGGAAGGGCCGCTTAATTCGGTTAAAATAAGTTGACTTATGACTTATTTTATGCTATAGTAGATTTATTTTATATTATAGTTGATAGTAACTTATTTGACGTAGTTAAATTTAAAAAATAAAAATAAAAAAATTATCTCATCTCAGACAATGCAAACGAATACGAAAAAAAAGGCAACAACACTAAAAAATCCACTACTTTAAAATAAGTTGACTTATGACTTATTTTATGTTGTAGTAGATTTATTTTACATTATAGTTGATGATGACTTATTTGACGTAATTAAATTTAAAAAATAGAAATAGAAATAAAGTTATCCCATCTCAGACAATGCAAATGAATACGAAAAAAAAGAAAAAGGTAAAAACGACCAAAAAGTCAAAAAAAGATAAAATCAAGAAATAGTGATCTAGAAACAAAAAAACTCAAACCGGAATGAGTGGAGGTAGGTCAGCAGCGTCACAGACAAGTAAAAGTTAAGTAGCGAAATAGCATCCTGAAGAGAGTTTGATTCGTTAATAACATCTCGAAACGTTGATTGAAGTAACACCGATGCCAATTTTTCTGTGAGTTTTGGCAGCGCATGTGGTTTCTGGGTCAGAGTAAATGCTCAAAACGACGCAAATACCCCTGTTATTCCAAAGTGAAATGAGTGGGCCATTCAAATTAGTGCCAATTTGTGGTTCTTTTGCGACTATATGAAAAACTTCGCCAGTTCCAGTAAAATTGTACTGGTACGCGACTTGAAAAAAAAAATCTTCAAGTAGTTTTTTATATCAAAAATGGGAAAGTAAAAGTGCTTTTAAAAAGCTGCATAATACGGTGTGCCTCCATTAGCCGTAAGGCTTAAGCCCATCCGTTGATTCTTATCAGGCGCTGTTTGATTTGGTACGGTTCCCAATGTTGAACTTTGATTATTAATCTATTTTATAATACTTTGTTTATAGCTACAAAATTATAATCATAAAAAGGTATTTTAAAATACAAATCCAATGTTACCACTTTTGTATCACATAATCTATATATTATTGGACCAATTATTAATCAAACTTTACAAACTTTGAATATCCAAATACGTGGGTGTCATATAAAAATCAATAGAGGAAGTATGCCTGGACCAACAATTAGTTGCCTGATGCAGCTAAATCTTTTTGGAAGCTTGCACTCGATTTTCACGTGTTTTCAAATTTTAGAATATTTTAAAAATATTTCTCTTAAGAATCTATATATAAATAAAAAAAGATACGTGAAAAATAAGATATATACATTTTGGATTTTTAAGAAGGGTTGGTTTCCTCTGGAGCCACGCGTTCGGAGTTTCCCGCGCAAGCACGCCGGATTTTTTAAAATGATCATCTTTTTTATTAGGTATTATAAAATTATACGTGCAACTTTTTAACAGTTTTGATCACAAGACACCATATGATTGGACGATTTAGGCTAGTCACCCAACCGTTAGATGACACGTGTTCACGTCACCCAACCGTTGGGTGACTTTGACTAATCGCCCAATGGTTGACGACTTGGACACTTGTCGCCCAATGATTGAGCGATTTAAACAATAATGTAATTATTGTACTAATCAACAATGTCGTCTGATGCATTTGTAATTTTCGTAGATTGTGAATGGTCAAAAACATGTTAGATTCATAATAACATTTTGCGATTGTCATATGTTATTGTAGCACGAGAAATTTCTGAAGAATTTTGTGAAGACGATTGAGATAGCAACGATTCGTAAGTAGGAAGATAAGTGATATTATGATGCAATAGATAATTCGTACACGGATGAAGGCAAACCAAAATATGTACACAACCAAAACAATTGCACATAGCAGGAGAAAGATTCACTACTTCCACCAACTACACCACCCGCGGCACCTCCTCCGTCATCGCCACGTCCCACCCCCGTCAGAGGCCGCCTATACGGCCCCGTTTGGCTTACTCAACGCAGTGTGTCAGAGTTTGGGCCCCGATGGGGTGAAGCAGTCTGGAGGCCTGCTACTCGTGCTCCCAACGCCTCAGGGGTCGAGTGCACCTGTGGCTATGTGGGAACTGGGGCACTACTGAGCTACGCCCCTGAAAGACCTCCGCTTGGTCCTCCACGAGGAAGTCGCTCACATCCCCAGGAGATCCTCATGGGGAGATAGGTGAACTCCTGACTGTTGCGTCGTTCTTGCAGTACATGTATTATTTATTCGTACAATATATCGACACGAAAAACCTTAAGAGATGAAACATATCTTCCAAGTGGATCATAGTCTGATGCCAATTGTTGTACCTGCCCTGGACGAACAATGTGTGCTGCCTTGCCGATACCAGGTAGGGGTCTACAGACGACGATGGCGCCGATGTGTACAGTTGTGCCCACCCAGAGCCTTGTAAGTTCAAGTTCCATTAAATTGATTTTGGTGATAATGATAAATGCAATTATGAGATTAATTTGTTTATTAGTTATAATATTGCCTAGTCTTACTTGGATGTGATTAATGATAAATGCTATCCCAAGCACAACAATGAGATCCCGGAGGGGTGTGGTTCACCATCTTCTGAGCAGAGTACGGCTCTCAGTGCACGTCGTCAGCAGTGACATGGTTGAGGTGCTCGATGAAGTTGGCGTACACATAGGTGACCTGCAAGTGTGCAAACTATGCCTGCAAGCTAGAACAGTTGTTACAGAGGATGCCCTGTAATGTACGTATAGTAAAGACTTAGCACGTACCCGTCTACAGCACCAAAGGGACCCTACGATAGGTCGGTCCATGACACCCCTGTGGTACATATCCATGCGGTACAGATCGTTGTCGAGTAGCATCGGTCGTCCGAGGGGGAAACACTCGAGCGACCACAGCTACAGTAGGAGGGTGCAGCACTGTGAGGACAGGGTCATCCTCATCTTGCGGCAAGCGTCACACATGTTGCGGAAGGTCGTGGCAAGTATGGCTAATCCCCAATTGATGTGCGCTTGGTCCCCGTCGGTGATGGCCCTCACATACCGCATGAGGCGGGCATCGACGGAGCTATCGTGGCTGCTAGTAAATAGTACCCAGTTGAACAGCCATAGTAGGTACGCCTCCAGGTGCCGTTACGCTTGGTACTCGTTGGCGTCCGGGTCCATCCGCTCGACCTTTGCACAAACGAAAATTTAGTAAGCCCGTCCATATGACAAGGATAATGCATCACTAAACAGGGAAAATTGATAGCATACATACCTGGAAGTGGGAAAGCCACCGCATGGGCAGGCGACCATGGCATGGCCCAGCACGAAAGCCAGTGGACTGAGCCGGCACGGCACAAGGTTATGGGTCATGCCTGGGCCGGTGTCTAGGCCCACCGTGCTAGCATGGCATGTTATAAGCAGTGTCGGGCCTAGCCCGGCATGGCACGATCATGGCACAACACAACCCATTAGGCCTGTCTATAATTTAATGTGTCTTTATCTACAATTTATTGTGTCTTTCTCTACAATTTCTATAATTTAATATGTCTTTTCTATATTTTCTACAATTTATTATGTGTATTCTACAATTTAATGTGTATTTTTATACTTTCTACAATATATTGTGCCTTTTTTGAATTCTACATATTTTTATTAACAAATCAGTTTTTTTGGTTAAATAGGCTACACAGGCCAAACGGGCGTACCGTGCCGGCCTGGCTCGACGGGCTAATTGTGCCTTAGGCTGGCCCAGCATGACACAATACCCTTCTGGGCCATGCCTGGGCTAGAGGTTTGGCCCATGAGCTGACACATCATGGCCCGTTCCATCTGACAAGCCAAACAGGCCCATGCCTAATGGGCCTGTGCCTCATTAGGCCCAGGCTGTGTTGTGCCGGGTCACCCATTTGGCCACCACTGTAGGCTAGGTTGATGGCAGCAATGGTGCTGTTGGCGTGGCTGGCGAAAGTGAGATCGACGAGGACGGCACGGTAGGCGTGGTCGATGACGATCGGATTAACAACGACGACCGTGCGAAGGCATGATCGGCGAGGTTGACGTATGCACGCACAGTAAGACAGCAAGGTAGGTGCGACTTGTGGCCGCCATTGGTAGCAAAGACTGCCAATAGACCTGACAACTACGGTAGGCACTTATTGGTGCTCGCCGTTGGCGAGCAGTACAACAGCGTCGTTGGCGCAATTGGGGATAGAGAGAAATGGGAGGACCGAATAAATATTGTAGATAATTGAAATAGATTTGTTACAGGCAGCGTACCAGATGGTCTATGCAGAGTGTTATCGTGCTGATAAGGTGTTGTAGTTGTGGTCGTATTGTCAATGAACAAGAACATAAAAGTAGAAGACAAAGATATAGTCTCAGCCATTTTGTCTCTATCGATGTCTCATGGATATTGAGCTGTCTCAAAGTAGCCAGATCTTGAGCTGGCCTTTGCTTGCTGCCGGAGTACTCCTTGCTTTCCACAGACCACAGCCGCAAGAAATTAGAAAACCAACAACACCGAGGGGTTGAAACCTTGTCCTCTGCTGACGATGCAGGGACCACGAGGAACTTGACCACCAATCTGAAATTGCAACGCTTGTAACCGGCTTAAGCAGTGTAAACCATACCTGGCGTGCTGTGACACAGGATAAGAGAAGACGAACGATCGTTACAGGTTCTTGTAGGCATAGCCTAAGCAGTCCAAACCATACAATCCTACGCTGTTTGGAGGCACATATAGCATTCTTAATTCAAAGTTGCAAAGCATAAAACCTTGAGTACAACATTAAAACTACAGTATTCCTGCACCTGGCCTCTGTTTTAGATGAAGTTTTGCTAGTTAATAGCGTAGTGAGGGTTAGAGCTCTTATGCAAATCGTTATAGAGAGGAAGCTTTGCTTTTATTAATCATGAGAAGAGTTACAATCCGGAGGTAACAATCTAGAAGTAGGCAATTAGCAAGAAAATATTGTGCTTGGTTAAGCCCGTTGTTTACTCTGATTAGCTTACTTCGTACATAAGTAAGCAGCTAAGTTTGCCTCCCTATGAACAAAGCAAATCCATGATGTTGTGAATCTTACACTTGGCTTCATGCAAATATTTCACTAGAGCATAACCACTCCATGATGTTGTGAATCTTACACTTGGCTTCATGCAAATCTTTCACTAGAGCATAACCACTTGGCTCCATTGGCTTCCATTTAGTAGCTACAATTTAGACATTGTCAATATAGCTCAACCCTGAATAATAATGCTCTAATTTAAGATACATACATGCCAAGACAAACTAAGTTAAAGAAGACATGCCAAACGGCCAACCAAACGGGTTTTCACTTCGTAGAGAGCATCTCTGAAACATGCTTGCTACCCATCTGCATTTCTGTAGAAGGATGCGTTCTTTACAAGTAACTAAGCATCACAAGCTAAAGCACTTCAAATATCTGTTTGTGGTCAGTAAAGCTAATTTTCCCCCTTGAAAGTATCGTATGGTATAGTGTTGGTTCCTTTCATTTAAACATATGGTAGGGTTCTTGATAATCATGCATACGGCATACCCAGATCAGAATAACTCAAAAGAATTCTGGCAGGAGCCTCAGTTTTGCAAACAATACAATGATTAATTGAACACATACAAACACAAAGTATAATGAATAAGACTAATTCCAATATTCTATTGGCAATCAACATGGAACAACTGTCAAGGATCCTAAAACAGTCTTGTACACAGCAATGCACAAAACCGTGACCTGCAAAATCTATTCTTGCCAGAATCTCTAGAAAGAACGAAATAAGTGCACCTTTCAGAATTCTGCATCAAGTTGCTTTGATGTAGTGAATGCGATCGCACCTGTTGGTTGTGCATGTATTCAACTTTTGTTTCCGTTTTCTCATCTCAATGAATCAGCAGGTTTTCATATCAGGTTCTATCTAGGTAACCTCCAGCAATTCACAAACTAAAAGCGATAGTTATTGATTGATTTCAAGTTTTCAACATATAATTTATCAACAACCAATCAAACATAGACTATCTATCAAATATCAATACATAACCCGTCCTCTCCCTTGCTAAAGGAAATCATGCAAATATTGATATTCTCTGGGCCAATTAGTTTTTCAGCAAACCATCCTTCAGTACATGTATGCTTCATTATACTATTATTGATATATTTAATAAATTTCTCACGTGCTTACACTCAGCAATTCTCAGCAAAACATTCTACGAATCCTAATGAGCTTCTTACAAATCACAAAAGCATAAGTAGCAAATAAAATTTCTACTTCAGCATAGTAAGTTAGAAACTATAAGACATTGTTACCGTTATGCCCAATCTCTAATGTACCATAAGCTAAGTAGCAAAACTATTCTCCAAATACGCATGACCTCCTGCTAATGAAAGCATTTAGGACAACAAGTTTTTAGTAGCATTATAAAGCAACCACCTATGAGTTAGATAGAATTAATTTAACTCAGTCAAAACAAAAAATCTATGTCATAATGCCTAACCTCTAAGGCCCTATTTTGCTGAGGGTTAAGACTGCTTGGAAGGGGGATTTGAAATAGAATCCCAAGGATGAACTTGTTGGAGAAATAATCCTACTCCACCGTGGGGCTCACCCTACAAAAGACACCTACATATAGGTCAAAGAAATGCAGTTATACTCAGAAAAGTCTCTAATACTCCTCACTTGTACTCATAGACTAGTCACCTCACTTAGGGGTATTCTAGTCATTTGTATAGCATAGCCCCAAGAGTCTATAAATACTCCCTGTATCCCTCATTTGTGGGGTTAAGCTCACAAGAAATACAAGAAGCATATTCAAACTAATGAGACCCCGGAGGCTCCCTCCCCGGAGGTAACCCTGTCAGCTCACCAACAAGAATAGGACGGTCTTCTTGGACCCCCCTAAACCTGTATAAATCCCCGTTTTATTTTTACTCTCATTGACAACGGCCTGTCAGACGACCGATATCCACCCCCTCACTTGTGTTTTTCACACCTACAACAAAACTAAATCCCAATAATTTCCAAAGATCCCCTTAACACGGAGTTAGGTAACAACTCACCAAACACCTTTGACTTAGATATAGGATTTAACTCAGCAAAAACAGCCTTATTCTCTTAACCTAGGATTAGCTAACCAAATTAAACGGTGGGATAGGCTATCGCACTAGTTTTTTCTCTTGAGAGTTGAGACATAATATCGCTTAATCCTATCAAACGATGGGAACTGTGTGTGTTAATTGTATGTTTACACCAACCCAATTGAACTAAAACATGTAACTAACATGAATTAAGATAACAATAGTGTAAGTGTGTAAACAAACATGAAAAATACCTGACATTTCTTAAATTCTGATATGAAGTGTCCTAATCATTATTTTAAATGTCAAGAAAATATGACATAAAAACCATCTTGGACACCGCAACAAGTTATTTGGGTTTGTCCATTGTTGCCACCAAAATATATTCATTTCGACCTTCTAATATTTCAGGTGAGGCATAACAGCATTTAACTTGGATCTTTCCTGATAAGAACAAAGTCACCAAACTGTCTGTTGGTTCCAGCAATAGGAAATACGTTAACAAGTTAAATTTTAGTAAGACCATTGCAAAATCATGATGCACTTCAGAACCTGACATGCAAAGAAAAGTTTACACAGATGATTTTGTAAGTTTCACTCTAAGGTTCCAACTTCCATGGCAAATAAAACTTACTTCCATTCTTAATGGTTTTATAATTTGTTACAACTTACAATACAAGAGAACATATATCCATTTTATGATATGGATACAATATTGAAGTGTACTGCAATCACCAGGGCGGGGTGGAACCCTGCCTCGTCGAAGGAGACCTTGATCCCAAGCTTGGGTCCCTTGAAAATCTTGTCTTCGGAGTGGTTGCAGATGGGGTTGACCCTCTGTAACTCGCACGGAGTGACTCATCAATGGTGCGTGAGGACTTTGCGATGGCATTCCTCACAAACTTCTGTGCTGCAGGTGAGAGGGTCCTGGGGCTTGCACTGCCTCCCCTCGCATGCGATGGCAGCGGTGGCTTGTGGAACATTTTAGTCCGCTCCTTTATCTTCCTTGCAGCATCCCTCGACAACAGGTGTGCCTTCACATCCCGAGCAGGTGGAGGTGGGATCTTGAAATGCGCCGTTTCACTGCCCCCAGAACCGCCTGGTGTCTCCTCTGGGTCCAATCTCAGTGGTGTTCCATCAATCTCACCCCACGTCATGAATGGAGACTCATCCACACCAGGAGCTGGCGATGGTGTCCTCACAAAACTATACCCATTATCTGCTTTCTTCCCTGACTCAATGTAGAATGGGTTTGGAGTTTTCCTCAGATCCTCCAAATCATACTTCTTTGCTTTGTCAGGATCATGGTACGCCATCCCTCCAGGAGTGGAGCCTGCAACTGGCGTGTACAGTATGGTGGCTGCCTCCTCCAACGGCCTTCTGTCATCAGCCGCAGCCTTCCCATGGAGCCTGGTGTTTGACCTGTCAATCTCCTTGGTCATCCCCTTCAGCCGCTCGGCACGCTCCTCATCAGTGAGCAGCGCCTCCCCTCGATCGGCCGGGTAGTACATGAGCAGGTTCTTGGCCGTGAACTTGGCACCCTCCAAGGTACTCGGCGGCTGACCAGACGTGCCATACCCATCAGTTATCCTGTCGCGCTTGGCGTCCTCCAACAAGGGGGTATTCGCCTCCTCGGCGGGCTCCAGCAGGTGGGCGTAGCGCTCGCGGCGGCGGTGGTTGACCTTCTCGAGGATGCGCGAGAAGGACTCGTTGTCCTCGCTGGTGAAGCGGCGGAAGAAGTCGTCGAGGGAGCGCGCGGCTGCGACGTCGTCGTCCTCCTCCTCGGGGGCGCCTGCGACGGAGGGGGCGACGGAGGGGGTGGAGAGGAAGGAGGGGGAGCGGAGCGCGGTGGAGGTGGCAGGCGTCGGGGTGGGGACGGGCCCGTGGCGCTGGAGGCGGCGGCGGCGGTCGAGGATCTTGAGCTGGGCGTCCCGGAGGAGGAGCGGGTCGCGGGAGCGCAAGGCCTGGAGCCAGTCGAGGCGGTCGCGGAGGCGGGGGAGGTCGGGGAAGAAGTCGCGCTCTATGATGCGCTCGATGGCGGCGACGTAGGTGTCCTCGTCGAGCACCTCCGGGCGGCGGCGCTTGGAGGAGGAGGAGGAGGTGGCGGTAGCGAGGGCGGAGGCGGAGGCGGAGGGGGAGACGGGCCGAGGGGTGGAGGGGGCGGGGGACGGCGAGAGGTGGCGAGGGGAGTGGCCAGGGGAGCGGAGCATCGCGGCGGCGAGATTAGGGTTAGGGATTCGGGGATTGGGGATCGGAGATAGGAAGACGGCGAGTCGTGTTTTGCGTTTTGAGATGCGTGAAACCGAGTGGAATTACCAAAACCGACCGGAATCCTAGTTATGAGAATTTTTTTCACCTTTAAAAAAGAATAAACCGAGGAAGAAAAAAGAATGATGAGTTTTCTTGGTTACAGCCTAAGACACGCATTACCAACATAATCATATATATGTTTAAAATAAAGGATGTCACTTAGCACATGTCTAAACTTAAATCAGCTACGTCACAAAGGGTGGATGTAGACATGCTTGTGTTTATAAATATAGGCAATTAGAATTTGAATCCTAGTTAGTGGAGTTATAATTCCACGACTCTACCAGTCAATTGAAACATAATTCCTGAGAATGGCGAGTTTTATCATTTGGTTTCCTTAAGTTTTTGGAATCGCCCTTTATACATCAAGGCATAAAATGATAACTACAAAAATCATTCTACTATAGAAAATGGGATAACTAGTGAGATAGAAAACTAAGATAAAATCCTTGTCATGGAAGAGGTACTAAATCCCAATCAATTTGTGTCCGAGCTTTCTCATACTAGTTGTGGACAACACTGACTTTAGCTGAGCGTTAAGATTTGAAAGTAGTTTTAACCAATTCTATTGTGAAATCGTGATTTGCCCCCTCTTGAATCCCAGGGAGTAGACAGCTCCACCACCACTAATCATCACCATCCTCACAAGTAGATGAGACACCAAGTCTCCAACACAAACCATGAGATCAGAGAACAAAGTAATTATGGTAACTTGCATTGCCAAGCTGAAGAGAAGGCACAGGGTTGGAGAGTGGTGGCGACTAACTAATCGGCGAGCACTATTTGCGAAGCTAGCCACTAAGAAAATAACCGAAAAGTTGTGTCTTGCGAACCAATATCAAAGTATTTTGTTCACTGGTTGCCTCAGAAATGAGATCATTGTGATATTCGAATTGCAGCACAAACCAGAAAAAAAAATCATAATTGAACCAATCAGGACTTAGGAGGAGGTAGAAGCGAAGAGCAAGCTGATATATATATATATATATATATATAATACATTCTACTCCCTCCCGGGCGTAGTTACTCCTATCTATGATATACCACCTAAACGAACCTAACATACTCATTTATCACTTTAAGTATATTCATATATTAATTCTAATATACTCCAATGCCAGTCACACGATTTTGAGGAAGTCAACCCAAATTTGAGGGAGAGGAAGAAGAGAAAACCTATGGATGGATCCCGAAGCTTCTGCCATCAGTCGGCCAGTCGTCGCTGCAGGAGCAGTCCTCCTCACCATCCCCTCGTCGACGCGGCCACCGATGCCTTGCCCAACCATCGTGCGCCGAGCAATCGAGGGAAGCACACCCAAATGGGCAAGCAGCCAAGCTGCGACTACCAATACCAAGCAAGCACTAAGCACTAACTGAGTGAGGCAGAGGCACAGAGACTCAAGATGATTCGATGGGAACGACCGAACGGGATGGAGTGGATTTGTCTCATGGAGTCTGGAGATGCCGCTGGGCCTGGGTGCTTGTTGGGCCATGATGTATGGCTACTGCCTACTGGACTAATGGGCCATGAACTTAATATGTGATGTATGTTTATTGTGTTCATCTTTTCGTGAGTCGCTTTATGCATAAATTCATCGTTTTCATGCTTACGTAGGTGCGCCCCGGTGGTTGGTGCCGAACAAGAAGTCACCGCCGAGAAATTTGGGCTACGCGAATTTTCGACGAATAGACCGAAAGACCGAAAGACCAAGGTCCTCTAGTGCTCACCATCGGTGAGCCAGGGCAGCCGCCCATGCTCACCGGGTGGTGGCTCCGCCTCTGGTTCAACCATTTGATTTGCTTTGGCATGCTTCTCTCTCCACGCACGCTCCCACTTGTGTCTTTTCCCGTGTGTGTCCCACTCCCACGTCCCAACAAAACTTGGTTCCTCATGTGGCTGCGTGATCGCCAAGATTAATCCCTTCCCAGTCCGGTGACTAGCGGTGGTACGACATCCATCCCTCCCTGCTACCTCATCCTCTGCCCGTACCCAGAATCACACCGATCGCAACCTTCAACTACTCTTCGTACTCGAGGTTGAAGTGGTGAGTCGTGTTTTTATTGTAGTAGACTACTACCACTTGTTGATGAATTGTATATTGTTTCTTCTTTTTTTAAAAAAATAGGGCAAGAGGATTAACATTCACTATTATAAGATGTAGCATCGAGACCAAATAGTGGATACATAGTAAGCTTTGTCTCAAGGTACGAGAGATGGGAGAGCCAAATGTGTCATGTATATTAAGAGTGAGTTGTAAGAGAATGAGAGGGGAGAGGGAACCCCTTGCAAGTGAGGGGAAGGCAATTCCCTATCTTGCCCTTTAGCTACATGCATAAAGGAGGGGGCATTTCATCACATTCCTTCAAAGTACAATATAAAGATTGATCTATACACATACTCATATTCCCAAGGGCAGTGGCGGAGTCAGGATTTAGTTACGCCTTGGGCTCAGTGGTAAAATGATCTAGGCTATCTAGGTTGGACCATGAAAATGTTACCTAGGCTGGACTGAATTTACCCGGGCTATACACTAGATATTTTTTCACACCCGGGCTGAAGCCTACCCTGCCCGGGGTGTGGATCCGCCCCTGCCCAAGGGTTTACTAGGTATCTCAACAGCCCTAGGGGTTAGGGCACCCTTACAACAGAAGGAGGTAAGCACCAGTGCCGACCTATTGCTTGGATGCTGGTGGGTGAGAGCGCAACGAGCACACCTAGCCAACTAACCTTTGGCCAGGTTTTTTTCTATTTTTGTAGAACAAGCAAATCGATTGCATGTCATTATATTAAAAGAAGAAGGAAGCAACAACCAGATATAGGTCTTACATACAACGCATAGCAGAATTTAACAGCTCCATGAAAACAAAACAAAAAACCAACAAAGGCCAACTCAGAGTTAATGAACTCAATAGTGGTGAATATATCAAGGGTTCTCGTAAAAATATATGGATGCAACATCTGCAACGTAGGAATTTCATAGGAATCTTAAGTGATTTTTATAGGAAACAACTCAATTCTCATATGATTCGAAAAAATTCCTTGTTCCAAATAGTGCCTAAGTGATGGTATAATATTTTGGTTTATCTTTTACTTAATAGATTTATTATATGACTAGTTGCTTCTTGAGGTAAACTGATCGTGGATGTTGCTTACGTGCTTGGCATAGTTCAATCTTGCCTCTTAGCTGCTGAATGGAAGTTATAAAGTGATGGCAAAGATGCATCATTTATGCAATAATCAGGGGTCACGAGATGATCCACACTGTAGGAGTGATAAATTGATATTGTTTACAGTAAATCGTATTTTGCACTAGGTAAGTTTACATGAGTTTTACTTTGCACTAAATTTAAGCGAAAGTTGTGCCCGAAAACACCATATTTGGTTACACCTCATAGCTTCTAACGAAATATTGCAAGTGGAACTCACATGGAAGTGAAAAGGGTTAAATTCGACCCCAAATGATCCGCATGTAATCCCTTTCTTCTCCCTCACCCTCACACCAATCTCTCTCTCTCTCTGGTGGGGAGGCCAGCAACAGCATTGCACATGCCTAGGATCATGTCAGCAACCTTCCCTCTTAGTTCCACTACTCGCTGACGTCTCTTGATTGCACCATCATTCGACTTGCTGTGAGGCCGCCGCTCTCCATGCCACCTCCCCGAGGACATTATCCTCTCCGATGGCCTCCTCCTAGACATCGAGATTCACCGCCATCTGGTAGCATTGCCTCCTCGTGCCAAAATCTGATGCCATTTGCCAACACTTCTGCCTACCTCTGCTGCTTGACTCGCTACATGCCATGGAGAGAGAAAAGAGGTGAGGAGACTTGAGACAGGGTGAGGAAAGAGATGTGACTATCTCACTTACATATGGGGCCCATTGGGGCCAAGTTTACCTATGTCATTGACATGTAGTGCGAACAATGAAGTGTCTTGTTTGAAGTAATAGTGTGTGTCGGATGGAGGTGTTTTCTGCAACAAATTGTCATAGAACTGGTGTAAAGTGAAAGTATTCTACAAATCTGATGCAAAGTGAAACTCATGTATATTTACCTGGCGCAAAGTACAATTTATATGTAGTACAAAGGTTACCTAAGTTATAGAGTGTGTTCCTTGTCTTCATCTCAATTCACCGTGTTTTGTCTCTTATAGTTGATCAACCACTTTTTGATAAAAATATTTTCTTTATTCGTCATTTTCTCCTCCTCTTTGTTGTCTTCTTTACCCTCTTTCCCCCCTCTCATTTTTCTCTGTCCCTTCTATCTCACAATGAATTTGCTTTGCAGTTTTATGTACGTTGGCATCACCTCTTATTATTTCATTTAGCATAGATTTAATTACTCGAATTTTGGACCTTATCGCTCAACTAACTTTAGTTTCAACTCTTTTTAAGGAGACTTATATTTCGACTTATAAAATTTCTAAAGGTGAAGCTAGATGGAAACATGCTTGAACTTTGAATGTTTGGTACGTGTCCCACTGCACTGCACCTCAACTCAGGCACCGGCTGGAGTGTTTTTCCGTTTGTGTAGCCGGACCGACGGTGAGACAGACGACACGAACCCGTCCCTTCTTGGCGCGTCAGTTCACCTCGCCTGGGATCGCCACCCGTCGAGTCGAGTCCACCCCGCGCATCCTCCTCCCAGATCTCTCCGCCCATGAAGTGCCACTCCGTGGTTGCTCTCTGGTCGCCGTCGCCGCCCTCCCACCACATCACCGCCGCCGTCGCCACCCCGGCCGCGCTCTTCACCGGCGCCGCCGACGGCACCGTCCTTCACTGGCCGCTCCTCCCTCCTTCCCCGCCCCTCTGCCTGCGCCCCTCCTCCCTCCTCTGCGCCCACGCCGCAGCCATCACCGCCCTCTGCCCCCTCCCCTTCCCCGCTCCTTCGTCGCTGCTCGCCACCTGCGCCGCCGGCGTCCTCTCCCTCTTCTCCTCCTCCGCCCCCGCCTCCCTCCGCTGCCTCCGCCGCCGCTCACTCCCGCCCTGGGCGGGGTCCCCTTCCCTCGTCGCGCCCCTCCCCTCCCCTTCCGCTTCGTCAAACCCCCGGGTTGCGATCCTCTGCCACTCTCCCGACGATGGCCACGGCCACCGCCACGTGTCCGCCGTCGTGGTCGTCGACGCCCGCACCCTCGCCGTCCTCCACACCGCCTTCCACGGCGCCCTCTCCGTCGCGCCCCCTAGGGCGATCGCGGTCGCGGTGTTCGGCGACGACGATGCCGCCAGCGTTGTGCTGGCTGACGCGCAGGGGCGGGCGCAGGTGGTGCCCGTGGCGGAGGGCGCGGCCATCGAGGGGGACTCGCCGAAACGCCTCAGCGTGAGCTCGGTGTCCAGCCTCGCGTCCACAGAGGCGACGGATGGGAGGGTGGAGGCCGCGGCGTTATCTGATGATGGGAAGGTTGTGGTATTGGTGCTGAAGACGAGCTGTCTGTTGAAATGCGTAGTTGAGGGTGCTGTGCTGGGCGAGGTGTCCCTGGCGGGCACTTCGCTTTGCAAGGAGGAGGACGCAGGGGTGAAGGGCTGCCTCTCTGGAGGGGTTTTTCTCAGCGGTAGAGAGTGGGGAGCCCGTCTTTTGGAGGATGGCATTGTTATCAGGACCTTGGTGTTGTGGAGTAGCAATGGTGGTGCCATGGTGTACAGGGTTGCGGTTGGTACTGCATCGTTTGGGTGTGAGGCTGTATGTGAAATTCCTGGTATTGTATCTGAGCGAGGAGAGGGGTCATTGATTCAATTTTGCCAGTCGGACAACAGTCTTATTAGGGTGGAATCTCGCTCCTATAAGATTGCTGGGTCATTGTTGTGGAAACCATTTGTCTCCATATGGTCTATCAATCAACTAGAACTGAGTATTGCAAAGAACACGGCGAGCCCACCTTTCAGCAAAGTTCTTGGAGAAGGTGGTCTTCAGGGAGAAGAATTTAGGTCAGAGCCCTCTCATTCACTATACATGTCGGACAATGGAGTGAAAATGAGTTCATCAGACAGCAATGGATTGGGAAGGTATGGAAGGACTGTGTCTTCTTCAATGGTACTTTCCGAGGACTCTTACGCTCCATATGCTGTAGTTTATGGTTTTCATAATGGTGACATAGAAGTTATCCGATTTCTCAACCTGTTGCCAGCTGCAAAATTTGGTAGTGGAGGGATTTACCCACATATTTCTGAAAGATTCTTTATGGGGCACAAGGGAGCAATTCTTTGCTTGGCTGCACACCACATGCATGCCCACTCCGATTCCAGAAGCTTTCAACGAGCACTCATATCGGGGAGTTTGGATTGTACGATTCGTGTCTGGGATCTAGATGCTGGCACCCTCCTTTCTGTGATGCATCACCATGTTGCCTCAGTTAAGCAAATCATACTACCTCCAGCTTGGACGCATCATCCTTGGGATGATTGCTTTGTTTCTGTTGGATTAGATGGCCTTGTGGCGCTTGTTTCACTTCAAACCATGCGCATTGAGAGGATGTTTCCTGGCCATCCTTGTTACCCATCAATGGTAGCTTGGGATGGAGTAAAAGGGTACATAGCTTGTTTATGCCGCAATCTGCACTCCTGTAATGATGCAGGTACCATACTATATATTTGGGATCTGAAAACAGGTGCTCGAGAGCGACATATTAGAGGGACACCATCTCAATCAGCATTTGAACACTTTTGTAGGGGTATTTCCAAAAATGCAGTTACTGGTGGCATCTTGGGAGGGACAACTTCTGCATCTTCCTTACTTGTTCCAATTTTCAAAGGCACAAGCCTCCTTCAGTCTCATGCAAATAAAAAGGGGCTTAACCTTTCATCTTTACCAACGAACCATCACAATGCAAATATAGATTCTGTGGCTGTAAGTGCCCCAACAGCACATGATGTTAAGGGGAAGATGCCAGCTCCAGATGATGGAGATAGTTCAGGAAAGGCTGTCTTTGCCCAGAGCATAAACAAGAGAAGAAAGCATCCCATAAAGTGCTCTTGCCCATATCCTGGGATTGCAAGTCTCAGATTTGACCTCACAGCAATCATGTCAACACAAGCCATGTCAAACGACAATGGCGATAGGCAGTTCAGAGATCATCTTTGTAGTGATGATGCCAAAGAAACTGTACAGCCTGGAACTTTAGACAATACTTCTGTGATCCAAGAAATGGATAGCCCATCTAGAGAGTCAATGGAAGGCCATCTACTTCGATTTAGTCTCTGTTTTCTGCATTTGTGGGATGTTGATCGTGAGCTAGACAAATTACTTGTAGATGAAATGCAAGTTTGCAAGCCAGAAGGCTGCCATATAGCTACAGGGGTGGTAGGGGATAGGGGCTCATTTACCTTGATGTTCCCAGGGAAAGAAGCCACTCTTGAGGCAAGCTGTTTACTTCATATCCCCTTTGCTTTAAGCACACCTGAAGTCTAAACATGCTATTTTTTCTGTTTCAGCTCTGGAAGTCTTCCGCTGAATTTTGTGCTATGAGATCGCTGTCAATAGTTTCTCTTGCACAACGTATGATCACATTATCTCGTTCTTGTACAAATGCTAGCAGGTACTGGGTCATCTTTCCTTTTGTTTTCATTTGGGTTCATTTCTGCACAGTGCAAGACTGCCATCTTTCATTTGGTGTGCTGGGGTGTTGTAGAAACGAACTTTTTTTTGACGGAAAACAACAGCAACAACAAAGCTTTTTGTCCCAAACAAGTTAAGGTAGGTTAGGAATGACGTTGGCTTGCCAAGCCTAACATAACCCTCCTCCTTTTTCCTGGCTTGGGACAGCCTACGTAGAAAACTACATAAGCTACGTAGAAAATTACATAGGTGGAGTTTTTTTTTTGACGGAAAACATTGCAGAAAAAACATAGTTCAGTGAATCAACACATTGTACACATACTAAAATGTGCGAAGTCTCCAACAAGTTCGGTCTGTCTTTAGCATATCTGTACTGCAGTGTAATTCATTCAGGAATTCTTAAGTTCTTTATGTGAACACCAACTTTTTGGGAATTTTTATGTAATTGTAAGGCTGGTCTGATTGTCATTGCAGATGTTCCATGCTTCACCTAAATTATAATAGCCGTGCAAGTTCCATGTTTTACTACTTAACTATAAAAACATTTTCTTTCATGTCAGTTTCCTGAGTGAAAGTTATAGCAAGAGCATCATGAAAGATGGACTACTGTCATCAGTCCTTTGTAATTTTCCCATTACAACATAAATAAGAGCACTGCTTGCTATATTGAGATTTGGGAAGGATAGGCATGCTCTTGTTTTTGTTAAAAATGCAGGCCAGTATAATTTGAAGATAAAATGATTTGTACAATTAAAAAAGATACTTCTGCTTAATTGCCTGATTGTATTGTCTGAATCACCTTCTGGATAGCAAATTCAAGAAACTATCCTGTTGTAACCACATGTTAAATGCTTTGCCAAAAAAACACAAGGTAAATATTACACTGAAAAATAATGAGGTGAACTTAAGTATGGTAACCAGCATTTGTATTGTGTCACGTCTTGGCTGGCTTTGCCCTATCAAATCTGACATCATTGTACCATTTAATTGTTTTTTTACAATTGTGACAATATGCGCCTTTGTTGCTTTCAAGATACCATGGAATTCTTGTCCTTTATTTGTCTCATCTCCACTGTGTGTCTTGTTGCAGTGCCTTGGCAGCATTTTATACAAGGCACTTTGCTGAGAAAGTTCCGGATATAAAGCCTCCGTCCCTCCAGGTTCTACTATATCTGTTGCACACATTATTTCTTGCAGTTCTACATGATTTTTTTGACACCAACTTCTTTTTTGATCTTTACCATGAGAAAAGAAGAAACTGGAGTAATCTTCCTGTTGTTGCAGTGCTTTTAGGAAATTAAGTGATAATAGGTGACATTCTACTTAGGGTGAAATTGGCTTTAGTCAATATCTGTGACACCTCAGCCTAGTTGGTTTCCTATTGTAAATGCCAACTGGGATGTAAGCCTGAATGTTAATGTGGTTGGGCCTTGAGGTGTTACAAATGACACCAAGACATTGTCCTTGTTCCTCGTGTTTGTTGTGGGCTAGGTCTGTGGGACGTATGGTGTGTAGGGGCTGCGAGAGTGGACACAAGGCAGAACAAATGGGTTAGCGTGAGATGTACAACATATGGCTGTGTCATGGACATGGACCAGCTGCATCGGCGCACAAGGAAAGGGCAGCAGCCGGATTAGTTAAGAGATAATGTTAGTTATGATTTGATTAGATATCAATCCCTTAAGGATAGGAAACAATGATTTGATTAGATCCCAATCTCTTATAGATGGAATTAGTTATTTGTTTCCAATCTGCTTATGCCAGCTATATAAGGCTAAGCATTGTCTGATGAATAAGTCTCTGTACTGTGGTCTTTGTGGGGCTGTGGTAGTTTTTGTTTTTGATCGCTTTAGGACAAGATCCGCTTAGGACAGATATTTACCGCTTTTAGGACAGCATCTAGGATAGCATCTTAGCATATGCTTGGCTGGTTCTCACCTATAAATTTGTATCCCCAACCCTCAAAGTTGGCATGGCATTGTGTGAAAAATAAACAAGAAAATTGCCCCATCTCCTAGTGTCATCCTCTCCATGAGAGTAAGGATCTTGCTATCACCAAGAGCAAGAGTCCAACGACTAACAAGTGGTATCGAGTCTTAGTATCCTGTAGTCCGAGCATCTCCGCTCATCTCCTTCTCCGCCTCGCAGCGGCCCGGCCGAAGAGCAGCAGCTCGGCCGCCCCGCTCACTCCTCTCCGAGACGGCAAGAGCTCGCCGGCGCGCCTCTCTCCACGCAGCCCGAGAGCGCGCCATGTCCGCAGGCGCTCTCGGCGCTTCGGCCGCCTCGAGCATGCGGCGTCAAGACGGCCGAGCTCGTCGCAGCGAGCGAGCGAAGCGGCGGCAGACAGGCGCGCGCGGCGAAGCGCTCAAGGCCGGTAAATGGCGAGCGGCGCAGCGAGAGTGGAAGCTGGCGGCGGCGGCGATGCACGCGCGGCAGAAGCAGAGGTCAAGGCTCTGCTGCAGCAGCAAAGCAGCCCGGCTCTGATGATGGCGGCGACGAGGACCCTCAGTGCCGGAGAGGAGAGGCGCAGCAGCGAACGGCGCAATGGGCAGCGCAAGACGCCACGCCAGCGCGGCGGCGGCTGCATAGCGCGGACGCGCGGCGGCGCCTGGCGAGGCGCGACACGGCGGTGGCGCCTCGGAGGAGGCATGCACGGCGGCGGCGTGACGGTCGACGGAGAGCGCGCCTCACAGTAACGCGCTTCTCTCCGGTTGATGCATCGTGGTCACCACGAGTACCAGTATCGTCGAGGACGCCGCCCCGGCGGCGGGTGGCCTACTCACCAAGACCAACTACGCCGAGCGGGCTGCGGTGATGAGGTGAAGCTCAGCGCGGCATATGGGATGCGGTCCGTGACGGCGACGTCGACACGATCCGGGATCGACGGCGCTGGATGCTCATCGCCGCAGATCCGCCCGAGATGCGCTTCGCTACCAACAAGCGGATCGCCAAAGAGGCTTGGGACGCCATCGCCGCAAAGACGCACGGCGGCGCATCGCGCCGCAAGTCTACACCGCAGCACTACGACGGAGTGGAGAACACGCCTTCAAGCGGTGAAGACGTTGATGACTTTGCTCCGTCTCAACACTCTGCTGCGAGTTGGTGCGATTCGGTGGCGACACCTACGGCGAGAGAGAGAGTCGCGGAGAAGCTCTTCCGCCGCGCCCCAGAAGTACAAGCGGATGGCTCGCTCGATCGGTCTTTCTTTGGACCTTTCCACGATGACCATCGAGGAGGCGCGGTCGCATCAAGGTCGCCGACATCGATGAGCCACGAGCCTCGGGACCCGTCACCATTGGCGGAAGCTCCTCTCTCTCGGGAGCGGTGGGTGCCGGCCAAGGTGACAAGAAGAAGGGAGCCTTCTTCCACGACGGCGCCGCAGAGGCAAGCGCGCAAGCGCGCAAAGGCGCCAGCATGGCGATGCGGGCAAGCAAAGCGACGAGACGACTCTTGCCACAACCGCGGCAAGCTCGGTCATTGGGCCAAGGAGTGTCGACGACCACGACGCGCCAGCCCACGTCGCGCAAGCGGAGGAGGAGCGGCCGGTCTGTTCATTGCTCATGCGAGCATCGAACTACCTCCGGCGGCACCGGCGCAGCTGGCTCTCTCCACCTTGACGAGCCAAAGCACACGCCTCCTCGGCGGCGATTCCGCAATGACAAGACCGACGGTGGTGCCTCGACACCGCGCCACCCACCACATGACCGGGCGGCGGAGTTCTTCTCCGAGCTCGACTTCAGCGCTCGAGGCACCAAGTTCGGCGACGCCCGCTGTGGAGATCAAGGGCGCGGCTCTGTCGCCTTCGCCGCCAAGATCGGCGAGCACCGGCCGCCACCGGCGTCTACTACATCCCCGACCGCGGAACTCCATCATCGCTTGGGACGGTGGATGAGAACGGCTCGCGTGTCGAGATCGAGCACGGTGTTCTGGATTTGGGATCTTTGACGCCGCCTCCTTGCCAAGGTAACCGAGGCGCAAATCGACTCTACACTCTTCACGCCGCAGTGGCACAACCCTCGTTCTCGCGGCTCGTCGGACGACGAGGCGTGGCGAAGCGGTACGAGCGCTGGGCACCTTTTCACTTCGAGGCCCCGGCGGCTCGGTGCCACGGAAATGGTGCGAGGCTCGCCGTGCCTTGACCATGTGGGCGGCTCGCGACGTCTGCGTGTTGACGGCGAGGCGACTTTCCCCGCCAGGGCGAGTTTCCGAGCCAAGGAGAGGCTCGAGCTCGTGCACGGGACTTGTGTGGCGGTGACACCGCCACACCGGGAGACGACGCTACTTCCTGCCGCTCGTCGACGACCTCTCCCGCTACATGTGGGTGATGGTCCTCGGCAGCAAGGAGAGGCTGCAGACGCCATCAGCGCACGCAGCCGCCGCGGAGGCGAGCGCGCCGCAAGCGCGCGCGTCGCGCATGCACAACGCCGCGGTGGTCGCGTCGCATTTGCGGCGATGAGGGCATTCACGCCACTACTCGCTGCCGCATGACCGCGCAGCAGAACGGCGTCGCCGAGCAGCGCAACCAGGCGGTTGTGGGGATGGCTCGCCTCTCCGCGAGCAGGATGCTGGCCGCCTTCGGGAGAGGCGGTGGTGATCGCCGTCTACATCCTCAACCGCTCGCTACCAAGGCGCTCGACGGCGGGACGCCGTCTGAGGCTCGGCATGGGCGCAAGCCGTGGTCTCCCACTTGCGGGTCTTCGCCCTCACGCTCGCCAGGAGCACGCCACATCGGCAAGCTCGACGGCGGAGCACTCGGGAGTGTTCATCGGCCACGCGGAGGGCTCGAGGCCTACCGCATCTCGACCGTCACACAAGGCCCGCATCTCGCGTGACGCGTGTTCGACGGCGGCGAGGCCGACGGGACAAGGCGGTGGACGATGGTTCGCCTCGACTCGTGGACTTTGTTGTCGATCACGCCCACTTCGAGAGAGCGGGAGCTAGCGGCTCGTCTTCACCGAGCTTGTCCACCTCGACACCTTGCTCGCCACCGGCCCGGCGAGTGCTCCACCACCTTCGCACCGCCACGCCCCACCCTTCACCACCGGCCACCACGCTCCCGCACCGGCGGCCACACCACCGGATCGGCCCCAACGGCCGGCCCACGATGAGAGCGCATGGTGGAGTTCGCTACTCGCTGTCCCACGACGAGGACCGCGTCGACGCCTACCACGACGACGAGCCTCGCGCTTATCGTACCATGGACAACATCCTCGGCGAGCCGCCCGTCCTCGATCGGGCGCAGCGCGATCGCGAGGCGGAGCGATTTGGCATGCGACGACGGCGAGCCCCGCTCCTTCGCCGAGGCGGAGGAGACGCGGCGTGGCGTGTCGCGATGAAGCGAGAGATGGACGCCGTCGAGCGTAACCGGACGTGGGAGCCGGCGGATCTTCCCGCCGGCCACGCGCGATCACCCTAAGTGGGTGTTCGAAGCGGGATGAAGCCGGCGCCATCGTCAAGCACAAGGCTCGCTTGGTGGCACGAGGCTTCGCGGCGGGAGAGGGTCGACCGATGACGCCGCACCCGTCGCACGGATGGAGTCCGTCGCGACTCCTCCTGCGCTTAGCCGCCCAGAAGGCGGTGTGTTCATCACATGGATGTCAAGTCGGCATTTCTTAACGGCGACTTGAAGGAGGAGGTCACGTGCATCACCGCGGATTTGCGATCCCCGGGAGGAGGCAGGTGCTCGCTGCGCAAGGCCCTCTATGGCTTGCGACAGCACCGAGGGCGTGGAACGCTGTCGACTCCACCTCAAGCAAATGGGGTTCCAGCGAGCGCGCACGCAGGTCGCATCTCACGGCGGGGCAAAGGCGGCAACGCCTGGCGGTGGGTGTCTACGTCGACGACTTGGTGATCACGGCACCAAGGATGCGAGGTGGCGGCATTCAAGGAAGAGATGAAGGCCACCTTCCGGATGAGTGACACGGGGTCTCTCTTCTACTTAGGGATCGAGGTGCACGGGATGATTCCGGATCACGCCGATGCATCGCCACGCCAAGCGCGTCGTTGAGCTAGCGGGCTCACCGGCCGCAACCCGCTCTCACCCAATGGAGGAGAGGCTGAAGGCGAGCCGCGACAAAGACGGCGGAGGTGGACGCCACGCAGCATGCAGTCTTGTGGGGAGCCTTCGCTACCTCGCCACACACGACCGGACTTGGCATTCTCCGTCGGCCACGTTAGTCGGTTCATGCAACGACCGACGACGAGCATCGCCAGGCCGTGAAGAGGATCATCCGCTACGTTGCGGGGACTCTTGACCACGGCCTCCATTACCCGAGGTGTCCCGCCACGCACACTTCGGATACTGGCGGCAGCGACCACGCGCGACATCGACACCAAAGAAGAGCACAAGCGGATTCTCTTCTTCCTCGGCAAGTGTCTCGTTCATGCGGCGATCAAGCGGCGGTGGTGGCCTGTCGGTGTGAGGCCGAGTACATAGCGGCTTCCACCGCTTCGACTCAGCACTCGCTCGCTCGATCGCTGGTGATCTCTCGGCAGGGACACGGCGATGGAGCTCAAAGGACAAAGACAAGTCCGCTCTAGCCCCGCAAAGAACCCGTTTTCATGAAGCAGAGCAAGCACATCGGGTGAAGTATCATTTCATCCGAGGTCGCTTGGATGAAGGAAGCATCAAGGCAAGCTACATCAACACCACGGATCGCCTTGCGGATCTCGCCACCAAGCCTCTTGGAAGGATCAAGTTCCTTGAGCTCGCTCCAAGATCGATGGTTCAACCCTCCCACAAGACGCACGCACAAGACTTAGGGGAGAATGATGAATAAGTTTCAGATCGTGGTCTTTGTGAAATTTGTGGTAGTTTTTGTTTTTGATGGTTTAGGACAAAGATTCGCTTTTAGGACAAGACATCTGCTTTGCTTTAGGACAAAGATTCGCTTAGGACAAAGATTCGCTTTTAGGACAACATCTCGCTTTAGGACAAAGATATTGACCGCTTTTAGGACAACATCTAGGATAGCATCTTAGCATATGTTTGGCTGGTTCTCAGCCTATAAATTTGTATCCTCAACCCCGCTCACTGGGCTCAGGGGAGATCGCCGGCAGTACTACGGTGAGTAAGAGTTTAAGTAGGTGGTTGTGATGTGGATATGGGAGTGGTGCGGGGCTCTCTCGCGACAAAGAATTGAGCCTTAAAGGCGAGGTGAGGTGGTGGGAACAGGAGGCGATTCGGTGCAGGCCGCGCGTGGGGGAGAGGCGGCGAGAGCTCTGATGAGGGAGTGAAGGTGCAGGCTTGGTGGCATAGGTGGCTATGCAGAAGTTGGCGGATGATGATGGCAGCTGGTATGGAGAAATGCGCACCGGGCAGGGGGCAGTGAGCTGCGTAGGAGAGGCGCATGGGTCAAGCGGCGTGCTGCGCGAAGGCGGTGGAGTGAGGTCGGCCGAGGTGACAAGCAACTGAACGGTGGGGCCGGCTGACAATAGCTGGCAGGGTGGATGTGAACGCCTGAGGGTAGCGCGCTCGCAAAAACGGGCGCTGGCGGGCAACCGCGTGGATGGGGTGGAACGAGAGGTGGTAGGGAGGTGGCTTCCGAGAGGGCGCCAACGGATGGAGGAGATGGTTTGCAGAAGGAGAAAGCATGAACTCAAGGGGAGGAAAAATCAATTTAGGAAAGAATTTGGAATTCAAACAAAGATCCAAAATGAAATTAAAATATTTTGAATTTTGGGGTTTTCCATCCCGTGGCGAAGCTCCTCAGCACAGAGCGTCGAAAGAGCCTCGATGACTGTTAGTCATGGCGAGCAACTCAACAGTTGAGCCCTAACAGGCTCAAACTCTGGGCAAAAACGGTAGACAAAGTCATAAAGGCGAAGGTGGTCACAATCCGCCTTTTGCACTTTATGACACTCCTGGCAAAGCGGAGAGGCCAGCTCGTCTAGCTGATGCCAAAGAGCCAGGGCTCAGAAGAAGTCGATGGAAGAGTCCTCCTGGTGAACCGTCTTCAACTCACGCTGAAGCGAAAAGAACTGAGCATTGTTGCTCTGTTGGTATCGCTCACGCAAATATTTCCAGATCTAACGAGTAGACCGTAGACCAACAATACCTGGCTTAGGGATGGCAATCGCGCGGCGTGCATCGGTAGTGCTCGCCATACCCGCACCGCGACCCGATTTACGCCACGGATACTGCAAGGATGACGGTGAAATTCTCGCCCATACCGCCGCTCGCGTACCGCCGCCATTGGCATACCCGTTACTCGCGAACTGAGAGTCATCATCTGAGAGTTAAACTAATGACAGATATATATATATATATATAAGCAATAGCTGTTGTTAGGAAATATAATAGCTATCAAAAAGTTTATAACAATCAATAGCAATTAGAGATATGCAAAAGTTTATAACAATCAATAGTAATTAGAGATATTGCTATAATTGCGCCATTTGTCAATCTATATCATGTAAAGCAGGCGGGCGATTCTGGTGGAGCTTACCTGTACCCATGCCGATTTACCCGACGGGTAGAGTGTTCCCCCTATTTCTATGTTCGTGGGTAAAGAAAATATCCCATACCCGGCTCTATTAAGATATTTACCCACGGGTATACGGGTAAATGGGCATAATTGCCATCCCTAACCTGGCTGGATAGAGTCGTTGACGCTGACCACTAGGATGGCTCAAACATGGGCCTCATCAACACATCAACGCTCGAAAGCATCGATAGCATACTAAAATGCCTCAGTAGCAGCAGTCTCTGCCTCCTTGGCGGCCTCATCTTCTGTAGGAGGTGCAGAAGTAAGTTGCATGGGAGGAGGCTGAACCAGCAATGGTGCGCTCGGCAGTGGCCGAGGGGGCGACGGCGCGTGGCTCCAGGCGGCATGGTGGTTGGGACGATGGCGACGCGCGGGGTGGGGTTTGGGGGTGACGGTGTGCGTCGTCGGCGGTCGGGCTTGGCGACAGTGCGCAGCTCCAGGCGGCGCGGTGGTCGGCAACGGCGGCAATCGGGTGGCGATGGCGAGCGGCGGTAGATTGGCGTCGGTGGTGACGGTCGACGGCGACGGAACGCGGGCGGCGATGGGATGGCAGCGGAAGGTGTTAGGCTGTGCCATAGCTTTGATACCATGTTATAATTGTGTATTTATGAGGCCTAATGGTTATTATATGTAAGGAGTACAAGGGGATATTGCAAGAGAATATACCATACACAAATAAGGAAACAAAGGCATATAAGGAAACAAAAGAATTCCTATCCTATTTTAACATGTATACTTGGTTAGGATGGCTGTGTCATTTTACCTTTTGTAGAGAAAGCACATCTGTTTCAGGAGTTTGCAGGTGTAAATAATAACTTCTAGAGTATATAATCTATAATGCTGAATTTGTAACAGTATCCAGATAGGAAGAGTTGTCCAAACAAAACTTTTGGATAAATGTTGGCCCATTATTTGAATTATTTACTGTATTGCTACATATCTCCTATGTAATCATGTCTGATGGTATGTCTGAAATTGCATCTGTATTCCACATATAGCAGTTTTTCTACAATACACATGCATCAAATTGTAGATTTGTTTTATGCACCCATGTTCAATCCATTTTCATCTCCACCTTTATAGTAGTCAAGACTTATCAACCATGAGTCGGAAAAAAATCGCATAGAAAACAATTTACCTTCTTTATAGTGATGTGACTCGTAAGCTAGCTTGTTGTGAGCTCCCAGGTGAGACCTTGGCATGGATTATTGTTGGGGAGACACGATGCATGGTGTCAATATATTTGAAAACTCCCTTTTGATTGGGAATTATTGATCAGTAAACTGTGCTGATCGTAGTATTGATCATATTTCACCACTTGCTTCTATTCTAGCAAGGGTTTGAAATGACAAACTGCTTTCATTCTACTTATACAGGGTTGGGGTACCCCTGTGACCTCTCTTCAGTTCATTTATAAATTTTCATTGTAGGAAATGAATTAATCTGACTTGGTACTTTTTTATACATACTTCTGCATACTCGTTTTTTCTTGCAAAATACATGAAAACACCGCTATATGCTTGTAAATATAATTTGTTAAGTGGGAAGGCCAACTAAATGTGATCGGTATATGTGTTTACAGCTTCTGGTGAGCTTTTGGCAACATTCTTCTGAACATGTGCGAATGGCTGCACGTTCCATATTTCACTGCGCAGCTCCCCGTTCTATTCCACAACCCCTCCGTATACAGAAAAACAAAATACCTGATGTCCACTTGTTTTCATCTGATCATATGGACAATCTTATCCCGGCCATGCAGAGTGCCTCAGTGTCTAGTTATGGACAGTTGAAGGCGGATGGTGAAAATCTTGACACAGATGACAGTGATACTTCTGAGATGAACTCATGGTTGGAATCATTTGAAAATCAGGAGTGGCTATCTTGGATTGGAGGGACAAGTCAGGATGCAGTGGCATCAAATATCATTGTTGCAGCTGCTTTCGTTGTTTGGTACCCGAGCATTGTGAAGGCTAAGCTTGCAAATTTGGTTGTTAATCAACTAATCAAGTTAGTTATGTCGATGAATGATCGGTACAGTTCAACAGCAGCTGAACTTCTAGCAGAGGGAATGGAAAGCACATGGAAAGCCTGTTTGGGTACTGATATCACTCATTTTTTGAGTGATGTCCTTTTCCAGATTGAGTGTCTAAGTAGTGCACCTTCTAGCAATGCCATCTATAAAACTGCAGTTGCTGTTACAATGCGGGAAGCATTGGTTGGTACCCTTTTACCAAGCTTGGCTATGGCTGACATAATGGGATTTTTTGGTGTAATAGAAAGCCAAATTTGGGCTACTTCATCTGATTCACCTGTTCATGTAGTTTCACTCAAAACTCTCATCCGAGTAGTTCGAGGCTCTCCGAAGGCCTTGGCTTCTTATCTTGACAAGGTATGCAGTGTTTGTTCCTTTTACACATTGTAATTTTTTTAGAGAGGATTGTTGTGGTCCTTATGCATTGTTGCTTCCAACCTTATAAGAGCAATTTTAATTTTGTATTGCAATACTTTTGTTTGTTAAGAAGTCATAACCTTAAAGTTTACCAATGTATTCAATTTGAAGTTTCATATAATATGATGTTTTTATAGCAAACTCAGATTGCATTTGGTACAACATGATATTTGTAAACCTCAAATGAATGTTGGGAAATACAAATAGAACCTGTTTTGATCAAGCTAGAAAACATCTGTAATTTATTATGTGTAATCTTAACTGAATTCTTCGTTTCTTTTGGAATGGGGACAATTGAGTAGTGTAGTCATCTTAAAGCTCACAACCCACAGGTCACGAGTTCAAATCCTGGAAAATCACAGTAACCCACCCACCCGACCTGTGGTTGGTGGAGCTAGAGAGCCGAGGTGACACGCTGTTGGGCTACACAATGGTTGGCCTTAACTGAATTCTTCTGTGTTTTGATAAACAATACTCTTTTGCATCAAAACAGTTCTGGCCTATCAGTTAGAAATTAAGAGGTTGAAGTCAAGTACAAAGATTTTCCAGGCCTTTTGATTTACTTCCTTCTCATAAATTGATAATTAACTTCTCTGGTGCTTTAACCTTTTCAGTGTATAAATATATATTTTCAAATATGTTAATGTACAAAAGAAAAACTCAATTCTTTATAGTTCTTATATAATCAAATATTCGTGCAGGCAATCAGCTACATCCTACACACTATGGATCCAAGCAATTTAATAATGCGTAAAGCTTGCATTATTAGCTCAATGATGGCTCTAAGAGAAATTGCACGTGTATTTCCAATGGTTTCTCTCAATGAATCAATGACAAGATTAGCTGTTGGTGATGCTATTGGAGAGATTCATAATGCCACAATTCGAGTTTATGACATAGAAAGGTATGTAGGCTTTTGTTATAGACGTGGGCCTTGGGCCAATCGGGTTATTATTAGGAATAAGAGATTGGTTTCTATTTGAGTTAGAGATTGGTTTCCTTGTATTAGAGATAGAGTTAGAGATATGATTGGAATTAGATTCGATCTGTTAGAGGGAGCCATCTATATAAAGGGGCTACCGCATGCTATTGTAATCAAGCAGAGTAATAATAAAGTCTTCCTAGTCTAAAGTCTCTCCTCTTCCTACGCCGACTCCATCCGCCATCTTCTTGGTGGTGTTTACTGCTATGAACCGAGGTTCATAACAGATTGGTATCGAGCGATCGATCCTTCCCACGACTTGCTACCATGGTTTCGCGATTCGCCCATCGCGAGTCGTTAGCCATGATAAAAGCTAGCGCCAACGAGTTGGCCAGCATCAACAAGGAGATAACGGACAGCCTTCTCAACGTGCATGCCATCCTTGAGAGGATGGAGAATCGAATGAAGGAGCAACAAGAAACAAAGAGCAAGACACATGATCATCCAACATCAGATCTTCAACAACAACAACAAGAACAGCCACAGCCACCACCGGCTCGTCCTCACAATCCGCAGCAGCGCCCTTCATCGCGAGTATCGCGGGCTTCTTCCGCAGATGTTCCGGCGCGTCAAGACGATCTTGGAGCCAACGCCGCGCCATCCCCGTCCTCGCGGCCGACGTCGTCGTCACCGCCGTCCTCCATGGTCGCCGCCGGCCGCCCGCCACCGCCGCAGGACCGTCGGCGCCGAGCCGGATCGCCGCAGCGTCGGCGCCTCCATTCAACAACTCACCCGCCGCCGCTGGCGCGCCGCCGCCGCCACGACGCTCGCTCGCCACCGCCGCCCTCCTCACCGCCGCCGGCCGCCGCCGCCGCCGCCGCATGGACCGTCGGCGCCGAGCCGCCTGGCCGCCCGCCGACGGCTGCGGCCGGCCACCCGCAAGCAGGCCGCCGCCATCGCCGGGCCACTCGCCAGATCCGCTGCCGTCCGGTCGTGGTCGCCTGCCGTGGCTAGATCCGCCGCCATCCCGGCCGCCGTCGGCCGATCCGCCGCCACCGCTGCCGAGTCATCGATCCCGTCGCGGTTAGCCTCCGCCGCTGGTTCGCTCGCGCCGCTCGATCGCCGCCGCCGCCGCCGCCGGACCGTCTCCGCCCTATCGCCGCCGCCGCCGCCGCTCCGGCCCTCCGTAGCTTCGCGATCTGAGCTGGCCGTCGCAGCCGCTTACGCCGGCCGGCGCGCCGTGCCGCCGCACTGGCCGCTCCTCCGCAGCCGCCGCTCGCCGTGCCGCCGTCCTCTGCTGCCGCTGCTGCCGCCGCCGCCGCGCCTGGCGCCAGTTTCGCCCTCGGCCGTGCGTTCGGCCGTGGGAGTTGCGGTCGGTTTAAAACCGACTGCTAGGTTAAGTTAGGTGAAAAAATCAAAAAATCAAAAAAATCAAAAAAATCAAAAAAAATAAAAAAAAAGAGAATAATTATTATTTTGCAGGCATTATATTTCCGAAGGCGTTACATTTCGTCTAGCTTTGTTCCGCGTGGATCCGCCGTCCGCTCCATCCACGCAAAGACTCCGCCACCGTTCGTCTTCTATAGCAGCATCGAAGGTCTTCCATTGACCACCGATTAGCAGCTCGAGGACAAGCTGCTTGTCCGGGAGGGGTGTAATGTTCTGTTATGAACCTCAGTTCATAACGGGTAAACACCACCAAGAAGATGGCCGGATGGAGTCGGCGTAGGAAGAGGGGAGAGACTTTAGACTAGGAAGACTTTATTATTACTCTGCTTGATTACAATAGCATGCGGTAGCCCCTTTATATAGATGGCTCCCCCTAACAGATCGAATCTAATTCCAATCATATCTCTAACTCTATCTCTAATACAAGGAAACCAATCTCTAACTCAAATAGAAACCAATCTCTTATTTCTAATAATAACCCGATTGGCCCAAGGCCCACGTCTATAACAGCTTTCAAGTTGCAGAAGGTTGTTTTCACCACGCTGTTAAATTATTCATTTTCTCCCTTTTGGTATTGAATTGACTTGCTATTCATACTTTTTATATGGTGTTATGCTGTGGACATTCATTCAACCCCCTAAAAATGTACATGCAATTATAAGATTTTATAAGATGGTATCACCAAGGTTCAAAACCCGAATCGAGGGAATCTGGCCGACAAAGTGACTGTGAATCGGTCGGTTACCGGAAAACCCGGAAAAAAACCGTTCAAAATTCGTGACTCAAAATTTGAATTTGGGTGGTTTGAAAACCAGTATCTGTTTTGTAACTAAAAACCACTTAAAAATCGAGAACAACTAAAAACGAAAAACCAAGTTGGGAGTACAATAATTGAAGCATATTTAACTCATATAATAGATAATTTAGCACCAAAAGACTTAGGAAATGTATTAGACCTAAAAATAACCTGGCAGGTTATTTTTACTAGTTCCCACCGTAAATCCGATTCGCACAAGAATCGCCGGTTTTTTGAACCCTAGGTATCACCGCTTTTATGATGTGTGCTGACTTGTCACGCTGTATGAGTAATCTTTTTGTATTTACGTAAGTAGGTTTGTCTTTGGGATACCACACAATATTCCTTTTTCTTTCTCGCTTCATCAATTGTCTTTCGTGTTTGAATTACCAATGGTATATTGATTTAGAAAGTACTGTTGATATTCTCAATGAAGTTATATGTTCACACTTTTCTCTTGAGAATTCTTGAAGAATAAAATATTTGAAAGATCTTTTGGAAAGGATTTTGTTTATGTGGACCCAAATAATATGCTAAATACTCTGTGGAATTGATTTTTAATTAAATATATGATATTAATCGTACTCTTTGTAGTGCTATTGCTGATTTGCAATCATGAACTTGAACCATGAGTTCTCACCAAATAATAAAAACTTGAACTGGGAGGCATTACTTTATACTACTTTCATCTTTATTTTTTTCCCCATTTTTTCCTTGGCAGTGTCACAAAAATAAGGATTCTTGATGCAAGTGGACCACCAGGTCTTCCAAGCTTGCTTGAAGGATCGTCGAATACAGCGACAACCATACTGATAACAGCTTTGAGTTTCTCACCGGATGGACAGGTTTGATATTGCTACCCGCATACTAGGATCAGAATGCTTTAAATGAAATACATATCATGACATATCATATATGTGAACTTATTCTATATCGATATTCGGGGTGCAAGAAACCCAGGGGTATAAGAAAAGGAATGCCTTCCCCGGTCATTTTCTCAAATATCTTGGTTTCACTCCATGTATTGGTTTAAAATCTCAATGCTATCCTGTCCAAAGGAAGCCTATGGATTTGGATTCTAATTCTTTCGCTATACACCCAAGGTGATTAGGCCAAATGCACTGAGTTCAAACAAGCCTGATGGGGTTGCATGGTTCTTCAATTGCTTAATTGATATCTGTTGTGATCATATTCCTATTGAAATGGTTATATGGCATACGTACCTTTTGCATGAAGTATAAATCTCGATGTATTGGTTGCTATTTGTAGTAAAAAAAGGTGGTGGCTTTGGCACTTTGCCAAAATATTGTTTTTATATGACAAACATAATCAGCTTTATTTTAAGCTATATGTCGTTTTGAGCTATTTGGAGATGGTTTGGACATCTCCAGTGGAGACCTTCTGAGGCACGGGTACATAGTGGAATTTTGAGATGTACTGAAAACGTAAAAAGAGGTAGAGGTCGACCAAAATTGGGGTGGGAGGAATCATTTAAAAGAGATTTGAGGGATTTTAATGTATCTAAAGATTTAGCCTTGGATATGAGCGCATGGAGGTTAGCGATCCACGTACCGAAACCATAAAAAGGTTTAGGGGCAGTGCTTTAGGCTCTCGGCTCAGATGATAGAGTTTTAGCTTTGTAGGTTTTATTACAAGGCTCTTGTCTTTTTAACCCTAAGAAGGTTTTATTCCTAACCTACTTTAACTTATTTATGACAAAAGGCTTTGTTGTTGTTGTTCTAAGCTGTAAATCTTATATACAGGAATTCAACTTTGTAAATTGACAGCAGCTTTTCCTCTTTTTTTCCCTAGGGTCTTGTGGCCTTCTCGGAGAATGGATTGATGATTAGATGGTGGTCTCTAGGTACTGCCTGGTGGGAGAGGCTCAGCAGAAGCCTTACTCCTATCCAATGCACAAAGCTTATCTATGTTCCTCCATGGGAAGGATTTTCACCCAACTCAGCTCGCCTAAGTATAATTTCTAGCATCTTAGGACATGATAAACATCAAAATTCAGAGGTATATTTTCTATTATTTTCTTCACTGATTATGTCATATTGTTTAGCATTGGTGGAGCTATACTGTTAAGCATGTCTATTTTGTAAGTTTGAGTCTTGCCAGTGCAGGTATGGCCATACAGTTGACCACACATACCATTCGCTGTAATTTCACATATGCACTGGCACTGCTTATAATAACTGGGGGCAGGATTTTGTGTAATGTATTGACTAAGCTCAATGGACCTGCAAAGAAATGCATGGAAATGATTAAAGTTGTCAACAAATTAAGTTCATATAGCCCTTAGAACTACCTGAATCCCAATTGATCCATCATTACAAAGAATAGTGCTTTGATGCTGTTCCTATTCGCAAGTCAGATGGCTGCAATTGTAGTTCAGTCATCCTGATAACCAGTAGGAGTGGGATTGTTTCAAAATATTATTTGAAGTAGTTGTGAAAATAAAATGCATTAGTGGGTATTTAACCCACTATTTTCTGAATCTCCTGGTTTTAGGCTGAAATCTAGCATAGTTAAAATGTAGGTGTTAAGTAAAAAAATCTTAACTTTCCAAGCAAATGTGAGGAAACAATTGGAAACTGATACCGGATCTAGGATGGTTCTTAACACTAATATGAACTATGGTGTTGAATTTCATGTCCATGCCAATCACCATGATCAGAACTCTGAACTTTTTAGATAGAATTCACTTGGTTGTAACTTGGATGATATACAGTATAAACCGCATCCCCTTGCAAAAGATTTGTTTCCCCTTGTCTTCCTGTTTTGAGTGGTCTGGTTCTGGCCAAAAGTAGGTTCTGCTACTCTAGGATCTAGTCTGAAATGTATCAACCAGTGTTCTGAAAACCAGAACTGGCCCTAAAATCGGAACCAGGCTGGCTCCGGATTTCGCCCAGTTACCGGACAAAAACTATCCCCCTTTTTTGGTGCAATTTGAAATTGAAAAATCTAATGAATGGAAGTTGGGAATTTTCTATGGAAGTAGTGTAAAAAGGGGTTTAGCGGTGCTGGTTTCTGGAACCTTGGTACCAACGAAGTTTTATTACAATCTTTTACTTCTTAAATACTGGCCATGAAATTCTAGTATAACTGTATAAGAGTAACTAGAAATTTCCCAAACAAGTTGTATTGAACAAATTGAACTTGTGTAGAGAGTGATTTGGGCATGAGTACTTGTAGTTGGGAAAAATGAATTTACTAGAAAACGAATCTGGCAATACTGTGTATTCACATTCTTACAAGTTGCTTATTTTCACTCCGAGAACTGATTGGAAGGTAGAGGATGATGGAAAATCTTAAGGATAAAGTTTGTTTCCCCTTCCAAGGATTCAAAAACCGGATACGGCAAAAATATCGGACCCCCTTGGTACCGGTCAGGTTCAAAATCCCGGCGGTTACCGGCCGGTAACCACCGGTTACCGTTTTTACCGGTGGAGACCGGTAACCGAAAAGACCGGTCGGTATCAATTTTTGAATTTCGAATTTTGGCCGGTTTTTTCCGGTTTTCCGGTTACCGGTTTCAAAACATCTCAAAATTCAAATTTTGACCGGTTTTTCCGGTAACCGCCCAGTTACCGTTACCGGCCGCCGACCGGGATTTATTCCGGTTCCGGTATTTGGAACCTTGGTACCGGTTACCAGCTTTAAACCAACCAAATTTCATTAAACAAAATTTAAACTCAAAATTTGAATTAGACCGGTTTTTGGCCAGTTACCCCTGGAATTACTGTTCATCAATTTAAATTTAGAACCTTTTCGGACCTTTCTTTTCCGGTCTTGGCTGGTAACCGGCCGGTTACCGCCCGGTTTTTTTATCCTTGCCCCTTTCCCATATCATGTTTTGTCCCTTTTATCTGGTGTTTGATGTGAAAGTATTTAAGTATCATCGTCAATTCCTTTATTATTTATAATACTGGCTATATTTCATTTAAACTTGGTAATTGTCATTCTCTTCAATCTTCATGATGTTGGTAGTTGAAGGCACAATTCCATCTAGTTCTCCATTGTCCTTGGGAAATCATATACATCCTGTTATTGCGTTATGAAATATATATATTTTTGGTCTTGGGCTTTGCAGACTAAGACAAAAGAACTAGACAAGGCTGATAATTTGAAGCTGTTGCTACACAATCTTGACCTTTCTTACCGCCTACATTGGGTTGGTGGAAAGACAATTAAACTGACAAGGCATGGCCAGGAGTTGGGTGTATTTCAGTTGTGATTAATGATTATGGCTTATCGATGCTTCATGAATCTTGTTGAGTTGCTTTGGAGTTTTTATAGACAGCTGCACTGACGTATGATCAGTGTGTTTCAAAAGTTTGGCCAGAACCATCATGCAGATCATGTAAGCCACTTCACTGTTCAGTCAATTATTAAAGCTTTTCCTGTGCATCTAAACAATGCATTACACGGGTTCCTAATGCACTATAGATAAAAACTCAATGCAGCACCACTTTCTTGTTACAGGGTTATTGCTTACATGGGGGTTTCTGGAAGGGGCTGTTCTGTTTCACCATCAGGCTCCAAATGCAGCCAGCGTGCTTTCTTGTTGGCAGTGATTTGCATGCTACCATGATATATGTCTTCAATGACAGATCAGATATACTTAGGAGTTAGTGCCAACCTAACGTAGAGTTGTAAGTTACATTCTTTTCTTTCAGAAGTCAAATGATATTTGGTACAGTACAACTGTGCTACACTTGTGGTCTTTCTTCCTGCATTGAGCTTTCAATGATTCTAAGTTTATACTTATGCTTGCTGTTAAGAGCAACATTTAAAATGCTATTATTGAGAACTTAGAGACTTTTGAAAAAAATAATGTGAAAGCCCTGGTCCTGAAAAAGTCCGATCAAATTTAAGTATTAATATTGTCTGTCATTTGGCTGGTAGTACCACGGTCATGTATATGTGTTTTGCGTATAATACAATAATAATTTGTATGTCATGTTTTACTTGATTTTAAGGCAGAGATTACAACTAGTAATAAGCAATCGCTACAGACAACTCAGTCTTCGCCAAGTGCTTGTGCTGTTTTTTTAATAGACCGCTCATATGTTAATTGTTCTACAGTATAGTTCGTGGGTCCTATCAGGAGCTTCTCAACTGTCAGGTGAAAGTTTCAAGACTTGAAGGACGTCGGATTCCGGGAGTCACTTGTCTCTGGAGCTCCAGGCGCACAACTTTCTTCAATCTGCTGCTCTGTGATCAGTATTATTACAGGCACTACCTGAAGGGATCCACGTGTGCGAATTTAAGTTCAGGTTGTAATCTTGAGATGATCGGTAGCAAGGGAACATTTCACCAAAGCAGTTACACCTTTGTTAATAACCGAGTGGTTAAATTATGATTTATCTTCTATAGAAATGATTTTTGAACGCTTGCCCTCCCTCTGTGCCTTTGTAAGAATGTGCTTGACAATAATGTATCACTGAGCTGGGTGTAAACTGTAAAAGAATGTGCCAGACAAGAACGTTGTATAGTGTGAACTGTAAAAGAATGTGCCTATGTAAGAACAACATTTTGGGCGTAAGAAAAATCGGCAAAACAAATTAAAAGGATGGAAAATGGATGCAATGAAATTTGAATGCAAATTCAAAACTCATTCAAAACCAAAATCCATATTCCAATTAAAAGGAAGTACAATCGGCAAAACAAATTGAAAATGAAAATGATACACTTTTTAGAATTTTGCCAGATAAAAAATCAAATTCCAAAACCAAAATCATATTTGAATTAAAAAATGGAAACCAAAACCAAATTAAAATTAAAAAGGAAATAAAATTGAAAATAAAGAAATTCGCCTTGGGCAGCCCATCCCCTTTCTTTCTCCTTTTTCCTAGCCCATCTCTCCCTGGCTCAACTGGCCCTCTTCCCTCTTTCTTTGTCCCCCCTCTCTCCTTCCTTAGCTTTTGGTCGAGTTGGCCTGGCCTAGCCGTGTGCCCGACTATGCCTGTGCGCTACATTCGTGCCTCTAACTCAGCCCGTGCGCTGCGCTCGCGCCTTTGAGCCGCTCGTGCCTGCGCTGAGTGCGCGATGCGCTCGACCTCACACATGTCACACCGAGCTACCCTCGCCCGCACTACGCTCGTGCTCGATTGGGTCGCACTCACCGTGTGCCACGCAGCCCATCCCGCGCGCTCGCTCACGCAGTGTCGCCCCACATTGAGTCAGCTCGCACCATGCACCGACCGCGCTAGCTTTGCGCCTCTATTCACATCATGTCACCCGCGCCATTCCGTACCTACTCCTATCACGTTGTCACGCCAACACCCTATTGCGCCCATACCCGCCTGCCAACCACTCCCATCTCCTAACCGTCGCATAAACACCACGCTAGCGCCCACATGCGCCCATCTCGCGCGGTAGCCACCGTGCCACCTGTGCATAGCGCCGCCACCACCCTCCTCGGCTATTTAAGCTACCCCGACCTCCCTTACTTGGCCCTCACTCTCACTTCACTCCTAGCCTCACCACTGTTCGAGCTCACAACTCGGGAACTCATCGTTGCACGTCGGTCGAACTCGTCGCCTCTACCTCGTTGTTCCAAAGAACCAAATTCGTTCGCATCACATCATGTTCCACTACTCTCTCACTATTTACCATCTCCCAATTTCAAAGCTAAGTCATCTCACCCATTGGAATGTCTTCTTCCCCTATTCCGGTTGAATCGATCGTCACCGCCGCCATTGCGCCCCCGGTGATCTCCGGTCCAATTCCTCCGAGGTGGAGCATCTCTCCATCATCCTCTACCTCCCCGACCCTAAGAGGAGCTCCTATTCACCCTAGGTCGCCACCACCGTGCGCCACACTCGCCGCCACGGATCATCGTGGCTAGGCGCCCATAGCTCCTCCGTGCCCACCGACTACCTTGGTACATTCTACTCATCCTCCTGATGCTCATGCTCCCTTTCGTCTTGCCCCTCTTCCATTCTGGTGCCACCGCCCCCTTTCCCCTCTCCCACCCAGCCACCGTGGACCACTCCAACCCATCTCTGCTCCACCCCAGGCCATGGTGCCGCCAATAATGGCTAGCACTAGTCCCCAACAAGCCATTTTGGTCACTGCCATTACCTCTCTAGCCATTGCTCGCTATCATCATCGCTGCCAGAACCGATGCACCGCCCTCCCTTGTTCGACTCTTTGCTTTGTTCTCTCTCTGTGTATGACATGTGGGCCTAAGCACTATTCATGGTCCCACATGTCAATGTCTATTTCCTTTTTCAATTAGAAAACAATTTAGGAAAATCATAAGTGCATATCAATAAGAATTAAGGAATTAATTACTATAGGATTAAGCCATATATGTATATACATACATATGTACGTATATATGTAGGTACATACATATGTATATATAAGAAAATAATTTCATACTCTTGGAAGTACGTACTCCTACTTGTTATATATACCATTTAAATGATATTGTTATATCTATTTATTCTTTTGAGTATATTCTAATGATTATAAGATACTCCAAAGTGAGTTACATGAAAATTTTCATCAAAGTCCACTTTTTATAGCATAATTAGTGTATGTACTCCTTTTATATATGAAAAACGGTATATAGCAAAAATAAAGGATTTCAATAAAAAATTTTCAACAAAATTATATTGGAGTATCTTAGAATTAGTATTTAAGTATAATGAAAGTGACAAATAAGTATAACATGTTTATTTAAGTGGTATATTGACAATAGGGGAGTACGAAAAAGGTTTCATACACACACATACTTACATATGTGTATATATATATATAGAGAGAGAGAGAGATAATTAATAACCAGTGCGTAGATGTAAAATACGCAGAGAAGTTACTGATGTTTCTAAATGAAGTTATTACCAAATCTTCACAGTGCCTGAAAGTTATTGACGTTTTTGAATGAAATTATCATCGGTAGCGAGTGAAGTTGTCGATTTAACGCTTAAAGACACAATGGTGGTAACTTTTCTCACAGCCAGTAATAACTTTTCTTATAGCTGGTGATGACTTTCCAAGGCACAAAACTGCACGCACAGAATGCGCAAGCACAAAATAGTACTACCATGTATGTGTGTGTAGGAAGTCTCTTTTCTACTACCGGGTATAGTTACTCCCTATGTCGTATCTCACAAAGTAGGAAATATCTCGCGTAACGGAGGGTATGTACGTGTAGTATATGAGTATATAAGACCATCTAGATGGTATGTATACTTTTTTAAGGTGGTGTATACAACTTTTTAACATACTCTTTTTTATGTACAAATATGAAGATATTAGCAAAATATGACTAAAACTATATGCTCCTTTGCAATTTTTTTCATGTGGTTGGCATTGAAGTATCTTAGAATTAGTATATGAGTATACCTAATATGATATAAGGAGTATATTAAGTTTGTCTAGGTGATATATGATGCCGAAATAGGACACCATGGTGTTAGGTTACCATGATTAGTTAAAAAATAAAATTCTATATCTTTATGAGGCATTTTACCAAACTCATAGTGGGCAAGTTAGTTGAATGTATGCTTAAGCTCCTACCCGCGCCCCGCCCCAATCTAGACTCCCAAGCCAAGCCCTTCCAAGCTGCCCCACCCGCTTGCACACGTTGCCCGCCGCAGTGCCACACAACGCATGCCCATTGCCTATGTCGTATCGCCTACTGTTGTGCCAGCTTGCCCCTGCAACGCGGCCGTACGCACACAGTCATGGATAGCTAGGGTTGCACCGGGGTAGCCGGCTCTCACGTCCTGGCTAACACTTGGTGGGTTCTTGCAATCTTGGAGAATTCTGAAAGAGAAATAGAAAAGGAGTCGTTCAGAACTACAAGAACTGAAATAGAATGGGGGGCTGGGCATGAATTAGGCTAGATGCAATGCTCGATTTCGAATAGAGGTTTGATACAAATAAATTCCCCACCTAGATGCCCATCTATCCCCTATCTCCCTCCTTGTTAACATGGATGTCTTCACCGCCCGATCCAGTCGGCGGCCACATAGTACGTGTTCCTAAGACAACAACTACACGCCGTGAGCGTCCATTACCACCTCCCCATCGCCGGCCGGTTCCAAGCTGCTTGCCTCCATATCCCGTTAAAAGTGGCGACTTTGGTCGAGAGGTGAAGGCATGGTGGGCGGTTGGGTTTTGGGAGATGAAGGAGTGAGGATGTGGGAAAGGCAGTTAAAATCGACTTGAGGCGAGGGAACGGAACGAAAGGCACAATGGCGAGAGTGATTCAGGGAGGGAAGTTGTGAGGAAACTGAAGAAGGGCTGATGATGTGGGTCCACCTATCAGCGCACATTAGAGGGGAGAGAGAACGGACGTACGACCATCAACTCATCTTTTTTAAGTAGTATAAGTGTGTGTTGTATTGTTCTTGTAGATAAGAATATATGATTTTTTTTTTATTTTGCAGGTAAACATAAGATTGATATATGACGTTCTTCGTCCAAAATTTTCCTAAGTTTCCGAACTGATTTTCCATCTCCTTAATTTATTCATGCATTTTATTTGACATTGATATTGCTAGGATCCAATCTTGACCCATTCATATAAGAAGCTCTAGGCAAGAAGTTGTTATAGTTGACCTTTCTTTCATTCTTATCTCCAGGTGCTGATCGAATAGCTAGAGCATTCGCCGGCAAAAGCTTTTGTTTATTTGATAAAATTAAGTGTGCGTGTCTTGACTACTGTATTACTTATGTGCGAATTAGCTAGCTCATGGTGGACGTACAACGAGAAGTACGGATACTTATCTAGCAAAGACAATTTTCGAAGGAAGAGGTAGTACCTTTTAGGCTGTGCATGTACTTAATTGCATGCTTTGTTTAATTGTTAGGTTTTGTTCCTGCATTATTCGGTAGTAGTGATCAATTTGTGTTGAGGCAAGTACTCTGGCGATCCGAAGGTACCTCGAGGATACAAGGAAGGCACCAAATACTACACGCATTGTTGGAAGTCTTGTGTTGTTTTGTCTGAAAAATAGTGTTTTATGGCCGAAATTGTACTGTAGTTAGTTGAAATTGTATTGTAGCTGAAGATGATTTATTTGGTATAATTAAATTTAAAAAAATAAAAATAGAAAAAAAATATGTTAGCTCATCATGGATAATACAAACGAATACGAAAAAAAGAACCGGAAAAAAAGCTCAAAAAACTAAAAGTTCAGAACAAGATGAAATTTATAAATAGTGAAAAATAAGTTAGAAGTCAGAAACTCAAGTCGAAATAAATAGGGCATAAAAGTTCCCTCAGTTTCAATGCCTTTTTTTTCCATCTCGCATCATGTACGTATGTGACGTCAATTAATTGTGCTACATCAACCTTGACCCATTCATAATATTGATCATAATAGTGATCTTGTTGGCTAAGAAAATCTACGGCTGGCGTGCATAGCCCTATCTAGGCAAGAAGAGAGCCTAGCTTCATCGTTAATTGTATTTAATGGACAACTTCCCATGCATCTCGCCTCATGATGCTGACCAAATATTAGGTCAGTTCTTTTTCTTATGACTTCTTTCAAAAAATAGACAGAATGGTTTTTCTACCATCGTTTTGAAGCGGTTTATCGGGACAGTTTTTTTAAAACGGTTTATCGACATTTAATTCATTCATATAAGAGCTCACATTAAGATCAAAAATCAAAAACCGTAGCTATAAACCATAAACCGCGGTCGAAAAGAATCCGCCCATAATTGTCAGTTATCAAATGGCAAACTCTGTTAAAGTGCATGTGGCATTGTTGTCCACTGGATTAGATAAAGAGTTGATTGGTTGGGTTGTGGTCGTACAGAGAAGTACGGCAGCTGATCTAATGAAGATAATTTTAAATAGCAAGTGTGTACTTAATTATTGAGTTGTGCACTGAATTTTCTTAATGTTATGCCAACGGTCGTCAATTTAAAATTGGTTATACCTCACTCAGGAAAAAAAATGGTTATACCTTCTCTCATGGAGGAAAATATTAACAGATAGATGTGCTCACGAGCCTCACCTCAGAAGCATAGGCCATACGTCAATGAGATGATAGGGTTGTGAATTCTGAATTATCACCGAACAGAGTGGCAAATCCTCACTTTTCTTAATTTCCATATGTTCATCCCTTTCTGATTGCTAAATGCTAATTGGTGCATGAGAACGTCCAAGAGCTTAATTGAAGCTAAAATATTGATTTGGTTGTTGATCGGTGGATGCCTGTTCAAAACATAAAAAAGAGAAGAAAAAAGAGAGAAGACCACGGTTCAGGAAAAAAAAAGGGATAAGAAAGTTAAATAGGACGAGAGGGCATTGTGCGCTAGCTAGCTCGTTGGTTTCTGAATCTTGACTTGTCCATAGACAAAATTTTCAGCTACAAAATAAATCCAACATGTCACTATCGGCGTTTTGGTTGACTACAGATTAATTTGGGGGTGCCTAGGTAAGAAGAATGCTCCATTAATTAGGTATGTTCTTTTCGACTGTGGTTGATGATTTATGGCTATAGACGATGGCTTTTGCCTCTAAAACGAGTGCTTGTGTGAACTAATCAAATATCGATAAGTTGTTTTGAAAATGTTGTCTTGATAAACCGTTTCGAAAAGGTAATGGAGAAACCGTCCCGTTTGTTTATTTGGAAGAAACCATATGCTTAAAAAAAACAGGAACATTGGTGGGTTGTTTGACCTGCTTTTCGCCATACAGACCCTAGGATGCTAGCCGATGGGAACAATGGCCTCGCTCCAAATGACTTCTGCTTCTAGCTTGTAGAACGCGTTGGCTTCTTAATTTCGTCTTTTTTGGTTTTTTGGAGTTTTTTTGCTTTTCTATTATTCCTTTACATTGTCCGTAATGATACAACTTTTTTATATTTAAAATTTAATTACTCAGAAAAATCTAATAGTCGCTGCAGTACATTTCAGCCATAAACCCAAAGCTGGAAGTTATTTGGAGCACTCTAAGTCAACATCTTGTACTAATTTTTTTGGGGGAAGAAATAGTTAGACTATGTGTAACGATTATAATTTACTTTCAAGAAAAGATTAGCTAGCAGGATCCCCTGTGAACTTACAATGAGAAGAATGACAACTTATCTAGTTAAGATGTAGTTTTTTTTATTCTTTTTAGGGTACTAAATATAATTTTTAAATACTAGTATCAAGAAACAAAAAAGACAAGCAAACACCTGCTTGTCTTTTTTGTTTCTTGATACTAGGGATGAATTTGAAATTAAAATTTTGCAGGTTTACATAACTTTCTTAGTACTACATCTATGACCATTTTTTTTAGTATTTTTCAAACATTGCATCATGTTGAAATTGTTAACGGGGACACCTGTTCCTGTAGATACGAGTTAATTTTCTTTTTGCGGAATTTTCCAGCAGTGTAGGTGTATATGAGAAAACTCTAGTAAAGGAGGTATAATTCTAAGTGTAACCCCTCTATAATTCATACAATTGTATATATAAATCATGAAGTTTTGCAGCCTAGTCTATTTTGGTTAGCTAGTTTGATTTTTATATTATATAAAAGTGTGCAACCAAATCCTTCGAGATGTAATTCATGAAGTTTTGCAATCAAGCCCCTATATGGGAATTCGGTTAGCCAGTTTGAATTTATACTATACAAAATTGCACAACCAAATTCTTCAATGTGTAATTCATGAAGTTTTGTAATCAAACCCCTGTATTGGAATTCGGTGTTCTAGTTTGAGTTTGGAATATACAAAATTGTGAAACCAAATCCTGCAAGACGTGCCTGTTCTTTCAAAGCTCAAAACTAAACCAAATTATATTATTTTTAATGTTAAATCCCTCCATGCATGGTACCATTCAATATTTTATTTAAGAATATACTGGCCGGTGAAGACAAGATAAGCTATACATCTTGTAGATCAAATGTATTCACATTTACACACATAAAGCGGCATCTTTAGCTTGCAATACATATATCTTCCCTTTCTTAAAAAAAATTAGACAACTTGTTGCAGAGCACGTCTAGTGTTATGCATTAACATTAAATGCTCAATGCATGTTGTTGACTTGGCATGTATTAATTATAAAATCACCCCAGGAATCAAAAACATAATTTATAAATTCTTTATACAAGTTATTTGTTTAGACGTACAATTTATTTTTGACCACGTATGAACAGTGGCGGACCCAGGATTTGAATCCAGAGTATGCCTAAATAAAAAATTATTATCCAATGTTGGTATAATCTAATACAAAAATTCGGTAAACGGTTCGGTAAAAAACATAATATATCTAAAAGATCTCATAATACCTTAAATTCAACAAATAAGTTCGAAATTTGCATAACTGATAATATAAATTGTTCAAATGTAATATAAGGTCTTACATAAATGGAAGATTGCAACACTAGTTTAAGGCTTTTGCTTTCATTTTACTGAATCAATGATCCTACACCAAACCATGCAAGAAAGGAAGAAAGTAAAGTACCAAGGGAATAATCTCCAAGTCAGATAGCACAAGAGCAAGAATCAGATGTTGATCTACCTGGAGGAGAGGATGGTGGCGACACCGCGACAACCGGGCGGCGGAGGCGGAGATGCTGGTGCAGCAGCCGAGTCAGATGTTCTTCTCGTTCTTCTTGCGGATCTCGTGCGCTGGGCCGCGGAGGGAGCCGGCCAAATTGCGGAGGCGGAGGCGGAGGCGGAGGGAGCCTGGCGGATGCGGAGGCGGAGCCGCGGAGGGACCGAGGGTCGGAAGCCTGGCGGACAAGCGGAGACTTTTTGGGTTAGGGCACCGGAAGTTTTTGGGCCAAATTGCACTATTGTAGAGTAGTCCTGGGCCTATATGAACTACCTGCTGGGCCCGCCCCTGCGTATGAACTTTATATATAGAAGAGCTTAACATTGTTTGGGCTATTGTTACCGGGTGGCCAAAAAAAAGATACAGCGAGATAGATAGCTGTCGGGATCAGGCATGTCGCATCCTGCTCAGTTCGATCGTTGTGTCATGTCATCTACATCCAGTCAAAAATAGATATCGGCCTTGATCAACTCGGCTTCAGCTTCTAGCTTCTGGCTTATTTTTCACTATTCATAAGTTTCGTCTTTTTCTGAACTTTTGGCTTTTCGTTGAGCTTTTTTGCCGGTTCTTTTTTTTCCCGTATTTGTTTGTATTATACGTAATGGTCTAACATATTTTTTATTTTTAAATTTTTTTAAATTTAATTATGCTAAATAAGCTTCATCATTCTGATGCTTTTTTCAACCACTCTGATGTTTTCAGCCATATGCCACGAGCTTTTCAGCCGAACCGATCACCACCATCATTTAAGCAAAGTCTCTTTTGATTTGCAAATAGTTATCTTTTTTTGTGGAAAAAAGTTTTCTTTAAATATGGCGCCCACTAATTACTTATTATTTAGTTGTGATTGGGAGATATATGGATACATAATTAATAGGGTCCACGTATGTAAAAAAGACATTAATTAATTCCTTCATTACTGTTTTGCGTAGAGCTAAAACCAGACATAAATGATGCAGAAAGAAGGAGTAGTACTTCATTTCAGGAGGTAGCCCAATGTAACTATCTTGCTGAGTACTTTTTCTGTACCGCGTACCACCCCTATGGCGTCATTTTGTTACATTTGTTTTAAAGTTATAAATTGATTGATTGAACATATGTTTTTTTGCGATTGGATTCAACTTATATTTAACCGTATTTGCAAAAGAAAAATTATAATAATTGGTTATGAAAATTAACAGAACAAAGTATGTTATCATTTAAACACAGGTTAATCTTTGCAACTCATTTATGACGTTAACAAATTTAGAATAAATCTAAGCCACGTGCACTAGTATAGTCCTGTTAGTAATTAAACACTGATTTACCAAAATGCTGGTTTATTCTTCTAAACTATATAGGGCATGTTCTTTTAGTTAAGGTTTATGACTTTTGACTATGACTTGTGACTTTTGGACTGTTTTTATGAGAGATTACAGAGTAATCAAACTCACTTCTTTGTTTTTACCGATATAAATGAAGTCGGTACAGTATGTACTATAATTAATTAGTAGACTTTATCTTAAAAAGATAATTCGTTTAAAAGTTAGTTACCGTAAAAAACCAAAAGCTGAAACCAAAAACTCACTTGCTGTTTTTGCGGTTGGCATCGGGCATCCACGTAGGCGCTGGGCCCACCAGGTTGCAAACCACAAAAAGAAATTGTTTAAAGATAACGGGTTCAGTTTTCTCCACGTTGGCAGCTTCTACAGCCGACGGAATGCGCTACCGTCACCCACTCCTTAGAGCAACTCCAGCAGAGCCCCTACTTGAGCCCTCAAACCTCATATTTGAGGGCTTGAGGCAAAAATAAAGGTCTAGCAGGGCCCCTACTTGAGCCCTCAAATTTGAGGAGCCCCTCAAATCCCCCTCCCACCCTCATTCCTGGGGCCCCTACTGCTCTCATTTTTCTGTTTTTCCCGCCTCGGTGAAAATCCCCGCCTCCGCCCGCTCACCTCGCCTCCTCCGCTTCCTCGGCCTCCGCCCCTCCCTCCCACTCCGCCGTGGCGCCTCCTCCTGCTCCTTCCCCGCCGCCGCCTCGCTGCCGTCCCGCCTCGCCGCCCACCGCGCCGGCCCCGCCGCCCTTTCCCTTCCCGCCGCTCCACCTCCCCGCCCCTTCCCCGGCGCCTCCTTCCTCCTCCCGTCCCGCCCGCCCCTTCCCGCCGCCCCCGACTCCCCCTTCCCCTGCTGTCCTCGCCTCCCCCGCCCCTCCCCTTCCCGGCGCCTCCACCTCCACCGCCGCCTCGCCCCTTCCCGCCGCCCCCGACTTCTTCCCCTGCTGCCTCGCCTCCCCGCCGCCTCCCTTCCCGGCGCCTCCGTCCCCGCCTCCCCGTCGCCCCCTTCCCGGCGCCTCCGCCTCACAGCCGCCTCGCGCCCGCTCGCCTCGACTCCCCGCGACTCCCGCGCCCCGCACTGCGCGCGCACGCGAGCGCGAGCGGCGGGCCCAGCGCGATGCGGCTTCAGCCGTCGGCGTGGGAGAAGCGAGCGGCTGGTCCAGCCGGCGGTGGCGTCGGCGCGACGGCGCGGTGTGTTCGGGCGGCGCGGCGAGCGTCGCGGATGAGGAGCCGCCGGCGCACGCGAGGGGCCGTAGTCGCCGATGGCGCAGATGGAGCTTCGGCGGCGGTGCGGTCTGGCCGGTCCCATGTGTCGATGTGGTGGAATGGATTTGTCGAGTGGGTCCCATGTGTCATAGTGTGGTGGAATAGATTTGAGGGCTTTGATTTGAGGGGTACTGTTGGAGTAGAAGCAAAAAAATTGGGCCCTCAAAAGTAGGGGGAGCCCTCAAATCAAAAGTAGGGGCTCTGATTTGAGGGCTCCTGCTGGAGTTGCTCTTACGTTACACACATGCCTCACTGGCAATGGGTCCCATGTGTCAGCAGGGGGGCTGCTGCTTTTGGACCCCACCGTGAGGTTGTTCGCAAAACACCGCACACCCCCCTCACTAAAAACAATTTTGCTCATGTCGCCGCCACCCAAAAGTTATTTTCAAGATCCGAAGTTGCTTAACTTCTAGACTAAGCATCCAATTTGCGATCCGTTTTGAGCTATCGTGCTCCTTATAAGTTATAACGATATCCGCAAAAAAAAAAACTAAAAAACTATTTTTATTATTTTGTACTTAAAAAGTTATGCTACCAATAAAACCAGGTATTTAACCCCTAATGTTTCAAAGCCCTAGCAGTGTACACCCTAAGGATGATTTTACCACTGTCAATCAACTAAGGGCATATTTGTCCAGACGTGCGACATTAGTGGCAATGGAGGTTTGTTAGGGAGATTAACGCGTCTGAGGAGGAGCTTCACATGCGAGCGAGCCGTGCTACGTATACCTCAAGGGCTCCATGCATGGCTCGGTGTGACGCCTCACGCTCCCTATGTTGCATGTGTCGTGTGTGTGGGGGCGCTAGCTTCTCGTTTGCCGATGTTGTAGCCACCACGGCGGAATACGTTTTGGTCTTCAGTTTTTGATTTTTAGTTTCTATCTTCTATTTTTTAATTTTGTTTTTTCTGATTTTATTGCTTTTTTAATTTTTTGTTTTTTCTATATTTCTTTACATTATCCGTGGTGGATTAACTTGTTTTTTCTATTTTAATTTTTTTAATTTTAACTATATATATAAATAAATTATCAGTAGTTACAGTATAAAATAAACCGTCAACGGTACCAATAGCGAAAAATAAACTGAAATGTGCAGCACCTAAACCTTGGGTAGCCTTTGACCGACGTACAATGCCCTCGTCATATCCATCAACCCAAGCATGAAGTACATGCGTCTCAGCTAGACCTCGCCATCGTCCTTTCTTCAATTTCCGGAACAAATTTGACGGAGGGGATCTGTAACATCCTGATTTTTAGAGTCTTTTTAAATCTTTTAAAATAAAATTCATCATTTGAATTTTTCTGGAATTAATTAAACCTTAAATGGAATTTTTTATAAATTAAAAGGATTTAATATGATTAATCTGAACATGAACATTTGCCAAAATTATTTTATTTGAGTTCTTTGTGTCTCAAGGAATTTATTGGAATTTTTCTGGATTTATTTGCTATTTTCTAGAGCTCAAATTAATTTATTTGAATTTAAAAGAAAAAGAAAAGAAAATCCCAACCGCCGATGGGCCGAAACCCACCAATGCCCGGCCCAGCCAAAGAGGCCGCACCGCGCCTCCCGCCGCGCCACGCATCGCCGATCCGGCCGCGCCGCGCGCGCTTGCCCTGCCGATGGGCGGCGCGTGTCGCCATCTCGGCGCTTCGCCACGCTCGCGCGCCATCTCGGCCGCGCCGTCGTCGTGCGGCGGCAGTGGGGCCCACTGCCGAGTCGTCTCCGACCGGACTCGCCCCGTCTCCGATCGGGCGCCGCCGCCGCCTTCCGCTTTTCCTCCGCTGTTTTAGAGTCGAACGCCTCGGCGTCCGTGTATTTAAGGGCGACCCTCGCTTCTTCCGTCGCCCCGAGCCGCCGCCTCTGCCGCTCTGCCGCGCGTGCGTTTTCGCGGCTTCGCCGCCGTCGCCTTCGCCGTTAAATCGCCGCCGGTGAGTTCGCCGCCGCCTCGTCGCCGCCGCCGACGATCGCGCGCCGTCACCCTCCGCCGGCGAGACCCGCCGCGCCGTGCCGCTGCGCCGATGGGCGCGCCGCGCCTCGGCCGCTCGTCCGCGCCGCCTCGGTCCCAAGCGCCTGCCACGCCAGCGCCGACGCCCGCCGCGCCGCCGCCGTCTTCGTGCACGGGTCTCCGTGGCGCCGAGAAACGCCGACCACCTGGCCCACTTGTCGGCCGTGCACCCGTAAACCCGCCGCATCGGCTATGCCCGATCAACGCCACGTCGACCAAAACCGCCACGTGTCGCCCGTCGGCCACGTCGGCCTCACCGCTTGCGCCAAGCAACTTGATCCACCGTCTTGTTCCGTGAGCCGAGCCCACCGTAGACCCAGCTTCCCGTGCCCGGTCCACAAGAGATGCACTTTTCCAATTTTCCCGATTTTCAGAAAATCCAATTTTTCCAAGAGCCCGTTCTCCTCGTCCTAGCTCCGATTGACCCGTTCTTTTTCTAAATTCATCTAAAATTGAGCTCTACCTTTTGGTTCAGGTTTGAAAGTTTTGGAGTTCATTTGAATTTTATTTGAATTTTTTTCTCTTTCGTCTCGTTTTTCTCTCGTTAGATCGCGTGTTCGAGGAGCGGAAGTTGGATTTGAAGATCTAGAGCCCTCATCTGAGCAAGGCCAAGGCAAGTCGTATTCTTTGATCATGTTGAACCCAGATTTCAATCTATTATGTATTATTTTGTTTCAAATTATCATGCATGGCTATTTGTTAATAAAACCTTGTATTGGTAGTTATACTCCTAATTGGTTAAATCCTCCATGATAACTTGATCACCATGATTCCATTGACACCTTAGGATTGGGAATTATTTAGTGATAAGATAATAATTGTCACATGGGGTTACGTTCAACCGCTTAGCCTCGCTTATTATTAGTTCGTTGGGATCTGTCATCACATGTGGTTAATTAATCGACTTAATGATTTACTTGAACGTGGTGGCTAGCCACGTTATAAAATTGTATGTCATGACATGGGTAGTGTCATGGGCATTGGTTATACAAACTTGGCTTTCACTTGGGCGAATGATCGTGCGATAAAAGGGGTCTTGAATGCACATTGGGATGTGGATGCTTCGCTGGGTAACTTTAAGGACTTAACTTTGTGCGCCATTGATCGAGCTTAATCGTGCAAACCACATGTCTAGTATGGGATAGACTGGCATAATAATTTGTGAAGTCTCCACTTTGGTTTTACTAACGATGTTGTGTGGCGCAAGAGGGCAATTATCGACTAGGGGTTACCCTACTCGACGGCGAATCCTTAGCGAGTGGGATCGGGTGGAGATGGATCATTGTAAAAGCCTTGTTGTGATTTCCTTAGTGAGGCTAATCACATCGTGTGGGTACAGATTGTGCAACCTCTGCGAGTGTAAAACTATTCGAATAGCCGTGTCCTCGGTCATGGACAGTGCTCGGTGATTTCACACGAGGGGTAGAGTCTTTATGAAATTTTGGTTGGTTTGAGCTGGGAAGTGAATGGTTAGTTCACTTGTGGATTTATTTAATTCCTTTGATTATCTACTTAGTGTCTGTTGTTAAATTAGCTTTACAATCTATTTATTGTATTCACTTCAAATTGTCGCTTTATGCAAAACTAACCTTTCAGCCATCCATTGATAAGCCTTGCATACTATATTGCATTCATTTGTTACAAACGACTTGCTGAGTACCAATGTACTCACGGCTTTATGCCCATGTTGCTCAGTTGAGGAGGAGGGACCAGATCAGCAGGAGTTGCTAGAAGGAGGCTACTACGAGGACTTCGCGGATTAGGACTTCGCTCCCCAGTCGATTGCCTGTGGGCATGTCGAGTGGCTACTACGCTTAATTTTGGATTTCATTGCTAGTTTCTTTAAAGCCCTTGGGCTAATAATTGTAAGCTTGGCCATAAGGTCGTACTCTGATGGTTATTAATATAATTTGGATTTCCTTTAGAATATCGTGATGTGGATGATATTTGTCTTTGTTTACGCTGTGTGCACTAGCGTGATCCTGGACTAGTGCAGAATACATGAGAGTCCGGATTTGTATATTCGGGTCTCGACAGAGATGGTATCAGAGCTATATCGACTGTAGGATGGAGCCCTAGTTAAACTGGTCGAGTTAGTAAGTTTTCAAAATTTATTTTCTAAATCAAATCAACCAAATGATTGACTAGTAATTCTTGATTCTTACCTCATTCTTAGGATTCTTGCTCCGTGTCTCCTCTGAGAACTTGTTTTCGAAACTCAATCTGACTTCTTATCTCCATAATGTCCATAGATGTCTCGAGTCTTCCCTAATCCAAGTGAAGATTAGCCTGGAATTCTTCAAGTCGTTTGTGAAGTTCGGATCAAGGAGCACCCAATATGTCAAGACAAGATCGGAGATTTCGTGAAGATTAGGAGCCATTAGATTTGAACCTGTTATAGTTTCAGCATCGTGTAGACCGTTTTGCTTTTTCTTGCGATTGCGTGTGATGTGAGCTACAAATTTTGCCCTTAAAAGCATTATATTGCAATCATGTCAATCTTTTATTGGTGTTATTTCCCGGTTTTCTTTGTTAGCCTTTTCGGCTAAGTGTTTGCTTAGCTCAGATTTGCCATTAGAACATTCCCTTAGACGAACTTACCACTTATCTTTGCTTTTCCCTCTTACCTAGTAAGCCCTATGAAGCCGTTCTCAAGCAAGTGATCTTTCTTTTCGATGGTTGATACCCGAGCTCCGCAGACGTGGTCGATGAGTCGGGACCACGAGGCGTCGAGCAACTCCGAGCGACATGCAAACCCACCTGGACTAGATCCGACCTTGAGTCGATTCATGGCAGCCTGGACCAGTTGATGAACACCATGATGCGAACATGAACGCCATGATGAATCGGCGAGAATCAAGACATGGCCATGCCTCCACCGATTCGCAACGGTCAAGTTTGCGAGTTTATGAGGACAAGACCTCCTACCTATTCACGGTCTTCGAGCCATTGGAAGCCGATGATTGGATGCGATCGATGGAAAAGAAGCTTAACTCGCCCGATGTATCGATCGCGAGAAGGTGTTGTATGCAGCCCATCACTTGAGGGTGCCGCACCGAGTGGTGGGAAAAACTATTGTGCCGCTCATGAGGATCGAGAGCATCACTTGGGCTGAGTTCGCGAAGCCTTCGTCATGCCCATATCACGGATGGGGTGATCGAAATGAAGAAGGAAGAATTTCGGAGTTGCGCGAGAAGAACATGTCCGTGAGTGAATATCTCAACAAGTTCACTCGGTTGGCCCGCTATGCTCCGGAAGATGTTGCCACAGATGATGCACGCCAAAAGAGGTTCAAGAGAGGATTGAACCTGTGGATTGAAAGTTCAAGTAGTGGGACATGATTATGCCGATTTCAAAATATGGTGGACAAGGCAATGCTCATTGAGGAAAGTCGTCGCGAGTTGGAAGAATCTCGTAAGAGGAGAATGATGCAGCAAGGATCACAGATGCACCAAGCTCGAGAGCCCGCTTCATAATTTTCAGCCAGCTCGAGTTCCTCAAAGATCGGGATTCAAAACTCCTGCACCGGCTCCCGTCGTTTTCTTGATGCAAAACCAAATCCAGTGGAAACCAACGGTAGAGGATTACCAAGCCCATGTCGTGATCACTTGTTTCAAATGCAATGAGGCGGGACATTATGCCAACAAATGCCCGAGAACACGGATTGACACGATCCATTTCAACTTGGGAGCCACACGCATCGTACCCCTGCAGCGAGGTCGGGACGCGGGCGCCTCAAGGATCTAATCAACCCAACAAAGGATCGCAGAGCCGTGATACGTGGCGGTGAACCACGTCACCATGGAGGAAGCTCAAGCGGCGCGGATGTGGTGATCGGTAAGTTCCATAAATTCGATACACGCCACGCTTTGTTTGATTCGAGCTTCACATTCGTTTGTTTCCGGAGTTTCACTCTAAAGCATAAGTTGGAAGTCGTTGCACTTGGTTCCATTTATTGGTTCAATCCCGAGCTCGAGATGAGTACAAACCTAGGATGCCCCAAAGTTAAGATAGCCATCCAAGGAGCGAGTTCTCCGCGATTTGGTTGTGCTGAATATCCGATCGTTGGGCGTAATTTTGGGTATGGATTGGCTCAAGAAGCATCAAGCGATGTTGGAGTGTGGAAGCGAGCGATCACCTTGGGCGGTCCCGATGGAAGTAAAGTTAGATTTGAAGCCGACATGAAGCACGAGAAAAAGTAATGGTGTGCCAAAGTAAAGGGATTGCCACTGAATGAAGTGCCATTGCCGAGAATACCGGATGTTTTTCCGATGATCTCCCGGGATGCCACCAAAAGAGAAGTGGAGTTCGCAATTGAGTTAGCACCGTGCACTTCGCCAATTTCAAGAGACCTTACCGAATGCCCGCCAATGAGTTAGCGAATTGAAGAAACAGATACAAGAATTGCTGGATAAAGGACATGTCGGACCAGTACCTCTCCGTGGGGAGCACCGATTGTTCGTCAAGAAAAAGGATGGTAGCCGCGTATGTGTGTGGATTATCGAGCTCTCAATGAAGTTACTATCAAGAATAAGTACCGTTGCCCTGAATTGATGACCTGTTTGACCAATTAAAAGGAGTGGAGTATTCTCCAAGATTGATTTGAGATCGGGTATCATCAAATGAGGATTCGACCGGAGGACATACCCAAGACACCTTCTCAACTCGTTATGGATTATACGAGTTCACCGTGATGTCCTTTGGCCTAACCAATGCCCGACCTACTTTATGTACCGATGAACAAAGTGTTCATGGATTACTTGGACAAGTTTGTCGTTGTGTTTATTGATGACATTCGATCTACTCCAAGGATGAGGAGGAGCATGAGGAACATCTAAGGTTGGTGCTGCGAGATTGCGGGAACACAAATTGTATGCCAAGTTCAGCAAGTGTGAATTTTGGATGAAGGAAGTGGCCTTTTGGGTCATGTGTTGACAAAGAGGAGTGTCCGTTGACTCGGGAAAGTACAAGATGTGCTCACCTGGAAGGCACCCACGTCGATGACCAGTCGAAGCTTCCTAGGAATGGCGAGTTATTATCGTAGATTTATTGAAGGATTCTCCAGTGTAGCCCGACCTCTCACACAGCTATTAAAGAAAGAAAAGAAGTTTGAATGGACGCCAGAGTGCGAGAAGAGTTTTCGGAAGCTAAAGGAAAGTCTGACAACAGCACCAGTCCTAATTTTGCCAGACATCAAGAAAGATTTTGAGATTTATTGTGACGCCTCCCGCAAAGGCTTAGGGTGCGTCTTGATGCAGGACAAAAGAGTGGTAGCTTATGCATCGCGTCAGTTGAGGCCACATGAGGAGAACTACCCTACGCACGATTTGGAGTTAGCAGCAGTTGTGCATGCCTTGAAAATATGGCGACACTACGATGGGTAATGATGTGAGATCTACACGGATCATAAGAGCTTGAAGTATATCTTCACCCAATCGACCTTAACCTAAGACAAAGAAGGTGGTTGGAGTTGATAAAGGACTATGACATTGGAATCCACTATCACCGGGAAAAGCCAACGTAGTGGCGTATCGTTGGAGCAGAAGGTGTATTGCAACACGCTTATGGTCAAGGAGAGTCAACCGGCATTGCACGAGGAATTTCAAAAGCTCGGTTTGGAGTTGGTTGAAGAAGGGATGTTAGCCACCTTGGACTTGCAAACGACTTTGGATAGTCGATTCGTCAAGCGCAACTGGGGATGAAAATATCCAATGGATCAAGGTTGGATTGAAAGAAGGAAAAGCAACGAGTTTTGTAGAGGATGATCGTGGTATCATATGGTACAAGAAGCGATTGTGCGTACCCAATAAGGAAGAGTTGAAGCAATTGTTGCTTAAGGAGACACACGAGTCATTATACTCAATTCATCCAGCAGTACCAAAATGTATCGGGACATCAAGGATAAGTATCTTGGTGGCGGTATGAAGCGAGAAATAGCAGAGTATGTAGCACTATGTGATGTTTGCCGAGTAAAAGCAGAGCATCAAAGACCCGCAGATTGTTGCAACCGTTGAAAATTCCGAGTGGAAGTGGGAAGATGTGGGCATGGACTTCATCACAGTCTACCCAAGACCAAGGAAGGATACGACTCGATATGGGTAATTGTGGATCGATTGACAAAGGTAGCCCATTTCCTTCGATCAAAACCACATATTCGGAGATAAGTTGGCGAATTGTATATGTCCGAATAGTGAGTCTCCATGGAGTACCTAAGAGAATAGTGTCGGATCGTGGATCGCAGTTCACCTCTCGATTTTGGAATAGTTTCCACGAAGCAATGGGTACCCATCTGAATTTTAGCACACCTATCACCCGCAGATGATGGTCGACAGCGTGTAAATCAAATCCTAGAGGATATGCCGAGAGCATGTGTTTTGGATCACGAAGTCAAGTGGGACAATTGCCTACCTTTATGGAATTTTCCTACAACAACGATTACCAAGCCGGTTTGCGATGTCACCGTTTGAGGCTTTGTATGGTCGGAAGTGTAGGACCCTCTCAATTGGAAAGAGACAGAGAAAGGCGGATATTTGGGCGAGTGTTTGCAAGAAGTCAAGAAAAGTGCGCTTGATTCAAGAAAGGTGAAGCGGCTCAAGCCGAGCAAAGAGTTATCTTGATACTCACGAAGAGATTTAAGCTTTGAGCCCAATGATTATGTGTACCTCAGGATCACACCTTTCAAAGGAGTTAAGCGTTTTCAAATGAAGGGAAAGTTAGCGCCAAGGTATGTGGGACCATTCAAGATTTTGAAGCGCAAGGGAGAAGTTGCCTATCAGCTGGAGCTACCTGAGAACTTGAGTGGGATACATGATGTGTGCCATGTATCTCAATTAAAGAAGTGTTTGCGAGTGCCAGAGGAAGCAGTGCCAATTGAGGCTGTGGATCTGCAGGAGGATCTGTCCTATAAAGAGCATCCCATCAAGATCTTGGAAGTGTCAGAGCGTGTCACCAGAAGAAGGGTCGTTCGTTTTTGCAAAGTTCAGTGGAGCAATCATTCAGAGGAGGAAGCAACCTGGGAAAGCGAGGAGGATCTCAAAGCGGAGTTTCCAAACCTATTCTTTAGAGAGCCAGAATCTCGGGGTCGAGATTCCGTTTAAGGGGGGGAGGTTTGTAACATCCTGATTTTTAGAGTCTTTTTGAAGCTTTTAAAATAAAATTCACCATTTGAATTTTTCGAATTAATTAAAGCTTAAATGGAATTTTTATAAATTAAAAGGATTTAATATGATTAATCTGAACATGAACATTTGCCAAAATTATTTTATTTGAGTTCTTTGTGTCTCAAGGAATTTATTGGAATTTTTCTGGATTTTTCGATTTATTTGCTATTTTCTAGAGCTCAAATTAATTTATTTGAATTTCTGAAAAGAAAAGAAAAGAAAATCCCAACCGCCGGTGGCCGAAACCCACTGGCCGCCCACCCAAGCCGCACGCGCGCCCCGCGCGCCACGCGTCGCCGATCCGACCGCGCGCCGCGCGCGCTTGCCCTGCCGATGGGCGGCGCGTGTCGCCATCTCGGCCGCTTCGCTCACGCGCGCGCCATCTCGGCGCGCCGCCGTCAGGCGTGCGGCCGGTGGGGCCCACTGCCGAGTCATCTCCGACCGGACTCGCCCCGTCTCCGTCGAGACGCCGCCGCCTTCCGTTTTTCTCCGCCGTTTTAGAGTCGAACGCCTCGGCGTCCGTGTATTTAAGGCGCCGACTCGGCTTCTTCCGTCGCCCCGAGCCGCCGCGCCGCGCTCTCTGCCGTCTGCCGATGCCGTGCGTTCGCGCCGACGCCGTGTTTTCGCCGCCGGCTTCGCGCCCGTCGCGCGCCGTTCGTCGCCGCCGGTGAGTTCCGCCGCCGCCTCGGTCGCCGCCGCCGGCGATCGCCGCCGTCACCCTCCCGCCGGCGGACCCGCCGCCGTGCCATGCGCGCCGCTGGGCCGCGCCGCGCCTCGGCGCTCCGTCCGCGTCGCCTCGGTCCCACGGGCGCGCACGCTGGCCGGCGCCCCACGCGCCGCCGCCGTCTTCGTGCACGGGTCTCCGTGGCGCCGAGCCGCCGACACTGCCAGGGCCCACTTGTCAGCCGTGCACCCGTAAACCCGCCGCATCAGCTATGCCCAGTCAGCTGCCACGTCAGCCAAAACCGCCCACGTGTCGCCGTCAGCAGCCACGTCAGCCTCACCGCTTGCGCCAGCAGCCCAGTCAGCCGTACTGTTCCGTGAGCCGAGCCCACCGTAGACCCAGCTTCCCGTGCGCCCGGTCCACAGCACAGTGCACTTTTCCAATTTTCCCGATTTTCAGAAAATCCAATTTTTCCAAGAGCCCGTTCTCCCTCGTCCTAGCTCCGATTGACCCCGTTCTTTTTTCTAAATTCATCTAAAATTGAGCTCTACCTTTTGGTTCAGGTTTGAAAGTTTTTGGAGTTCATTTGAATTTTATTTGAATTTTTTTTTCTCTTTTCGTCTCGTTTTCTCTCTCGTTAGATCGCGTGTTCGAGGGAGCGGAAGTTGGATTTGAAGATCTAGAGCCCTCATCTGAGCAAGGCCAAGGCAAGTCGTATTCTTTGATCATGTTGAACCCAGATTTCAATCTATTATGTATTATTTTGTTTCAAATTATCATGCATGGCTATTTGTTAATAAAACCTTGTATTGGTAGTTATACTCCTAATTGGTTAAATCCCTCCATGATAACTTGATCACCATGATTCCATTGACACCTTAGGATTGGGAATTATTTAGTGATAAGATAATAATTGTCACATGGGGTTACGTTCAACTGCTTAGCCTGCTTATTATTAGTTCGTTGGGATCTGTCATCACATGTGGTTAATTAATCCTGACTTAATGATTTACTTGAACGTGGTGGCTAGCCACAGTTATAAAATTTGTATGTCATGACATGGGTAGTGTCATGGGCATTGGTTATACAAACTTGGCTTTCACTTGGGCGAATGATCGTGCGATAAAGAAGTCTTGAATGCACATTGGGATGTGGATGCTTCACTGGGTAACTTTTAAGGACTTAACTTTGTGCGCCATTGATCTGAGCTTAATCGTGCAAACCACATGTCTAGTATGGGATAGACCTGGCATAATAATTTGTGAAGTCTCCACTTTGGTTTTACTACTGATGTTGTGTGGCGCAAGAGGGGGCAATTATCGACTAGGGGGTTACCCTACTCGACGGCGAATCCTTAGCGAGTGGGATCGGGTGGAGATGGATCATTGTAAAAGCCTTGTTGTGATTTCCTTAAGCTGAGGCTAATCACATCGTGTGGGTACAGTTGTGCAACCTCTGCAGAGTGTAAAACTATTCGAATAGCCGTGTCCTCGGTCATGGGCGGTGCTCGGTGATTTCACACGAGGGTAGAGTCTTTATGAAATTTTGGTTGGTTTGAGCTGGGAAGTGAATGGTTAGTTCACTTGTGGATTTATTTAATTCCTTTGATTATCTACTTAGTGTCTGTTGTTAAATTAGCTTTACAATCTATTTATTGTATTCACTTCAAATTGTCGCTTTATGCAAAACTAACCTTTCAGCCATCCATTGATAAGCCTTGCATACTATATTGCATTCATTTGTTACAAACGACTTGCTGAGTACCAATGTACTCACGGCTTTATGCCCATGTTGCTCAGTTGAGGAGGAGGGACCGGATCGGCAGGAGTTGCTAGAAGGAGGCTACTACGAGGACTTAGCGGATTAGGACTTCGCTCCCGATCGATTGCTGTGGGCATGTCGAGTGGCTACTACGCTTAATTTTGGATTTCACGCTAGTTTCTTTAAAGCCCTTGGGCTAATAATTGTAAGCTTGGCCATAAGGTCGTACTCGATGGTTATTAATATAATTTGGATTTCCTTTAGAATATCGTGATGTGGATGATATTTGTCTTTGTTTACGCTGTGTGCACTAGCGTGATCCTGGACTAGTGCAGAATACACAGTAGAGTCCGGATTTGTATATTCGGGTCTCGACAGGATCCAAGGGGAACAAATATCAAGAATGCAAATATTTAGGTTCTGATCAACTCGACTTTGACTTCTGACTTCTAATTTATTTTTTACTATTCATAACTTTCGTTTTTTTTAACTTTTGGTTTTTTGTTGAGCTTTTTTGCCGGTTCTTTTTTCCCGTATTTGTTTGTATTATACGTAATGGGCTACCATATTTTTTATATTTTTAAAATTTTTTAAATTTAATTATGCTAAATAAGACTCACATCACTCAGTGCTTTTTCACCAACTCAGCGTTTTCACCATAAGCCATGAGCTTTTCAGCCGAACCGATCACCACCTTAAGCGGGCCACGTTGTAGGGGGAAAATTCAAATTATGCACTTTATGTTCATACTTTCCATCCCAAGTATACTGAACTATTCATGCAAAAAAAAATTATATATTGCATTGTATTTCTTATCTATCACCCTCTCGCATGTAAACCTAAGCCAAAAAGGCCCTGAACCGACCCTGGCTTGATTTTGGCCGAATCATTGAACCCATAGCTTTAATCGGTCAAGCTTAGGGCAATGATTCAACACGCGAAAAAAGCTCGACTTGCTTACCCTATTTGAAATACATGAATTTCATAGAAATTTCATAAGAAACACTTAAATCCCCAAAGGGTTAGCGAAAATGCCCATGTTAAAAATGGAGCCTTAGTAGGTGGAACTCGGGCAAAGAGTCTAGGCCCGAAATGAATCAGACTTTGCTTGGCACAACTCAAGATCGAGCTCGACCCGAGAAATGTTTAATTAGGTCTAGTCGCAAATCGTTGCCCTTTTTCTATATTTTTTATTTTTACTATATTCAAGAAAAACACAACACACCAGTCACCACGTGCGCATACTTGTACCATTGCACTATAACGGCTCTGGTTTTGTCGCTAGATAGTGACCTAGCCATTTTAGCTGACACCTCTAGCGGATCTAAGGGTGCAACTTCGGCATATACTTGCCATACACTTGCCAATAATGGCTCCGACGTTGTCGCTACATAATGACCTAGCCATTTTAGCTGACGCCATCACTCTCTGGCGTCTCTAGCGGACCTAATTGTACAAATCAAGTATGTACTTGCCGTACACTTGCCGATAGCAAGCTAGCCACTTCAACAAACGCCATCACCTTTTTTGCCTCTAGCGGTTCAAATGTTGGCAAGCCATATGTGTCATTCTTTACATATCTCCGCCCAATAGCAACTTAGGGATTGCCGTTACATTGCTATATATCCACTTTACTTGACGTCATTGTCCCTGGTGTCTCTAGCGGCTTTGATTCTATCTTTGATTGTACCTTGTCATCGAGCCACCGCTGCCGCCGCCAACTAGAGTTATCATCCTAAAGACCTAAAGTACTCAAGAAGATACACTATTTAATTTGCAATATTTCTCAAAAATATACTTGTCTCTCGATATAACTCTTGATAAGCTAAACAACAATATACAAATCGTGAAAAACTCCTAATTCATACGGATAGTTATAGTAAAAAGTAAAAGAGGAGAATATAATGCCGCATGTGTTGTGGTCTTGCTGCTCTAGCTCTAGGCAAAAACATTTAGGGCTGTTTGGTTGCTGCATGTGCTCATGCAATTTGCATGAGCGTGGCCGCCGAGGAGGAAGCTCCTCACCATGTTTCTCCTTAGCGACTCAGGTTGATTTTTGCATCCACTCGTGCGAGCTCTCTCCTTCATGCAAGCAACCAAATACCATCTCCTGCATGCGCTGGTACAAACCACCCCTATGCAGGCAACCAAACAGATCCTTATAGGATCAACCTCTCTCTCTCTGTCTCCCTAACCACCCTTTTTTCTCACCCCTTTGACATTTTCTAGGCTCTCAATAAAACCCAGCCCCTCTCACTCCTTTTTAGACCCAGCCGGATCCAATGCCCATCCCCACTGCCGTCTCTCTCACTCCCAGCTCTCTCACTCCCGGCTCTTTCTCTCTCTCTCTCTCTCTCTCTCTCTCTCTCTCTCTCCTCCCAATAACAGCAGCATCAATAAACTAAAGCCCAAGTCAGCGCCTCTCCCTCCTCCATAGCCGAGAACTCGAGAAGCAGAGCTAATGGAGGCGGGCTCCGGGTGCTACTACAGCAGCAGCAACAACAACTGGGACCTGCACGCCGTCGTGCGCTTCGCCTGCGGCGGCGGAAGCGTCCCGCCGCCGCCTTCCGCCGACGACCCCTTCTCGTCCTTCCTCCCGCCGCCGGCGCCGGCCGTGACGGACGACGAGCTGCCCGTCGCGGCGTGGCAGCCGCTACCGGACCTCGCCGGCTGCGCCGACCCAGTCGAATTCGACGAGCTCTTCAAGGCCTTCTTCGCGCCGTTGTTACCGCCCCCACCTCGTCTGCAGCAGCAGCCACCGGAGAAGCCTACAAACGAAGGGACGACGGCCCAGCTACAGCAGCCAGCGGCCCACGCGCCGCCGGCCATGCCGCAGCCCACCGGTCGGCAGGCGTCCAGCGGCGGAGGACCAAAATCCAAGAGAAAGTACGTAACTAACCTCAGTTAATTCATTTCGAAATTAGCCTGTGAAATGTTGCTGATCATGTCATGGCATGCACGAGCGCGGTTGCAGGAAGAAGCAGGTGAAGAGGGTGATGCAGCGGGTGCAGGCGGACTACGTGTCGGCGGACCCGTGGGCGTGGCGCAAGTACGGGCAGAAGCCGATCAAGGGGTCGCCGTACCCGCGGGGCTACTACCGGTGCAGCAGCGACAAGGAGTGCAAGGCGCGGAAGCTGGTGGAGCGCTGCCGCACCGACCCGGACACCTTCGTCCTCACCTACACCGGTGACCACAGCCACCCCGTCCCCATCAACCGCAACTCCCTCGCCGGCACCTCGCGCAACAAGCAGCCACGGTCCCCCGAACCCGCTGCTGCCGGGTCGCAGCAAGCTCCGGTTGCCGCAGCCACGGAGGAGGCGGCGGCGTCCTCGTCGGCCGGGCTGTCCCCGACGACGACGCCGCGCTCGCCTTCCGTGGAGTACCAGGAGGAGGAGTTCGAGGAGGCCGGCGCCGGGCTGCTGCAGGAGGAAATGGAGATGGCCGGCGAGGAGGACGCACTGCTGTTCTTGAACCCCGACGAGCCCGCGATGGACGTCAGCAGTGGATCCGCAGTCGACGGTGGGACCGGAACGGCCCCGATCATCAACATCGTCGAGGAGACGTTCGTCGTCACGCCGTGGATCACGGCCGCCGGCGACGCCATCGCCGCCGCCGCCGCGCTTGGCCTGTGGAGTTGACTCCTGCGTACATTGCCGTACATAGCATGCTCGCTGTCAATCCTGGCTTCTCGCAGCAGTAGAATCAGAGGACTTGAAAGAGAGAAGGGTGGAAAAGCTAAGGGGAGAGAGTGTGGAAGAGAGCGTCTGATCCATGCAACATTTGCAGTACCAGCAGTAGTATTACCTAGTGTAACTAAGTGTGATCCATGCTGCATTTGCAGTACCAGTAGTAGTATTACCTAGTGTAATCAAGTGTTTAATTAGCCTTTTATTTTCTGAGAGGGAGTGTTTCATTAGCTAGTAGCTAGTGAGCTTGGCTTAAGAGTATAGTAAGTGTTTAACTAATCCAAACCAAAACAAAACATCTTTTGTTAATTTCCCTCAGATTTAGTTTTTCTTTTTTAGACATGTTTGGATCCTTGAATGCCTGCCTTTTCTAGAGCTTCTTCTGTGCTACATTTGTGCATGGATAGATCATCCTAGTATCGCAGTCATAGTACCCAGAAGATGGAACAAAAGGGGTGAGAAAAAGAAGAAAAGAGGAAGGGGTTGAAAGGAAAGGGTTGGTGGTGTGGGCTGTGGTGGCTCTTCTTGTCTCTTCCCTTTCACTGTGCCCAATTTGTGTGTGTGTAATGTGGCTTTTAGGCTGCAGTGCAGCTGTGCTTTTCCAGACCAGAACCATGTAAGATGTTGTAATGGCAATAAGTGATGCCTTTTGTTCTGTATCTTGCTCTTGTTTGTTTCCTTTTTATTATTTTTAGTGGATTTAATTTATGTTTGTGGTATGAATGCTGGGTTTTTTGTTTGCTGTGGCAGAGGCTAAACTAAGGTTACTAAAGATTTGGTATTAATTAACTACTCCTTCCAGTTCACAATAAGAAGTCATTTTGGAATACGCACAGTCAAATATTAGAAACTTTGGCTATCGATATCTTTTTAAATATTTAGATTAGAAATATAAAATCATATGTATAAATTCGTCTTGAAAAACACTTTTATAATGTTATAATTTTTATTGGATTTTATAAATATATTATAATAGTAATTGATGATCAAAGTTATATTTTAGAGACCGTATCAATGTCTAAAACGACTTATTTTTGTGAACCGGAGGGAATATATTTTTTTATAGGAAGTGTCTATACAACATTTGACTGTTTTTTAGACAAAAACAGTCAGATTTTGAGCCGTTAGATGGAGATCCAACTCCCTAGATCATTTTTTTGGAGGGGGCTTGTATGGGTGGATCCGTTGGATGGAGATCTAACGCCCTAAATCAATCTGACTGTTTTTGTCCTAAAAAACAGTCGAATGTTGTATAGCAGTACTCTTTTTTATATGCTACCAATAATTTCTTTTTCTTGTGAGAACATTTCATATGGTTGGTTACCATGTGAATATATGTCGGAGCCATGAAATGCAACTAGTAAATTATTGGTGTTTTACACATGTTCCATTAATCCATACCAAAAGTTGATTCAACCAGTCTCCTTTCAAATCCCTTTACAAGATCAAAAGAGCGGGATCGCTCATCAACACGTCATGAATCACTCACGAGCTCACAAAATCCAATGACTCTCTAGCGAACAGCTTGTGTCCATTAATTGTTTATCACTTTTGACGCAAGTTCCAGCACCGTCCGTCCGTCGTGTGCACCTAAAAAATATGGGTATTGATAAACATCATCTAGATATTTTCTTTCTAATTATCATTCAGATTTATGACCATTGGATTAGAGATCTAAGGGCCACAAATTCTCCCCACCCCCTAAAAAAAAATTCACCCTCCTTCAAAAAAAATTCTCCCCCTCCAAAAAAAGATCCAACAGTTCAAAATTTGGATGATTGTTGGAAAGAAAATATCCGAATGATACCTATACACACCCAAAAAATATTCCAAGCAGGAGTTCATCAAATACTTTCTTGGTCAATCTGCTTTCCAGTGCACTGCAGATAGGCTGGACTCGAAACGGATTGTATAGCTTTTGTCTGCATGCTTTGCTTGCCCGCGTGGCTGCCAGTGGAAGGCCGTCGCACGGGAGGCACCAAGCTCTTCCTGTGCTCCACGCTACAGATTTCCTATGCTCGTAGCTCGTTTCAAATCAGAATCTAAAAGCTATTTGAAACACATTAGATTATTAACACGATTTTTTTCTCTTTTTTCCACTTTTTTCTTTTTACCTTTTGTTCCTCATTTTTCATATTTTTTCTTTATTTTTACTTAATTGAATACATCAGAAAAAAAGATAACAGCTACTACAATGTTATTTGAGCCAAAAGACATAGTCACCACTAGAAAAAAAAATAAGTATCACGCCAACATAGTGTTTGTTCGTTTCAAAACGTAAAGTATATTGTCACGAAATATTTCAAAATATATTGTGTATATATGAATTTAATGATTTTTTTCTGTTTTAGACTCATTTATATCTTTCATGTCTCTCCGGAGCAAACATTTATGACACACATTCTCTCTTTTCCTCCGGACATTAGTTAATACTAGAGATATCATGATAATTTTATATAGAGATATCATGATAATTTTATATCATTCTCTTAGTCCTATAATCCCTTTAAACCGGCAACATATCTTATACACTCAAGCTTAGGATGTATTCATGGTGTATCTCAACTAAAACAGTCATGAAAATATTAGGAAAAATTTTTACATGTACTTTTAAATTTGCTTTAACTATGCATAAAATTTCAAGCTCAGATTTATTATATGTTAGTGGTAACAAAAAGAGAAAAATCTGACAAATATTAGGAATTTAATTTTGTTGGAAATTTATCCTTTTTGCTACTCTTAACATAGAATAAATTTGAGCTTATAATTTTATACATAGGTGCAGTAAACTATGAAATATATGTAGAAATTTTCTTAAAATTTTCATGACTATTTTTAGTTGGGGTGTGCATCTCAATTTTGAGTGTATAGGATATATTGCCCTTAAACCCTTGCTTGGCCAAGATATGCGTACTTATTAAAAAGAAAGGAAGGGGCAGCAACCAAACCGTATTAATTGGAACCAAAGAAACATTACCTGCTAATATGTTTAGTAGTTATATTTCTCACAATAAAATACATATCTAGATTAATACACATATGAAAAAAAAGGTACGGGCGAAAATCATTTTGCCTGAATGTGTTAAAAAAAGTGGTTTGAGCTCTTGCTTCCTTCGCCCGGCAAAAGTTCTCCTGCTTAATTTCTTCCCTTCCTCGGTCGATCTAACCTGATCAGTTAGGCTTTTTTTTTGTAGCGTTTGGCTGAAATCACTGTAGTTGGTGAAAAAATCAGAATCGACAGAGGCTTATTTAGCATAATTAAATTTAAAAATTTAAGAAATATATTAGCCCATTATGTATAATACAAACGAATACGGGAAAAAGAACAGGCAAAAAGCTCAACAAAAATCAAAATTCATAAAAGGACGAAATTTATGAATAATGAAAAATAAACCGTAAGGTCAAGCCGAACTGATCAGAGCCTGATCTCCGCCTCCGTCGATCCGAAGTTTCAACCGTAGTATTTTTTTCATACAAAAGTTTGTACACGTACAATTACATTAAGGCTCTAGCTAGTAGTAGTAATTAGGAAACCAGTGGCGTAAAATTATGAGCTTAATTAATGCTATCGTGCGTTTCTCCTTTGTGCACTTGAACGAGTCTCGTGTGCGGAAGGACCACGCGTGCCTGCCGGCCGGCCGGCCGGCCGTGCCGGGGAGCTCCCACCAGAGCACTCACAGCACTATAGCGGCACGTACAGCACCGTAGTAGCAGTAGTATCTGGGGCAGATCAGCCATGGCTAGAGATGGCAATGGGTACCCGAAACCCGAGTACCCGATGGGTTTTACCCGATAAGGAGGCGGGTATGGAAAGATATCTTCACCCACGGGTATGCTAATGGGCAAAAATCTCTACCCATCGGGTATGCGGGTGCGGGTGCGGTGTATACTACCCGCACCCGCATACCCGCTGGTAAAATATACCCACGGTGTATATTAGATATAGCAACAGTACATATACCGTGGTCCGATATATATATTCAAACGGCCGATGGAAATACCCGCACTCGTATATACTGTGCCCGTATATACCCTTATCAATTCGGGTATGGGTTACGTCGGTATAAATACCCACGCGGTACGGGTATGGGTAAGTTTCTATACCCGTGTGCGGGTACGGGTATTGTAGCGGGTGCGGGTGCGGGTATCGGGTACGGGTATGGTTTGGCTATACCCGACGGGTATTTACCCGTTGCCATCTCTAGCCATGGCAGCCTAGGCTTCAGATCAGATTGTGAAATATTTATCGATGCTAAATTTAGGTAAGACTAAGACATAATCTTTCCTTCCAATCTAGGTCGTAGTGGCTTCCTATCCTCTACAGTCCAGGGTGTGATAAAACTCTGAATCTGCCCCTGTGGTACCTACAACACCATAGTAGTATTAATATCTTGTTTTGTTTCTACTGTGCTCGTGTCGTAAAAATGGCTGCTTATATGACTTTCGTCTTTTCAGTTTATGCGTTCTCTCGAACAAATAAACAAGACAATTTTTCGTTATTTTTTCGAAACGGTTTATCGAGACATCTCTATCAAAATGATTTATCGACGTTCGATTCATTCACATAAACATTCATACTATGACCAAAAGCTATCAGCTGAATCCGAAAAGAAGCCACCTATAAACTAGTATATTATCCGTGCTTTGATGTGCATTTGCACGAATAGGTGTTTCTTCACAAAACAATGCATAACAAAAAAAAACAACCTTTCAGTATTTAAGATTCAACGGTTGATATTTTAATTGAAGTTGATATGATAGCTACCGCTTTCTAAGGCTACGTGGCATAACGAGGATGCCGCATTAGGAGTCAATTTTAGGCCCCATTTGGTATGGCTCCACTTCATAAGTAGAGCTGTTTTTTTTACTTCACAAGTGGAGTTGGGTGAAACTACTTTTTTTAGCTCCACCCAAGGAGCTACTTTTGTCTCAGCAGGTTTTAAGGGACTCCTTGGGTGGAGCTATTTTGTTGTACCCTGTTTGGCACAAAACAGCTCCAAACAGCTCCAGGAGCTGGTGGTGGAGCTGTGCCAAACGGGGCCTTAGTGTGGAGGAGGTGCATAACTGAGAAACATAACAAGCATAGATCAATTTACCCTGCGGTGGCTATTTTCTGTTAAAAATTAAATTGAGTAATCCACATGCCGGAGGAGTTTTGTGAGTTTTTTTTTTGGTCTTGCGTAGTACTTGCAAAAGCATCCAGCATCTCTTCGTGGCCTTTTTCATGCGTCGCAATTTTGGCTCCGCCCCGATCCGCGGTGCCCCACCATCGTCACCCCCGTTTGTCGAGCTAGCGGACGTCTGCGGATGAGCTGAGCAAAACCCTCCAAGATCCTATGACATGGATCCATCCTTGAAGTCGAGGCATGGACAGAGGCTGCTGATGACGACCATACATCTGGCCTTTGGATTCTTCCGATCCGGCACTCGAGATCGATCGGCGGCCGCGCGATCGACGCTGCAGATCGCCGGATCGAGAAGGAGCGGGAGGAGGAAGAAAGGGACTAGCTAGTCGCTGCGCCTCCGCGTACGCGTGCGTGCGTGCATGGCGGCCGCCGCGCGCATGCGATTACTGATCAACCGTCGCTTTCTTCAGAAAGCTTCGTGATTTCGTTCCCCAAGGCTGCATTGTAATCGCACTCGCCGCCTCTTCAAACCTGTTGCGAGCGCGTAGAAAGTTCTGCCGTGTTTCGAACCTTGGAGTTCTCTAGGAATTTTACACAAAATGGAACATCCACCGTCATCAAGTATGGGGTCTTTCTATGAGACACATACATGAATTTGGCCATGTTTGGAACCGTGATATTCTCGAGAAATTTTAGGGGAAACCAAACATCCACTCTCACTATCTTTCGCGAAAATACTGTATGAATCCCCATATTCCATGGAAAACCATTTCTCTTTTTTTTTTCTTAAACAAAACCGTTCCCCTGCCGAGATTTCCAAAAACAGGAATATTCGGAAAAATTCAAAATAATTCGTCCGAGAAATTGGAATTAAAATTTGGGAGCCACTTCTTGATGGGTGATGAGATTGTGGGTGTACGACTTTACCTAATAGGGTTTAAATCTTGGTGTCCAATTTTAGACACATGTGAGTGTGCTTTTCTGCATGAATTTTTAAGAATTAAAATTTGAATTTTTAAGGTAAAATGAAAAAGAAAAAATTGTTCTGAAAAACTCGAACAAAGGATGTACCAACAAACAAAGATGCTTTACCACCTGACGCCTGGCCGCAAGCAGGCTTTTCATTTGGCTATCGTTGTGAATTCCTTCCTGAAATTAGATAATTCTGACTTTACTTACCCGGTTTGATAATTTAGCCCACCGATAGCACCAATAACATCTGGTTTTGACGAAATTACGGCTACGTACGATTTTTCCTAAGCCTAAGCATTTATTTATAAAGGTCTATATACAACATTTGGAACAAGATCTAACTATCCTAGTCACCCTCGTCACCCTAAATATTCCTTTGTACTCTCCCAAACCCTAATTCACACCCCACCCTGGTCCCTCCATGCACATCGCCTGTTGTAGTAGCTGCCGACATCACCCTAGGTGTGTCGCCCTCCTTCTCTGTCGCCTCCCCTCCACCACCTATCACCTTCCACATGCCTTCTTCCCATCTTTGGTGGCTCACCATCCGTGGATCTACCACCCCCACCGTTTTACTACCACCCAATCAATGTTGTCCTTCCCGCTAGCCGTTGTCCATCATCCTTCCTCTAATCCTCCAGCCAACAGTACCACCACCATCTCGTTGTATCGGTATTGTCGCTGCCGCAACCCTCAGCTCACAATCAGGCCCTAGTGAACCTAAACCTTAGCTCATCATCGTCGGAGATGAGTAAGGAGAACACAAGGAGAGTTAAGCGGTGAGTAATCTACTTCTGTATAAGGAATTATGAGGCAACATAGATATAGCAAATCTGATTACTATAACCATCTGCTCAAATCATGATCTCAGCTATGGAAGGGTAGTGGTACCCCTTTTGTGGTCTCTTCATTCTTAAAACTTTATTAATATTTTTATGTGTTTTTTAATTACTAATTTGTGGTTACCCTCACCAAGGGTAATTCACGGACACGGTTGGAAAAGCGACGCATGGGCGTGGACCTCCACATGTGTCTTGACTCTTGACACGTGGAAGCACCAGGTAAGCACCATTATCCCTTCATTTTCTCTCTCGAGCGCCCAAGCGTTCTCTCTCCCAAGCACCACTTGTCGCTTTTCTCCTTCCATGAGATGTGCATGTCTCTCTCTCCACTAACCTTGTTCCAAGTGGTTTGGGCTTTCGCCTTCCGGCTTTTAGAAGCCGTGATGAACACGTCGGTTTCTTAATTTTGGATATTTTACTTTTACTTTTTTTCTTGTTTATTTGCATTGTTCGTGAAAATATAACGGTATTTTTTTTAGTTGAATGACTCAGAAAAATAAACTGACGCTACAGTATAGAAGCAAGAAACCGTAGTTGCTTGGAACAGACCTAAGAGAAGCTTCTCTCCGCGCTTCCCTGTCTCTACCCGAGAGCTCGCACTCCGAGTGCCGTCTACACCGAGAGATGGGCGTGTTGCAGCCGGGAGCTCGTGTGCTGGTCGGGAGCTCACGCGTCATGGGTGGGAGCTCGCATGTTGCCCTTCGGGCACCGCCGATGAGGGCAGCGAGGGCGCCATGAGCCATATCCGACGCCGGCGTGGCCACGCCTCCTTCCCCCCCCCCCCCCACCCGGTTTAAGCCCCTGCTGGCCTGCTTCTCCTCCTCGATTCAAGGTGAAAATTCCTCTAAACCGAAATTTTTTATTCCGATTTGAAAGTTTTGGACCATGACAGGAAAGTTTTGGTCCCGATTTGAAAGTTTTGAACCACGATATGAAGTCTTTAATTTTGTTGTGCCGAATTTTGTTGTATTTTGTTGCACGATACAAAATTAGTATATGCGGACCACGCTTAAACACGATAATCCAGAGCCGAATTAGTGAATAATCCAATCGATAAAATTGCACAACACAACTGGATATATATATATATATATATATATATATATATATATATATATATATATATATATATATATATATATATATATATATATATATATATATATATATATATATATATATAGTCTTTAATTTCACGTCACTAGATATGCTGACCTGGTGATAAAAGATAGCCATCCTTTTCATGTCTCCACACCCCAGGTAGCCACCATGCACTTCAACAAGAGGGATACATGGCAACGAGTTCAGCTGCAACCTGAAACATACATAGTTGCAAGTGATAAGCCTAAGATCAAGCCAAATTTACAAGGCAAGTGTGCACTGCAGCCAAATTTACAAGCCAAGTGAGTGCAGGAGACTGCATCTGCCAAATTGTAGCTGGATAGATGGTAGCTGCCTTCTGTGATTGTAGAAGGACTACTACTTGCTGTAATTGCCAAGCTGCTGCGCGCTGCTTGTGCAAACTGGTACAAATGGGGCATTAGGGAGTATGATTATCGTATTAGCAACTGACGACACATGAGCATTACAAGGACGGATAAATGAAGGACGATCTATGATGAAAAATATGGTGGTGATGATGTTCTGGATGTGATCGATGGTATGGTGGTTCTCTCTTCTTGCCTCCTTGTTTGTAGATGCAATCGGTCTTCTTTAAATAGCCGATCCTAGAGTTTCAATACTGTGAAGGGGTTTACGCCGTCAGGATGCCGAATACCACCTTGGAGCCTTCACGAATCATGATTCATTTGACATGGCGATCAAATTGGAGGGTGATACGGTCGCTCGATATGGTAACTGGCGACTGTATCGTTAGTCATCTTCGCTAGATGGTCAGTTCATGGTAATCCAAATTGGGCTTCCTTCCTCTTAACGTCTACTTTCCATTTTGTTCGTAAAAGTGTGTGATTCCCTTTAGATCCTGCAAATAACATCAACCAAAACATATCTTGTACATTTGGCTATTAGTTAATAATAATCCGAGCAATAAATGATGAAATCAATGAATTAATGCAATAAACTATAGAAAATAATGTGCATTTTCAGTCGCATCGGTCGGGACCGAGTGCTAGGAATCTAGCAATGATTGGATTGCCGGCGAGGTCGTCGGTGATCACCGACGAATCGAGCAGCTGTGGCTATGGCTGCGACGAATGGAGAGAGGGGAGGAGGAAAAGGACCAGTCCTTTTATGGGGGTTGACGCGTGATTAAATTTCCTCCGATAGGGTTCTATGTGTGATTTTTGATCTCCGGTATAAATTTGAATAATATATAAACTGGAATGAAAAATGGTGGGCTGAAATACATGTTTTTCTAAACTACCGTCTGAAGCCACGGGAGCAGATTTTGGTAGTGTGGCTTGAGCTGATACGGTGTATATATTCTCTCTCCTTGAGTATTATCACTTGCGACTACCTGTATGGTATATGTCCTTACAAAAGGGGCGAAGGATCATGTTCTCAACCGTATATTTCTGTTTCTGAAGGTGACAAGAGAACGCCATGCTTGGCGTCACCGGAGTTTCGAAGAAAGAACGTCACGCATGGCGTCTGTCGTCTCTCTCTCCGTTTGGACGGGCTTGGCTCTTGACCGTGAATCTCTCTGGGCGCCGTACCTGGACAACGCCTGTCAATCGGTCGGCCTATAGCTAGTGTCTGCCAGGTGGGGCCCGCACGCTGCCTCGGCGGTAGCACGTGTCACTGCATGCAGATGTGCGTCCCGCTCGTGTGCCATGGCGCCATCACATGCAGGGGATCGACGTACGTATGGGCACTGGCCGAGGGTAGAGGAGGCCAAGGACAAGGAGGGTCATGGCCTCCCTTTCCATCCAAAATTTTTGGATATAGATATGTTCTTCCAAGCTTTATTTTTGGTTTATTCCACATATATTTTAGCGTTTCCTTTCCAAAGCTTTGGGCTAGCTTAGTTTCTTCTAGAAATTGGCCTAATACCAAAGCTTTGTATGGCCTCTCTTTAATTCTTTCCATCCAAATTTTCTTCTAGAAAATGGCCTAATCTCAAAGCTTTGCATGGCTAATCTCAAAGCTTTAGGCTCGTTGTCTTGTGCATAGCTTTCTTTTTCTTTCCTCTAGCTATTGTACTTCATCTCCTAAATTCTTTCTTTCTCTTTGGTTGCTTCTAATTTTACTTCCATCTTTAAATTCTCAATTCAGCAGGAAAATAGCTTGATTGTCTTGCAATGGAAGATAGTTTATATTGTCAATGTCTTTTGGCCTCCCCTTACTTTTGGGTCACGCTCCTCCAACTGCGTATAGGCCATGTCATTGCATGTTCTGGTCACATATGCTGCAGCCGTTGTGTGTTTGCAGCCTCAGGTCACCATGTATCTAGTGACTTACAAATTGAATATTAGAGAAATTTATGACCCAGTCCAGTTGTATTCTACGTATTTGCCGGTACGTACGTGCCTTAGAGCATCTGTAGTGTATGAAAAGAGGAGGTTTTAAGCCACCTTAAGGTCAACCTTATACATTACAGGGGTGACCTTAAGCAGACCTAAGCAAAAAAAGCTTAAGGCTGGTCCTCAAGTTAAAGACCTGGCCATAAGCATTAAAATACAATTTTTCTTTATCTGTCAAGTGGGACCGTCTTAAGACCCCTTGGGTTATATACACTATAGAGTTGGTCTTAAAGTTTAGATGGGACACCTTAAGACCCTTTGAGTTATATACACTACAGATGCCCTTAAGAAAACGAAAACGATGTGCTATGGTGCTGGACAGGTGGGGCCCGCATGCTGCATCGGCGGTAGCACGTGTCACTGCAGACGTGCATCCATCCCCGCTCGTGTGCCACGCGCATGCGCGGGCCTTTTGTACAGCCGTTGTGTGTTTACAGCCTCAGGCCGTTCACCATATCTCCAGTGACGCAGAAACTATATTTATTTCAGTATTTGCCTTGCCGGTACGTGCATGCCTTAATAAAACAAAAACGATGTGCTGGTCATGCATGGGTCGTTGGCCACGTCACGTACTATATATAACTTCCGGCCAGTCCGGTATTTGGCAAAAAAAAAAAAAATCACCTGGATGCGTGCAATCTGAATTAATCTGAAGGTCGAATTGAATTTCGAAACGTATCTAAAACCTTCACCATCTTCTTTGGAACTTCGATAGACCTAATCAATGATTTTAGTCTATTCGACTGCTTCAGCAGTAGTCGCATAACGGCCAACCATCTTAAAGAGCTCGACGACGGTGGTCGGTGGATGTAAGGTGATGTCCTCTATGAACCTCCTATTGTGGACATCTTGCTTGAATGCCCTGATGATAGAAGCATCAGAGACCTCTGGAATTAAATTATGAACCTGGCTAAAACCCCTGATGAATTATTGTAGGGTCCGTTGTTGTTCTACCGTATTCGGTGCAGGTCATCCTCTTTCCCAAGGCGATTGTACGTGCCTTGGAAGTTGGCCAATAGGAGATTGCATACGTGTTGATATGAGTAGATCGACTTGAATGGTTGATTGAGCAACCATGACCGAGCAGACCCTCACAATACCATGATCATCGGAAGATAGTTTGCCATGACGTGCTCATCTCCTCCCACCGCCTTAACCTCGGTCGTGTAAATCTGAAGGAATTCAATGGGATTTTGGGACCCATCGAATTTCTCCATATTTATCAGGCGAAACTACAGCGGCTAGCGCATTGCTCGGAGTTTGAAACCCGACATCCGGTAACAAGTTCCTGACGCCTCCTTTGCGGGAAAGGGTAGCTGGCGTCGCCAGGCGATCGTACTCGATGACGTTTGGTAGTCGATGGTCCTGACCTGTAATAGGCCTGGTCCATACAAGGGCAGTACTCCTCATACTCCATCAGCTACTGCAGGTTCCTTGCTCAAAGGGGTGATCGATCACCTCCTCGGTAATGTTGTCAAGCCCGAGTCATTTAAGGAACACTCCTTTGGTTAGAGTTGTGGTTAGAAGACCATCGTGACTTGTCATCATGTTGACCCCTACGAGGTGAATTCTGTAAATGACTAGGTGCAATTGTACCTGTCCGACTACCGAAGTTATGCCGATGATACTGCTTAACTCTGGCTATGACGTTGTGGAGTCTTCACGCGATCCCCTCAGCGAAGTGGTCATAGCTTAGTGCCCGAGCAAGCTCTTGAGTCGGGTTCTTAGCATGTCATTGATACATTGAAGCTCTTGAGCCTCTTCAGACTGGTACTGGGCATGCCCAGGCAAAGACTTCTAGGCAGCCAGTCGCATTCTTCGGGCGGTCTCAGGATCCTCAATCTCTGAGATTAGTTGTGGCCACCTTAATGGAGAGCGATTATTTCTAGGATTTCTCCCACGCTCATCAGAGAACTGACTTAGTTCATCACTGAAGGTCTCCTCGCCAACCTCACAAGGGGTGGCAAAGTGTGACCGGCAGAGAGAATCCTTAGGGCCTTTTCCTAGAGAGTGATCAATATCTATGGGGAAGGCAAAGACCTTCTATCTAGAATCTCCACTTCCGATGGAGGACCCCTCGTTTGAAGAATGTTCCAGCATGAACACATCATGGCCTGGAGTAAACCCCACCAGGTAGAGGAATTCTATGTTATAACTGTCTCCTGTGAGTTGAACCATACGAGAGTGCATACGGACTTGCAGGGAGTCCACCCATGCTCCCTACGTGGACAACTGGAGAGTTACGATCACCAGTCGGTGGTGAATTCCTGGAATGACAGATTCCAGGGATCGCTAAAACTATTCAAGCAGTCGTTGGGGGACTCAAATATTTGGGGTATGGGCCCCTCGTCATGTTACGAGTCCTGTTCATGGTCAGATTGACCCTTGCTCTTTGGAAGAACTGGTTCCTCCATCGAACGTACGGCCGTGAGGGATGTGGATCCCTCCTCGGCCTTTCCCGCAGTGCGATCTCCAAGGTCCGGGGATGGATCTCCAGGGACAACCTCACCATTAGAGGCAAGCATTGTCTGCTCGTAGCCACAGTAGGCATCCATGTCGAGATTTGCATAATCAGCTAAGTTGAATCAGTTCTCCTCGTTCCACTCCCCTTCCATGAGGACATCAGAAGAAAGAAAACTTGCCGATAAGAAAATGACTGGAGTCTTGGAAGAACTTCCCTATGGACGGTGCCAACTATCGATGTCTTAATATCGATCTTACATATGATTTGTTTGGATTCGGAAAAACTCTAGAAGACTCGGACTATCAACATGCAGAGTAGAGACATAGGAATTTTATACAGGTTCGGACTTTCTCTAGGACAATAATAACCTTACGTCCTGTGTGGCTATTGCTCAGTGAATTGATTACAACTGTGAAATGCCTAGTACTATCCCCTAATCTCACATCTTTCTCTCTTTTTCCTTTCCCTTTGGCATTAACCTTTATATAGTTGACGAAGCGACAGCTGTTGTCTTGCGCCCAAAAGACGTCTCAACGCTTCGGAAGATAACCGTCTGGCTGAAATTATTGTAAGAGAGTCGTGGTGCCCCACTCGTCATGCGGCGGTTATTGTCACAAAGAGGTCGTATGCGGTTATTGGGAATAAGCCACGTTCTAACTACCCTGTCAGATAGATCCACTATGTAGTAGGTTGTCGTAGACAAGCAAGTCGGAGATAGACTAGTCGTAAGAAGATTCACAACCACAAGGTGGTCGTAGGAAGACTCACGACTACATGGTCACAGAAGGACTTACGATTAAGGAGTGATTATAGAAAGACTTATGATTAGATAGTCGTTGAAGGACTTACGACTAAAGAGTGGTCGTAGAAAAACTTACGACTATCCTGTGAAGTCTCTCCCTTATCGATAAGGGATATAATTGAAGAATATAATGATGTAATAATTAAAAAATTATTATATTCTCGTCACCTAGCTTACTAAAAGTTATAGATTCAGCAGACACACGAAGAGGAAATTGAGCCCAAGAAAAGGAAATAACCATGGAAATACCCAGTCGCAAGATATTTACGCTTGTGTGTGATACATATTGTGTACATCATTGCACACTATTATATAATAATGAACTTTAATCAACAAGTAAAAATGAGTTGTTGTGGGGAAGAATGTCCGACTAATCGGAAGAAAGGGCGATTGATTGTCTTCCAATAGACAAATACTCTTATGTGCTTTCTACATACACTGTATACAACGCTTTACCCATCGTCTATGACCAAGCAGCCGAAACGCCATTTTTCACAATACTGAAAAATAACCCAAAAAAAAGAAAATAATAAAACGAATAAAAATAAACACATATGTATCGCCGTCCGTGGGGATCGAACCCACGACCACGTGGTTAAAAGCCACGCGCTCTACCACTGAGCTAGGACGGCTCACATCTTTTCAGATGTAGAAATATATTATTGTTTATACCACTTTCACACCATTTGGCCCGAATTAGTCCATGGACCATGGACTTATATCGGCTCCATTTCCCCTTACCAGTTTGTGTGACACGAGTAAAACTTGCAAATCAATATATTGTGTTTTTTCTTCTTAAAAAAATTGACCAAGGCAAATCACTCTTACTCTCCCCGAGCTCTCGCTATTTAAGAAATATATTTTCCTCCAAAGTTTGCGTACTTTAAAATCATTCACCTTGACTGAACCATTAGTAGGTTTTCAATTCCTTTTTTTGGAGAGACAACAAGAAGTACCCTACTGTATAAAAATTATATTATATTGATGAAAGATAAATATTTGCTCGTACAAGAATACAATATCAAGGGGGCAATGTATAATATCTAAAAGGCAAAACTGTTCTAAAGTCAATTCATCCTCTCTCTTTTTTTTTTTGAGAACTTGGGCAGGAGCTCTGCCAACCACTATTAGGGAAAGAAATAATTAGAGTTTTACACATTAACTGTGCTAAGGGACAAACACACCAGGCATACAACACGAGAGTTAACAATTACTAACTAAATCTATTTCCCTTTTTCTTGTCTCCACCTCCTCTTTTATGCAATAGAAAACATGTTCAACTGGAAGGTAAGCATGCTCAAATATCCTGCGATTCCTTTCCTTCCAAATATTCCAAGCTGTGTAGATGATGATGCCATCAAAGATCGTTTTGTGCTGCTTAGCCACCCTTTTCCTGAGCTCGATCCACCAATCTGATAGTTTTATTGATGCTTGTTGAATTGTGGGAGCCTGATATCCTATCCATGAGAAGACCATCCTCCAAATTTGTTTGGCATAAGGGCAGCTGATGAGCAAGTGCTCTGACGTCTTTGAGCACTACCCACACAACAAGCAGACATTGATATGTGGCCATCCTCGACGTTCCAAATTAATTGTCGGCTATCAAAATTTTCCCCTGTCCAGCAAGCCAAGCAAAGAACCTACATTTGCCTTCAGTCCCCGCCTTCCAAATGTATGAGAATTCCTTGCCTGCATACATGCCTAAGGATTGGGATTCATACGTTGTTCTTACGGTATACTCCCCATTTGCTGTCCACCTCCATAGGATGAAATCTGCAACCTGTTCCTGCAAAGTGGCACCTTGAATGTGCGACCATAACGAAACAAATTCATGTACCTGTTCCAGTTTTCCATTGACAGTTTTGTAACTCATGTCACCATGTGGATAACTAGAGCCAAGTCCTCAAAGGATACATCTCTTCCAGTTGCTCATTGTTGCAGAGGCACTTCTTCAAAGATGGTCTCGTTTCGGCCTTCCAAAAAGATCAGCCATCGGCTTGTTTTGGAACGCAGTATTATATATCTGAAATGACCCGCATTTTCGTTAAGTTTTAAGTAGCAATTATGTTATTAATCATCCCTAATTAAGAAATCAATGGCATTAGCAAGTAAAACAAATCACAACCAAAATCACAAAAGGAATTAATAAAGTCCATGAGAGTCCCGGTTATACAAATTAATGCACATTCTTGTGTCTCTGGATAACACAAATGTAACTAAATTACAATACAAGAGATACTCAAAGTTTTTACTCATAGTAAATATAGAGATACATCCTTGATAAAAAATACATCAAGAGTAAAATACAAAAGACATATTACAATTCAACCCTACAAAAGAAACAACAACACAAGTAGGAGTTAATGGTTAGTAAAGTGCCATTAGACCCAACCTTTCGTATAGTATTTGTTTTTAGCTAATCGAGATGCCAAGGACTGTCCAAAGATGACTGGTACCTCTCACTATTTGGGTTTCATCATCTAACAAAAGCCCACATAAATCAGCCACAAAGCTCACATTAACTAGCCACGGAGCCCACATGAACCAGCCATGAAAGCCCACATGAACCACCTCAAAATCCGGTGGCAATCAAAAGCCAATAGGAAATCGACAACAGCCAGTGGCAATCAAGTGCTTAGAGGAAGCCAACGGTAGGGCCAAGCCACAACTAGAGAAAGCCAGCACTCCCTCCTCTTCTTAAGCAAGCCAACAAAGAGAAGCCAGAGGCACTAAACAAGCAAAGCACCAGAGAACCCTCAGTTCTGCCCTATTCCCATTTCTGTTCCAAATCCACCCCATAAACCACCACAACCAGCCGGCCACCACAAGACAAAGATCAAGACAAGGCATCAAGGGTCCAGGAGTAGGGAGCAAGGAGGTCAAGCCCTAGGAGAAGATGACCACAAGCTTCCACAAGCCATAGCTGCACTCCAAGCCAAGGAAAGCAACCATCGCTGCCTACCTCAACCCGTTCCCAAATCGAACCGACAACCAACTGATAGAGGTAGCCCACAATTTCAATTTTAGCATATTTATCGCTTTATCGGGACCACACAGCGAGCACATATACCCAATAAGCAATTCATAGAGCATCACCAACCATCACAACCATGACAGAGAGCATCCCATAGCATCACCATTCATCACATAAAGTGGTAAGGAGGTAGAAGGAGTATACCTAGGTGAGACTACGATGGCGATGACGTGCCATCACTGGTAAGCATGCGCACCCAACAGCCGCCTCGTGCTCCCCAACGCACGGGAAGGCCTCGAACCCTGTCGTAGCAAACCTAGTTGCACACCACCACCACTACCCTTCCAACCATCAAGCAAGCAACAAATCAAATACATAAATAAAAATAATCAAAAGGATAATGGCATAAGAAAGTAAATCGGCGGAGAGGGGAGTAGTATTAGCAGGGGAAACCCATTTTCTCTAACAACTGGCTATGGATCCGACCAGGGTTGAGCTGGCCGACACCAGGGGAAGCTGTGGCTGGGCTGGTGGAGGGCCAGGTTGAGCTGGCCAGTAATCGTCCAGATTTGGAAAGAGGATAGGGTTGTCAAAACAGACTCGATCAGGGATGGCACCACCCCAGCACTCACGGGTGTCACCAGGGGTGCCACACCCTATATTTTCTAGCGACTTCCCCTTGGTCATGGTATTGTAAGGACTCCTAGATTTTTTTAGGTTTCTTTGTATTCCTACAACTATCCAGAATTTCAATTGTGCACAAATTGATAACCAGTCCCGCTTATGTTTACAATACCATAATTACATAAAATACGACTTACTTGTCGATTATAGAGTTTTTGGGCCTCTAGGCCAAATATACTTATATTGTAGGCAAAATACTCCAAATATGACAACACAACAAGCTACACTTAAGTGTAGGCACAACCTAGAATGTGTGATCATCGCCATCGAAGTACTCATTTCCTTCTAGGACTTCTTCTTTGTAGTACCCATTGTCTAAACCAAGAATGAGTACATTCATACACAACAAGTCACAATGGTAATATTTATATATACAAGGGATTTCAATAGATGTCTAACAAGGAGGGTTCACATGGACCTAATATGTCTAGTAGTACCCATAGTTTTATTTGCAAGCATTTGATTTAAAACAATGGGAGTTTAATAATTATTTTCAAGAATAAGGGTTTAATGATTCAACATCATTACCAAATTACCACATTTTAATCTTCAAATGACTACTTATGCCTTGAGTTTAGGATTCTCCCCATAACATAGCTCCATTAACTGGAAGCACGATATATTCGAATGATTTAGGTTTAATCTCTACAAAGAGTGCCTAGTTTTACTCACAATATACCACGACCAGATTGGAGTCGGGATAATAGAATTGTTTGAGAGTTCCACAGCATTAGTTTCTGCCTGGTAGATGTTGGGTCCATCCTAGCGATCGAGTGGTCATACTGAGCCTTTGGTACGTCGTCATCAATTGTTTACATAGGTTCTACCATTGTGTAGCTCGCAAGTGGCACTCAAAAGTCCATTCGATTCACCTCAATCTGTTGATTGGAGCCCACTTCTATACAGTTCATGAAGTGGGACAATATACTAGGTCAGTCCGATATCTATATCAATTTCTTGGCACAAGGTTATAGTCCTTATATGCTTGGATGGAGCAACTTTGCCAAGCATGATGCTAGTACACACAACGACCGAGTAGCATATGCACACAACCATCACTATACCACGTATCCAAATCTACGCACTCAGCTAACATTTCTAAAAAATCACTCTCGGCGAGTGATCCACACACAACAGATACCTTTATGAGCATAAGATCCAACACATCAATTCATGATGGTAGACAACAACGATATTAAGTATTTTATTGTTCTAAAGCGGCTTCCCCACTCCTCTTTCTCATATCTCGCTCCGAGAATAAGGCAGAGGGTCACAGGCGCATCATACACCCCACTCTTCTCACTTCTGTCTCGTGTACGTATCTCCCCTCACTTTCCCCACCACTCGCTCTATCTTTCTAAAAGCCACTTCTTTTACATATTACTATTTATTGCCAGCCAAAAGACATCAACCGTAGCAAATATAAACATGCCCATTCATCTCCTCTTTGTGCGTTGACTTGGCAGTGGCACCATCTTCTCTATTATTGCTTTCACCTCATCTACACCTCAGTGACATGCTCTACCGTCAAAGGTTAAGTTCAATACAAGTTTGGCTACTTATCTCTAAAGTAGTGTTCATTTAGGCTTAAAAGATCTAGCTTCTAGCTTTTTTACATTGTAGAGACTGAAAATGTATTGTAGCTACTTTTAGCTTTTCAATATAATTAAATTTAAATAAATGAAAAAAATAAAAATATCATCACGAACAATACAAATAAATAAGAGAAAAAAAAAGAAAAGTAAAAAACCAAAATAAACGAAATTAAGGAATTAGAAATCAGAAGCATAAACTTGTTGCAGCCGGACCTAAAATCATTGAAAAAATACGCAGAAGTTTAAGAAAAGCTTAATATACGGAAAAATTGCATGCTTTCCAGGTTCCAGAATGATTTTCCCGTCCCGTAACAACGTCACCACCCCAGGACAACCCAGGATTGGAATGAAAGGAATATTATTTCTTTTCTCAACAGAAAAGAGAGGAGGAGCCGAGGAGGTGAACTCCCAACGGCGACGAGCGAATCGTGTGAATGAGATGAGATGGGAGACGGCGGAGGCGGAGGCGTTGCAGGAGCGCATCTGGGATCTCCACGACAAGCTCAGCCACGCCATCCTCTCCCTCTCCGCCTGCGCCCGGCGCCGCGCCGCCCCGGGCTGTCGCTGCTGCGCACCCAACGGGTGCGTGGTCGTCAAGGGGCGGTGGCCGCAGGGAGGAGGGGACGGCGACTTGACGTCTACGGCGGCGGCAGCCATGGCGGACGCGCGGAGCCTGCACGCCATCCGCGCCGCGCTCGAGGATCTCGAGGGGCACCTCCACTTCCTCAATGTCAGTACAATTCAAACCCTTGCCTAGTTGCCTCCTCCTCCTCCTCCCCTCTGAATTAATGATCCTTACTAGCACGTATAAGAACCATTTCCATATGATTATACAACCAACACAGCAAATTATTGTTAGTTTTTGGCCTCGGATTGTTTGGTAGGGTAATCCATGGCTTTGTGAGCTAACTACACTGCCCTGATCCCACTGCACAGATCCATATATCCATAATCCAATGAACAACCCCTAATTTTGCCTATATTAATACACCCCATCACCTCCTTTTAATTGAACGAGACAAGTAGACTAGTGGATAGGTGCAGGGAAAACATTTTCGATTTAGAAAAATTTTCGGACCCCTCCGAGAAATCCGAAAATCAGAAATTTTGAAAATTTTGTGTATTTTTTGGAGAATTTTGGTCGAAATATTCAAACACACCATTTGAATTCAAGAAAAATCATGAAATACGGGCCATTTCAATCCGAACTGGCCAGCGCCGCCTCCCCCTCCCGCAGCTGGCGTCGCCGTCTCCTCCCGTGGCCGGTGCAGCCTTCCCCTCCTGCCGCCCGCGGCCGTCCGCGCTGACTCCCCCTCCCGCTACCGGCGCCGCCTGCGCCGCCTCCCCCTCCCGCCACCGGCGCCGCCCGCAGCCTGCCGCCCGCACCGCCTCCCCGTCCTGAGATCTAGGCACGAGAGCGGCGCTGGGCCCTCCTCCTTTTCCGCCGGCGACCGCCCCACCTCCTCCCTTGCCCCACCTCCTCATGGTTAGACGCAGCTTTGACCGTACTACTCGCATGGGCCAGCCCGAGATATTCAAGCTTGGGCCGAAAATTTTGTCTGAATTTGGCCTTTCTCGGCCCACCCCAAGGAAACCAAATTTCGGCAAAATCACGAAATTTCGGCCGAAATTTGAATCCCTGGATGGCTGTGTGTGTGATCCACAGATTTTGCTAGTCTGACGGTTCATCGTGGTTCCACGGGTGGAAAGGATCCACAAATCCTGCTTGCTGCCACATCATTGTGGGTTGGATGCTGCCTTTTGTTTGTTAGCACTCGTTGTTCGTCTCCTTATGTCTCATTATTGCTGGTCTTCGTGTTTTCTCTAGCCATTTTGTCCTCCTGTGGTTTGTAGGTCTAAATAGGTTGGAGTCTGTAAGCCAAATTCACTGTAGAATGTAGATGTCCGTTGGCACTTCTGTTGGCATGTGTCTTCACTCTACGGTTCTATCAGATGTCGAATTGTTTGGGGGGATCTTATCTGTTGAATAGGGTCCTCTTGTTTCCTTGTAGCCAATAATGCTATGAAAGAGACGCAGTTGGTACAGTGGTTAGCCATGTTGCTTGCTGTCTTCTGGCTTATGCTAGTTACCTATGTATCTTGCTGTCTTCTGTCTAATTGCAATTGCCTGTGTAGCTTGTCCTCTGATCCAAACTCTTAATTGTTAAAATTGTCCTTTTTGTACTTCATTTTCTTCTAAGGCATAAGATGTACAATTTACTATCATACCAAATTGAGTTTTAGCTGAATGAGCTCAGAAAAGGTTGCTGCTTTATGTAGCAATGATTGCAAGTTTCAGAATAAGAAGGCTTGAGCTACCTTATTTCTACATTGGTAGAATTAAACATTTCATAACTATTTGTGTCAAAACATGCAGCTTCTGAGCTTTCAGATAAGTTAGCTAGTTCTCTGGCACCGAATAATTAATGATCAGAAAACAACATGTTGGTTGTTTGTGTCACATTGTCTTGCAGAATGTTCAGTTACAACAGCGGGCAGAACGAGATGCCGCAATTGCTAGGCTGCAGCAAAGTCGTATTCTCCTTGCTACGAGGTTGGCTGAACATAGAGGAAGAGGCATGGAGTCGTCGAGGAGGCCTTGGCTTTTGTGGGTGATGTGCTTGACAAGAGCCAATTTGTCTCGCCGGAAGATGCCTATGGGACCCACAGCCAGTCAGGGGAGAATGAAGACCCCAAGGGACATGCTTCAAACATGGTGGTGCGTGTGGTATCCTGTAGTTTTGCTTTAGCCAAGACTTTTTTAAGATTGGAGAGGATTGGTGGTGTTCTGGGTAATGCTACTTTGTTTGCAGTCAGTATGCTCGCTTTCTTGCAGCTGCATCAAGTGGCCTTTGGTAGACAAACTCCAGCAGTCCAATATATGAGAATCAATAATCGTTTTCACTCTGGAAGGTCAAGAAAGAACAGCAAAGAAAAGCATCTGGAAGTGTTGTTAGCTAGAGGTTGAGGAATCATCAGACTGTTTCTTGTACAGGAAATTTTGTTCTGTTCTCAGTTTTCGTTGGTTTTGTTAGTGTGTTAATCATTACATTCTTTTGGATGGGCTGGTATACAGTCTACCGTCTTCGTTAAAAATTGTGCCACACAAGTTGTAAATGGTTTGAGCTTGGCAATAGATGGACTGGCAGAATTTGTCAGCCGGTTTCCTTTTGTTCAACTAACCCACAATCGCTGTTTGAGGACTACAGTTTGTAATCTTTATGTTTATATGGTACCTGGATGACAGGTTTAATTATTTGTTTGCCATATATTTGAATTTCTTGGTATTTGGGGGTGCTGTGACAGAAATCATGGTGCAAATATTGACATGGCTTAACATCTTTGATGGTATGAGCTTGGTGAAGAACCACGAACCAATGTTCCCTCACCAGCAGCTGGATAAGCAAATCAAGCTGGACCTTCTTGACATTATGCCTCATTCTCTGTTTCTGCGACGAGTTTCAAGGACAGAAGGCTCTTTTGCTTAACTGATATGTTCATTTTTGGATTTACAAGTACATTAGTACAACGTGATACATGTGTCAAGTCTTTAATGGTTTTGAGTTGGGTATTGCTCTTTCTTGTGTCTTGTTGTTAACATCATTTTTGGCACCAATTTTTTTTGCATATGTTCGCCTCTCTTTTGGAGATGATGGTCACTTTGTCACTTTATTGGTTCTTGGCTTTATCTGTTTGTAAAATCAGCCAACATATGCGTAAATTGGTATAATCATTTGTGTCTGTATCATGTTCTGTGCAGTGCCAGTTTATGCCTCATACAAGTCGGGATCAGTTGATAGCAAAAATTTGTATTACTGAAACACAATATAATCCTCTAATTTGGATGCTCCTTTTATACTCTTCAAGTATAACGGTGCCCCTGTGTAAGGGTGGAGCAGGGGTTCGGGGATTTTCTAGATCTGCGTGAGAGGATCTTCTCTTAAGCAAAATACCCGGAAGCCGTCTAATCCCCCGCAGGTCTAGTTTTTTTTTTTTACTCTTCAAGTATGGAAATGGAATCTTTATTTCAGGTGTCATGACAAGGCTTTGTTTTAAGTTCTCCAGCAGGAAGGATTGTTGGTAGGACGCATGGAGGTGCAAAGTGTGAATTCCTTGATGATGCAGGGGTCCTTTTTCTTTGTGAGATCAACATAACGAAGATCTAGATCAATGATGTTCTTTTTTGAAATTAAGCTCAACGTTTGGAAAAGAGGGATTCCATGCTTTGTATTGGTAGAAGGTACGTCTCTTTTTCTTGAAATTTGAAATTCGCTCTTTTCCTAATCGAGCATGAAGAAAGAACCTACTTCGTAAAATAAAGAAACTAAACAAATATGATTTTGAGCATCTGCTGGTCTGCGCAGGATGGAGTTCACCGTCCTGTAATATTCAAATAGAGCTGTTCATGTTATTTACTTTTCAGTTCAGCATTCTACCTGTAGCTTAGAGACTTCTTGTCATATCAATCGTCTGATGACAAAAAAAAAAAGAAATCTTTCGAAAGCCACAAGCCGCAGGCAAAAAGAACAGACCCATAAAATGAAAGTTACTGCTGTTCATGTTAATGTCGCCAGTGGCGAATCCAGAACCTATACCCTGAGCGGTCACCGTCATGGCCTATTGGCCCAACATCTCTTGTCATTTTGAGTAGTATCCTGTGGTTGACATCAGTGGCATCATCTCAGATTTGTGTGAGTTCATGGCACATATCATAATTCTCATGGCTGTCAGACAACTCATGGAGGCTGTAAAGGCAGAGCAGGCAACCAATGTTTCCAAAATCTTTCGCTGCTTTTTCTCCAAATCTCATTGCTGCTTGGGGTCGGTGAACAAAAGCATTTGCCACGACTCAAAAGAGCTTATTGGATTATTGACATGGCTTAGTTTTTTTTATAAAAAAAACTAAGTAAAAAAATGCATTGGAAGGGAAGGGAGAACAACTCAACAAGCAAGGGGCCAAATAGGCAAATAGATCCCTGGCTATCTGGGCCTGAGCCTGGATGTGGTTGCAGCTTGTCAATTAGTAGGCAGGGGCGAAGCCAGCTTATGAGCATTGGGGTCCAGTTACCCCAATGAAATTTAGTAAATCCTATAGAAAATTACTGTTTATTACTGTTCATCGGTGGAGGACACCATCGTGTAATAGAGATGACCCCAATACTCGTCATCATCGGCCGCCCCGTTAGTAGGTGACTACAATGATGATGTTTTGAAGGTTTACCCATAGTTGATTCAGCAATCATTGCGACATATTTGTAATGCGAACCGTTTTTGGCGAATCAGAGCTCATTCATAAGACAGACAACTACAAAGAAAATCTGGTGCTTCCGTATTCGAAAATTCAGACAAAACTCTCTAATCTCCTACTGGCATATTGCAATAAAAATACTTATATTTTCTCGAAAACGCAGGAGAGCCGCGCCTCATTAAATTAAGAAGAGAATAAAGGGCAAGAGCCCAAACAACACCACAAACACCACACACACACGCACTCACACCCCAACAGATTTGAGGATTACAAACGCGCCCGTGACAAAATCACACAAGGTGACCACTACCGAGCTAGACACTAACTCATGGGAGGAGGCGGTCAAGAATGATAGCCCTCGAGCCCCCGCCAAAGACCACAGCGGCGCTCCTCGCCGGCTAAGATCAAAGCACCACTAAGTTTGGAGTCGCTCCATCAAAAACACACCCATTGCGATGGTTCCAAATAGTCCAAGCTCCGAGAATAATGAGCGAATTAATTCCTTGCCTCATCAACCCATCAACGGTCTTCTTTGCTAGCTTTCTCCCACCAAGCATGGAAGGATAACTCAGAGGTGGGGACAAGATCTCAAGACCGACCTGTCTGAACAAATTAAACCAAAATTCTCTTGCGAACACACAATGGACAAGGAGATGGTCGATAGTCTCCTCTTCTTGGTCACAAAGAGGACAGTACTCCAGATGAGGTAGCCCACGATGTGCTAGGCGATTAGCCGTCCAGCACTTATTGTGCGCGACCAGCCACACAAAGAAGCGACATTTGGGCAGAGCCCAAGATTTCCAGATCCTTTCCCACGGTCCAAAAAGAGTAGAACCCAAAAAGAATCCTTCATAAGCCGACTTCGCCGAGTATTGTCCATTGGAGGAGAGCCTCCATAAGTGTCTATCCTCAACCTCCATTGCACTGAAAATCCATCAATAGATCCCATAAATGAAGGTAGTCTACAATCACACCAACTGTAAGAGCTCCCTGAATGTCCGAAATCCAAGCCCGGTTAGTGAGGGCATCCTAGACAGTGCGCCGCTTGACCCTCCTTTTGGGGAGAGCCGCGAAAAGGCGAGGGGCAAGGTCTGCAATGCATTGCCCATGGAGCCACCGATCTGTCCAGAAAAGAGTATTTGCACCATCTCCAATTATAGAATTCACTGCTACTGAGAAGAAGGCTCTCACTTGCTCAGACACAAGGAATGGGAGAGCAGCCCAAGGACGATGAGGCTCTGTTTTCTGCAGCCAAACCCATCTCAAGCGCAGAGACCAGCCAAGAGACTTGAGATCAGAAATTCCCAGACCTCCAAGCTCCGGTGGTCGACAAACTTTGACCCAGGCCACAAGACAATGTCCACCTTTTGCATCTTTACGACCTCTCCAAAGAAAACCGTGCCAAATTTTATCCACCGCATTGATAGCCCATGGAGGAAAATCAAAAGCCATAGCCAAGTAAATGAGCATCCCAGTGAGAACGGATTGTACTAGTACCCTTCTTCCACCCTTGACAATAGATCGCCTTCCGGCCTGTAGTTGATCTCGCAATGCGGTCAATAATGGGTTGCACTTGTTCTTTAGTTAGTTTTCTTAGGGAGAGGGGCACACCTAAGTATTTGCATGGGAATTCTGAGAGTGGGCAGGGCAGCAGGTTTTGTATGGTAGCAATCTCCAAATCACCACACCTGATCGGGAGCACATTACTTTTCTGCAGATTCGTCTTGAGCCCAGATGCCTCACCGAAAAGATTAAGAATATCCATGGTTGTAGAGATATCCCCAGCCTCCGGGCGGAGAAAGAGAGCCACATCGACAGCATAAATAGACATGCGGTGCTGTAAGCCACGAGTTGACAAAGGTTGCAGCAGACCTTCACCGGTGGCTTTAGTAATCATATGCCCCAACACATCCATTACCAAGATAAAGAGCATGGGGGAGAGGGGGTCACCTTGTCGTAATCCTCGCCGATGATGGATATGATCCCCCGGCACCCCATTTAAAAGAACTTGGGTTGAAGACGAGGAGAGCAGCCCACTGATGATATCTCTCCATAATTGCCCGAAACCAAGCTGCTGCAATACCTCAAGGAGGAAAGGCCACGACACAGAATCAAAGGCTTTTGAAATATCTAACTTGAGAAGAATCCGAGGCTGCTTTTGTTGATGAAGGAGCCTTGCCGTTTGCTGAACCATCATGAAGTTATCCTGTATGAATCGCCCTTTTATGAAGGCGCTTTGAATCAGAGAGACCATTTGTTGTAGACGACCAGCGAGGCGATTAGCCATCAATTTTGTGATTAACTTGGCGAAGTTATGAACCAGACTTATGGGTCGAAAATCTTTAGGCTGATCAGCACCATCCTTTTTAGGAAGGAGAGTGATATAGGCTGAGTTGAGGTTGCCAAAGTTCGCAAACTTCCTGTTCCAAACTGCTGAAACAGCCGTCATAATATCGTCCTTTATGATGGGCCAGCAAGCTTTATAGAAGCATCCCATGAAGCCGTCTGGCCCGGGAGCTTTGACTGAAGGTAAAATTTTAATTGTATTCCACACTTCTTCCTCACTAAATGGGAGCTCGAGATCAGCCAGGTCATGTGCATTGATTTCTAACTCAGTTAAGTTGATAGTGTACTCCCTGTCAGTACAGTTACCCAGCAGATTTTCATAGAAATCATCAATAGCTGCAGCCTTATCCTCATGACTAGTGCAGATTTGTTCACCAGCAACAATTTTTCCAATAAAGTTCTTCCTTTTCCGGTGACGAGCATGATGGTGGAAGAGCTTTGTATTTGCATCTCCATCACGGCCGCCTAATCCTTGCGCGGTAGAGCAATTGTCTTGCTGGAGGGATGCTAGAGCTAAGCTGTGCTTTTTTAGACTGTTTTTGAGCCACAATTCCCCCGAGGATAACTGACGACTATCTTGGGTGATCTCAAACAGGTGGAGAATTTTCCTAGCCAAAGCGAGCTGAAATTCACCGACCGACCACTTGGTCGCTCCATCTCTGTAGACTCTGGTGGTAGCCTTGAATTTCTTTTCAAGGTTAAGAAAGGACGAGACCAGCAGGAACCGAGGCCCAGGCTGAGGAAACGGCTTCCTGAAAGCCATCAAGTTTGGGCCAGAAGGACTCAAAATGAAACCTGCGACGACCCGGAGAGTTATCCCGAAGGCCAAGAAAAAGGGGGCAGTGATCTGAATCATCCGAGGCCAAACTCTGTAGCAAACAATTAGGAAATCTGACCTCCCAGTCCACAGTGCAAAGAACTCTGTCCAATTTCACCAGAGTAGGGGAAACCTGCTGATTTGACCATGTAAATTTGCGGCCGTGCAAAGGAATCTCCTTGAGAGCAAGATCATTGATAAACCTTCTGAAGCAACCCATCATGGCCCTATTGAAATTAGCATTATTCTTGTCCTCATCCTTATAAATTAGATTGAAGTCCCCGGCAATCATCCACGGCCCTGGGCAAGTTGCTCGGATATCACGAAGATCCTGCAGAAATTGGATTTTATCTTCATTACCTTGCGGCCCATAAACACAGGTTAGCCACCATGCTTGCCCAACTTCAGCAGCAAACTGAATTGTTACACTGTGATTGTCGACCCTCTGGACTCCTGAAACACCGATATGACGTCTCCAGGCAATCAGAATGCCTCCACTAGCACCGGCGGAGGGGACAACAGCATAATCTAGAAATCGGACCCAAGAGCTGAGAGAATAAACCTGCGAGAAATGTCTGCAATTTTAGTTTCCTGAACACACACAATATCCGACTGCAAAGAGTCCACAAGAGAGCGCAGAGAGTCTTGTCTGGAAGAAGAATTCAAGCCCCTAACATTCCAAATCAGAATTTTGGAAGGATCCATAAAGCATAATCATGTCAAACGACCAAGAAAAGACATCTGGTGGCTTAAGACAACAGCACACCACCCTCTCCCTCACCCAGATTTTCAGGGAGGGACCAATTGAAAAGAGCAGCCAGAGCTTGGAGATGAGAATCAGAAAGGGGTTGCTCAAACAACTTCGCATAATCATCCAGGGCCTGTTGATCTATACCTTCAAGCTCCTCAATGAGTTCTAGAGTCCTCATTGCCCTCTTCTTCGTTCTCCTCTCCAGGTCGTTGAGTCCAAATTCAGTCTTCGCACCAGCAAGGCGACGGCTACGCCGTGGGGTGTCACCTGGTGGTAGGGTCTTGCCTCGGCGCTTGTTGATGGCCGGGACAGGAAGAAAGCCTCCTGCACGCCGAGCAAGCTTGTTGATGAAGGCAGCCCGGGCATCCGGAAGGGGAGGGGGGCTCTCGGTCACCAGCGGGGATGCTGAAGGGGCTACCTTGCCCAACGCAGGGGAAGAGCGTCCCACCCCCGCCAGGGAGGCAGCAGGCTCTTCCACCAAAACAGCCGAGGACGGAGCCATGCAACCAGCTACCACGTCCGCGGCAAGAGGAAACACAGGGGCGGCAGGCACTTCCCCTGCCGGCGGAGAGATTAGCGAGGTCCGAGCTGGTCCACGCGAGCAGCGACGGGAGCGGCGCCTGGAGTATACTTGGAGCGGCTTCACTGGGGTCTTGGACTGTAGCGGCGGGGTGACCAGAAGGTTGAACTCCGGTATTGGGGAGGAAGGGGATTGCGGTGAGGCGGCTCCACCGCTGCCTCAACAGTGGGGAAGAGGAGAGGGAGCGTGGTGAGGCCGGTGACTCCGTTGCCCCACCAAGGCCCAACCCGTCATCATCTTCGTGGAGTTTGCAGCAGTCGAGCCCAATCTTCTTGCCCAAGTCCACAATAGGGGTGCCTTCTGATCCCAGCCCACCACCGGCCCAGGGGAGAACCGAAACCTTCTCAATTTCAAAGCGCACCAGGGTGGGGGAGTTTACAGATGGGGCTGCCTCATCCGAAGAGAAAGAGGCGGCAACGGACGGCCTTCCGCCAACCAGCGTCTTCGGGACAAAAACAGCGGCCGCCCCCTCGCCCTCGGAAACAAGAGGAGATTTATTGCTGAGGAGCTCGACGCTTGGGAGCCCACGCGAGACATCAAAGGCCACCTGGGAATCGACGACCGGCCCCGGCAAGGCCGTTGACGTGGGAAGAGCACTTGTCTCAGCTGGGGCCTCCTGCACCGGGTCAGGCCCACGTTCCGCATCTCCAGCGCCTGAAACGCTGGACGCGCCACCAGCAGCCGGACTTGGGGGTCGTGGAGGCGAAGGAGAGCGCAAACGGCGACGCCTACGCGCAGAAGAACCCCAGACGTCGTCATCCCCAGGCGGAGGAGGCGGGCTTGCCGCAGGACCATCAGGTCGAAGCCAGATGGAGAACTGGATGTCAATAACATATTCCAGCACGCGCTTCACCTGCGGATCTTCCACAACTGCGACCGGCGGCTCAGTGACCCATAGCTTTCTGGAACGAGGAATCAAACAGGGATCCGAGCACCAAGCCGAACAGCGAAAAACAGACAAATATGTCAAGCTGAGAGTGTCCTGATGCACGTGCTGAACCCAGGCATGAGGGCTCAGCAGAAGTTCCACAGTCGAGGTCTCCCACACATGGGTGGGAATGTCGCGGAGCTCGACGTCGATCAGCCATGGTAGAACCTTCCCAGATGCACCCACCAGCCTACTCCATTTTTTGCACAAAAGGCTGAAATTAGAGATGCGGAGCGGCTGTCGGAGACCAACCAGACGTTCCACCGAGTCGACGTCGGGAAGGACTAGCAGGTAGCTTGAAACAGAAGCACGACGAAGCACCAAGCTATTCGCCTCGACGTCCAAACGGGAAGCAATCGCCGCCACAACCACGCTTGCCTCGGCAAAGGGCTCGTCGCCAATGACCATCACGATCACCACGTGTGCGAGGTCCTCCTCAGCCCTAGCGATGTGATCTGTCCAGTTGATGATGCATGGGAGCGGCTGCTCAAAGGCTGGGGGATTCACCGGCACTGCTTTTGAGGAAACTTCAGGCAAGGCTTCCGGGGGTGAGCCAGAGTGCCCCTGGTTTGCACGCCTGCGGAAACGCGGCCGTCGACGTCGGTGCCGCCCCGAACTGCCTCCAAAGCCATGCACCGCCATGTCATTGGCCATTCCCGCAGAGCTCCCTTGCGGCGTCGCGGCTATGACAGCCACGCAACACGCCGCACCCGCCAGGAGGGACCGTTGCGGGAGGGTGGCGTCGGCCGACACTAGGATCGGAGAGATACGCTGCCACACAGAGACGCACCTTGGCGGAGGGGTAGGGTCGTGCACCGCCGCAGCCACGCCAGCCGCGCCACACTCCAAGCCCGCCGGAGAAGACCGTTGCGGGAGGGTAGCGACAACCGGCACCTGGACTGCAGGAACCTGCCGCCAAACAGGGACACGCTTCGTCGGAGGGGCCGCACAAGTCAGACCAGGGCACACGGAGGATCGGTGCCCCAGGGACCTACAGCGGAAGCACCGAGTCCTTTGGCGGCACTGGGCTGCGGTGTGCGCAGAGGAGAAACAGCTGAAACACTTGCCAACCAGGTCGACGGGGACTGGACGTCAGGGAGGACGAGCCGCACGCTGGCGCTGGCGCCGAACCCCGCGCGACTCAAACTTCAGCCACCCCTCCGAATCAGGACGATCACGCGGGACAACAGGACACTGCCGACGGCGGAGAATGATCCTGGGGGCGGGCCTGGCCTTAGCTTTGGCAGCTACCACGTCGCCCCCAACAGAAGTCGAACCGCTCGCCGAATCGCGCACCGCCGAAACAGCTGACAACGCTGGAGCCGAAGAAGAGACGACGATGTCGCGGTAGGAAGGCCAGCCGTCAGAGCCAGAGGACTCTAGGCAGTTGACGCTCCAGTGCTCTTGCTTAGACCGACCACGCGAGCGGAGGACAAAGGGCGCCGCATGAGGGGACAAGGAGGGGAGGGAACTCAACGTCTGCGAAGGGGAGGGAACCGTGCGCGCGGCCGAGGGGGAGGTGGCCGCCGGGCTCGGAGTGAACGCCGGCGTGGGTTTAGGGGGAGACGAGACGTCGGGAGGGGAAGGGGTGGGAGCCATCGGGCCCATGTTTTTAATATTACTTTGTCAAATTCAAATACAAATTGTTCTGATAAAATTACAATTCAGGTGGGGAAATTCGATACCATATTGGCAACTATATTTTTTATACGAATTCAAATACAAATATAAATATCAAAATATGAGAGATTGTTAGGTGGGAAAAATATACCATATTACTATCCTTTCAAATAGAGCAGTCGAATGTTTTGGATAGTTCCTATCCGTTTTTCATCGCTACGTCCTCTACCTAGAGGAAATTTTTGCTCGATGGTCATGACGGGTCTTCTAAAGATCAACCATGCTGAGGGAGGATGCACTAAATACGTGTTTCGCACACAAATGAGCGGCGACTTGAGACATCTAGAAGTCTAGGTTTCATATTTATCTATGAACACGACACTTTACAACTGCATTGCGTATTTGGAAATTTTCACGGTGTTTTGAGATGGAATGCACGCATACACGAGGAAGGATGCACAAGATACGTCTCCAGACATGCGGCCATGCTCATTTCGGTTTATACTTAATAGTTTTTAGCTTCTAATTTCTTGATTTCATCTTTTTCTGATTTTTTTACCTTTTTTAGACTTTTTTACCTTTTGTTTTTTCCTTGTATTGTCCATGATAGGATAATCTGTTTTTAAAATTTTTAAATTTAATTACACTGAAAAATCTACCGTAGCTACAGTGGAAAATATCAAACAGTGAAAAAAAAAGCCAAAAGTCACAAATTTAGGCCGAAGTGAGTACTGATTCTTCATTGTTTGATTTATGGATGTGTATTTCCATGTCATAAAAACGCAAAATTGATTCGAAACGGCCACGGAGCGTTTCGATTTAGCCACTACTGAAATGCCAATCGGCCAGGTCATTTTGTGGTAATGAACACCAAGTCTAATTCGTGCATTAAAAGTCCCTATCACAGAACACGCTCCATTGCTAGCACATGACAGACACAGTGAAATGCGCATTGCAGTGCTCTTCCACGTTGGAGCTCATGCCCGCCAAATTACTTTAGACAGATTGGTGTTAAGGTGAGGTCTATGTTATCAAGGCGTCGCCTAGGCGTTCTGGCGCTCCAAGGTAGACGTTAGGGACTGTCGCCTAGTTTTTCGAAGTTAGGCGGTCGACTAGAGCTTCCAGGCTTCTAGGCGTGGAGATGCGGCGCTCGCCTAGAGTAGAAGCTGTTAAAAGGGGTGGGATATAGAAGGAGTGAGAGAGAACCGGCGTCCTGACCTCCGCGTCGTGCCGCTCGTGCGCCTCGCCGCCTCCATCTTCCGCGGTTCCGCCTCCACCTCGTGCGCTGTCCCCACCTCCGGATCCAGCATCTTCACTCATCCCCGCCTCCGGATCCGACGTCGTCGCTCGTCCCCGGCTCCCCTCCGCCTCGGCCCTCCGCCCCGAATCCGCGCCTCCGCCTCAGCCCGCGACTCCGCGCCTCCACGGTTGCCACTTGGGGGCCGTGGAGCGTGGCAGCAGGAAGAGGGAGCGGAGCCATCGAGGGGAGGAGGCGAAGGCGCGGAGCCACCGAGGGGAGGCGGGAGAAGGGAGGGACAGAGGGGGAGGCGGATTCGCCGAGGAGAGGGAGCGAGCGAGGCGGCGATGAGTGAGCGAGAGATGAGAGGAGCTCGTTGCTCTGCTGTCTGCTCTGTGCGATGTAGCGACGGCCGACGAGTGTTGTGCTGTGTGCGATGCTACGGTAACGGGTTAAAAGGAGTGGATGGATATGTTTAGTATTTTTGCAATTTACTCTCTAGAGTTCTACAAAATTACAATTAAATCCTTTTAGGTCCTTCTTTCTCTTTGAATTTCTTCTTATTTACTTCTTCAGAACTATCCTATTTTTTTATTTTCCCTACCATCGCCTAATCATCGCCTAGACGCCGCCTAGGCGCCTAGGCGCCCTGGCACCTCCGAGCGCCTCGCCGCCTTGTCGCCGTGACAACATAGGGTGAGGTTAACACTAACATCAAACAGTCTTAACGTGCACCAAATTGAACATTGGATGGATACTGAAGAACAGCAAAATCTCTACGTTTACTTGCAGAAGTTTGAACCTAAATAAATCATCCACAGCTTCAGCATCATCTAACACACCACACATGCTAGAGCAGGATTCCTATAAAAAAAACAAAGTTCCCGACCAAAAAAAAAACGCATCAGGCCCAGGAAGGAAACAATTGAGGTTTCAGCTTTCCATCTTTGCTTAATTTGTTGGATAGGTTCATTATAGGCCGCTGTCATTAGTTAATTCGACATTTGAATTCAGTCACAGAGGGCAATACATTCCAGATTGCAGAATAGGAACAATGACACACTAGTTATAACAAGAAGATATCTAGGACATCTTCCCTGTGACCAGCAATGTCAGCCCATCGCATATTTCTGGGTCCAGCTCCTCGCAGTGGACTCGTATTTTGCCCGATCATGTTTGTACATGTGTGCAATCTCCGGAACCAATGGGTCGTCGGGGTTTGGGTCCGTCAATAGAGAACAAATTGAAAGGAGTACCTGAAAATATCAGCATGTGAGATAAAGGTGTGAAACTACAAAAGCAAAGTTGGCTAAGCTGTACAGACTGCTAGAGCTCCTCTTAGACAGGCTATATCACCGTGTGCACGTCCCAGTTGGCTTGAACGAGTGTGTTACAAAAGCATGAAAAGGAGGAGGATCAAGTCACCTTTGAAACTGTCAGTGCAGGGCTCCATTGCTCCTTCAGGATATCAAGACAGATGCTTCCATTACTGTTGATGTTTGGATGGAAAACCTTTGTCTTAAATGCAACCTGCAAAATAGCTTTTACCAGAACTTAGCTACAGTGACCGACAAGCTCGAGACAAGCATTTCATATATACTTGGATTAGTAACATCGATTTGCCCAAGTAGATCACAAGTTTGCAAATAACAGGTCAGTGCTCCACTTAGAGCAAAGCTAGCAGGGCAATATTTTATCCCTAATAAAGAACATGTGCTGGCATGGATCAGAACACAAACAAAAGTGCCGTAAACCATGTAACTTGTGTTCTGATTCTGAAGTAGTTATTTATTAGTTGACAAGAAGCACAAATATATAGATCTATTGATCTAAATAAGCACCATTCGATCATCACAATTTTTACGAGGGCATACATTGTGCAAGGCAATTTTGTAATGCAAAACATACATGAGCTGTGATATTACTAGCTTGTGGTACACGAATCCAGTGATTAATATAGTGTTTTCTTAATGAACATAAGGAAAGGAAAAAAGCTTAAAATTGAACCATCTCTGACTCTCTAGCCTAGACAACTTTACAGTTTGCCTGAAAGGCTGATAGTGATAGGTGTGATTAAATTAGTATGAAGATACATCAGAATAATTCATGCAAGTGTGTTGACCACAAAGTATATTATACCATTGCTCTTATATGCTCCTAGCAATAATGTTCAGAACAACACGTGCAACAGAAATGTCAGTGTCTCCACACCTTGGGTGGTTTAAACGGATAGTCTGGAGGAAAGTGAATAGTAACCAAAAAGACGCCACCAGCATACGGGCTATCTGTCGGACCCATGATTGTTGCTTGCCAGTGGAACATATCTTCTGCCGCAGGTCCTGTTTGGCGTACAAAAGGACACATTTTAGTCATACATTGGTACTCGTCGAATATCAATTCCCAGAGTGATATTGTACACAATAGAGTAAGAAACTGATATGTGCAATGCAGTTGCAAACTGCATTACTTTGACAAAAGCATGCTGATAGCACATTGCAAGTGAATGCTAGCAGACAACCATGTAAGCACTTCGAGGTTAGGATGTTGAGAATACTTGACTAAGGCCGCAGCACCGAGCATCTTCTTCATGGGTACCCTACGCATCTAGGCAGGAGCGGTGCTCATCATAGCTAATTGCTGGTGCTCAATTCCATCAGTACAGAGTGATTGGTTACTTGCGCATAGGCATGTAGAATTGTACATCATCAAAACAGTCCCGATCAATTTTAGTGCTTATCAGCAGGCAGAGGAAACTGGAAACGATAGCTTTAATCATCGAATTAAGGTAAGTTTTGGATCAGGTAAAGAAAATTCTGGCTGAAAACAAGCTGCAATCTGTAGCTTCCATGTCCTACAAGGCTACGAGAGAAGGTGAGGTGCCCTCCCTTCAGATCCTTACAAAGCACTGTAATTTCTCCCAGTTTTTACACTTAAATCTTCAAGAATCATTCACCGCGGCAAGATGTACAAGACGATGATCAGTACCTAGGGTAAGGATCCTTCCCAATCAATCGATAGATCTAGCAACGTCCCAAGAAAACCACACAATCACACATATACAAACATAACATAAAGGAGGGACCAAGCGCGAATCTTTCACCGTGGAATCATCAAGAAAAGCCGGGGCAAGAAGTAACAAGAAGAAGAGAGGAAGTAGTAAGGAAATCTTGACGCAATTACCGGCGCTGCAGGAGGTGGGGGGATCCTTCTGCAGGTCCTTGAGCTCCTTGAGGATCCGCTTCGACGCCATGGGGACGAGACCGGGTAGTCCAATCCAACCGAGAGGACGTGCTGCGGGCGAAGAGGAGATTGGAATGGATTGGATTGGATTGGATTGGATTGGTGAGGAGAGAGGAGAGGGATGGTCACGGCTCACGGGATTGGGTCCTGGAAGCTTCTTGGTGTCTGCCTACTTGCGCGCAATGTTCCAACCAGGACTTAAAAGGTCATTACAAAAGTAGGGCCCACATGTCATTGAGTGAACCTCCTGTGAGGTTGCGCTCTTCCACTGCACCTCACCTCCGTTGCTCTGCCGCGGCCCTGCACCTTGTCTTGCACAGCGCCTCACGTTACGCTACTCTCCCTCTGTTGCTTGCTTGGACATGAATACCATCGTTGTCTTCCTCCCATCTCCGTCTACAAAGAGTACAAAACCGCAACCCCCCCCCCCCTTCCCTCCTCTCATGTGCTTGCCTTCTCTTCCACGGAAGACGTTTGAGGGAGCTCCTCTTCACCAGTGTTCGGATTACCGGCGGTTACCGGCCGGTAACCGTTCTTCCCGGCGGTGAGCGGGATGAAAAAACCGGCCGGTAGTAAAATTTGAAAATTTTGAAAGTGCAGCTGCTGAAAATGGCTCATTTCGTTGGATGCTTCAAAGAACCATTTAGGGACATGTGGAGCCCATTTGCATGTGAAGTATTTGGTTCTCTGCATGTGTGGGGAGAAAAGGTAGCTGCTGCATGTGCATTGTATTATTGAGTGTCTAGAGCAGCAAGAAAACATCAGAGCAAAGCAGGAGCAAGCAAAGAAACCGCAGCAGCGAGCAAATGCATTCTCATTCCACCGGTTTTCCGGTTTTCTCACCGTAAAACCGTAACCGTACGATTCACGGTCTCTCCCGCCCGCCAACTCAAATCCGTTTGACAAAATTCAACCATTTAAACCGGATTTCGGTTCGGCGAATCGCCGGTTCACGGTATCGCCAAATGCCGGATTCATTCCGCATCGTTATTTGATCCTTGCTCTCCACCATAACGCCATTACCGCTGAACACCGAAGCTCAATCTCTTAAATCAGTGAGCCACTTTTTCTATTTGTGTCACTTTGTGTTCCACCTTTTATAATCCAAACCACCAAATTAATTTGATAAATTTTCTCACAACAACTAGAAAATCAAGTTTCTTCTCCCCCACCTCCGTTTGGGTTTCGCCATTGCCATTCGTCTTCTATGGGTAGCTTCTGTCCAATTAAATTATACCAAAGCTTCCCCTTACCATGTTCTATATTCCGTCGGGGTATCTATTCCTCCCAACCTCCACAAAGACCACCTTCACCATGCCCAAACCACTCGCCATTGCCACGATCACAGTCACATCCTTGCGCCCCACTCTCAGAACCACCACCACCATCGGCTCGCATCGTAGCAAGCATTCCATTTTCCCATTCCCAAGACCTCGCCACCCCTGCTTTGCTGTTCTTGTACCTAGTCCGAGACACACCTGTGTCCTTTTGTCTATGCAGAGTTAGAGGAAGACAACCCTTTATGTCTCTCTCTTTCTTTCTACGATAAGTAGGCTCCGTCAAAGAAATTTCTCAAAAGTAAAAAAAATTAAACTTGACTCTACGACAAGTGAACCCCACTACTTAAAATATTTTAAGCTAAAGCCATAGCCATGTCATCATCCACGTCATACGCTAGGTGGCAAAACCACCTAGAAAATGTAATTTGTTTTTTAGGGAATATTCGGTGCATGTGGCTTCAAGCGTTAGAATTCTTATGTAATTGCCTTTGTGCAGATTGTACCCTTGTTGCAAATGCGTTCGCGTTGTGTTAGCAAGTTCGGTACACATTGTAGTTTGATACACATCACCAGTCGACCACTGCATCGGTAGCAGCAGCATACTTACATTGTAGTTTGATACACATCATCAGTAGCAGCAAACAGATCAAGCAGAACAACACATGATCAACGAAGAGGACAAGAAATCGAACGGTTAGCTTGCACATGAACATCATAAAAAATCAAAGGGAGCAAAGAAGGGGACAACACACGAACCATCGGCAGCTGGCATATCCTCGTCCAAGCTATCATTGTGCACCTCGTCCCACGTCGTCGTCGAAGTATATTATCTATGAAATATATTTCCTACTTTCTTGTTACCTTAAGTTTTTAGTTAAACTAGTTGGTACATATAAATCAGTCGCATCACTTATATTTTGACAAATTTGAAAGAGAAAATCTATTATTCATCATCAAATAACTTGCTCTTCTCCGATTTGCCACCAAATCGGTCATTGTCCATTTACTTCTAAATGTCTCGATGCACCTGTATGGGGCCATTTTGGTTCATGTTCTCGCATGTGAAATTATGGATTTGTGATGTATTGAACTTGTATGCCATAGAATTCTTATTGCGCATCTCTCTTTAAAGGCAAAAAAAAAAACTTCTTGTTGCATTCGGACGTGTTGTTTAGAGTGGCATGGAGTGTGCATGGCAAAGATCCCAAGTAGAACAAATAATAGCGCACTGTTTCCACGTGACAATCGAGGAAAAAAAAATGGTCTTTTACACTTTTAGCAAAGCCTAACGGAGGGGTTACGACGGGCAAGTGATGGCCAAGCCACGGTACACTGTAGAGAAAATTTGGAATCCAATTATATGGAATGGGTAACCATTTAATCGGTGGTAAATTATAGAAATAGGAGTTATTCTACAGCAAATAGTAGATTTTCTCAATTTCAAATGCATACGTATTTTTGGAGCAATTACCGACCTGTGATATACAAGAAGCTAATTTAGCATATATATATATATATATATATATATATATATATATATATATATATATATATATATATATATATATATATATATATATATATATATATATATATATATATATATATATATATATATATATATATATATATATATATATATATATATATATATATATATATATATATATATATATATATATATATGAAGGATTATGGGTATACTACACTAGTGTAAATTAAAATTTCACTGTAAATCAAAAAGTCATACGGGTAAGAGATCATGGATTGTTACCACTAGATGCGTAGTACAGCGGAAGAAGAATCAAAGAAGCCCGATTTAATGTAGCGATCGACTATCCAACATATTTGAAAAGCGATCCTCGTAAGCCGATTGTCCTCTAGCGATAGTCGATCTCCATTAGCCAATTGTCTTCTCTTCTGATCATCTCGATCAGCACCACGATCATGACACACCTCTACTGAAATCCACATGTCCAAGGATAGAACGTCGTACGCTAATGTGCTAGCACCAGCGCACACAGCAGGACCTTCGATGGAGGCGGCTAGGCTTTTGATGGGTGGTACGATGTCTCTCTATATCACCCATAGCCCACACCCCTTTACATAGAGCCTTTGACTGGGTCCTTGTCAAACACGAGTAGAGTTCGTATCCCACTTAGAGAGCCTATCATTCGGACCTTTATTATCCCAACGTTTTAAGTGTGTGATTCTATAAATTCATGCATACTTAGTTGTAATCCATAAATATTTTTTAATCATTGGTCGGTAGTGGTCCCTAGCAGAACATATTGATCCCTAGATATATACAAAGATCAAACTGGACGAACCTTATACAATATAATATGCAATCAGGTCAAAATCACTCACGATCAATTCATAATTCCTTACGACCAGTTCGTATCTGTTTACGACTAGTTCGTATCTCTATATGATCAGTTCGCATACCAATTTGTAATATGTCCTACTAGTCACGACAGTCAGTATACCCACAAGACCAGTTCGCATATGGTCAGACTAATGGTTTGTTTGTGTATTCTCCTCTTGCCTTACGCTACCTGATCGAACTCTAGGTAAGAAACATGTCATCTAGGAACTATTCAATCATTTTTTTGATCTAATAATGGATAACTTCATGTTGTTGACTCTTCGACCACTCGTGGTATGGCCATACACTTCCTATTATATAGGAGGGGCAAATCTCATATTCGACCAGTCACATTCCTCCACATGTTTTATAGTATACCCAAAATCTATCTTTATAACTACCCAGTTGTGAAGTAGCATTTAGCAACCTCTAAGTGCACTATTACATATAAGGCTGGAAACAAGCCGAGCCGGCTCGAGCCAGGCTCGGTCGAGCTCGCTCAAAGCTGCGGCTCGGCTCGGCTCGTTTCGGAAACGAGCTACGCGAGAGGCTCGGCTCGACTAGCGGCTCGAGCTGGCTCGCAAGCCCGAACGAGCCAAACCAGCTCACCACTGCCGGACCGAGCCAAAACGGCTCACGGATGTCCACCGAGCCAAAATGGCTCGAACAAGCCAAAACGGCTTGAACGAGCCAAAACGGCTTGAACAAGCCAAAATGGCTTGCTGCTCACAGATAACACAGAGAGCAGCGCAGCAGAAATAGCATAGCATACAGAGAGCATTCAGTGCAGAAATTCACAGACAGGGAGTTAAAAAGTTCATGGCGGTCGCCTTCTTCCCTTGAGCACGCGATTCCATGCTCCGTTCGCGGCCCATGCGCGTCGGTTGGAGCCTTGGAGGAGGCCGCGTTGTGGATGGGAACGAAGGCCGAAGGGGGTTGGACTCGGGGAGGATGGAGATTGGGGAAGCCGCCCGCGCGCGTGGGGAAGAAGGGGTTCGGGGATGGACGGCAGCCAAGCGCATGGGGAAGGAAGGGAATCGAGGAACGGGGGAAGGACGGCGGGCGGCGGCCGAGCGCGTGGTGTGGGGAAGTACGGTGGGCGGCGGCCGAGCGCATGGCATGGCGGCGATCGCCGATCGGCGACGGGAAGGGTTAGGGTTAGCACGTGCCGACTCGCATCGCTTCGGCCGATCGGCGCATCGCATCGACTATCGACCACATCGATCGGACTGGGCTGGGCCGACTGCGGCATCACTGATTCGCTGGGCTGACTGGGACCCGACCCGACCGAGCTCGCACGAGCCAACGAGCGGCTCGCGAGCGGCTCGAGCTCGGCTCATTTTTCTCACGAGCTGGACACTAGGCTCGGCTTGCCTTGAATCAATTACGAGCCCGAGCCGAGCCGGCTCGAGCTCGTTACGAGCCGAGCCGGCTCGCAAGCCTCAAGCCAAATGTCCACCCCTAATTACATATATAGAAAACTATGCCGATCTCAAGTACAAGAATTATACATCATCATTGCTTGAGACTAACTGATGACACATAAAAATATAACAATGTCTCAAGGTGATTTAATCTAATACCATATTCTCTAATATGTGTCCACATTATCGATTTGATATCATCATATTTGTGATCCGTGAAACATAATAATAAATCAATACATATATTGATCTATTAATCAACATTCAAGTTCTTGCCAAAGGTAACTTTTCAACATAACTTCGATTAGCAGAATTACTACGTTTCATAGATCAAAACCAATGCACAACATGGCATGACCCTCTTAATTAATCTAAACTAATAATCCACCGATTAAAATTATCCTACATCCACCCAACAATTACCGCCCACGGTCATGACCTTAACTACGCCCACACCACAATATGCACCTGAATTACACCATCTTAAAAACGCCCGCACTGCATTAACTCTCCTCTATCTCTCTCCTTACTCAACCATATCCGACGATCATCCTTCAATGGATGTGCGTACCCTCCAACGCCCTCACGCCGCGGCTTGCATGCATGCAGTCGATGTCTCCTGGTTCCGCACCGCGCCTCCCCAGTAAGCCCGCCTCCCGGCCTCCCCAAGGCCGCCGCCTCCCCGGCCTCCCGCCTCCCGAAAGCCCGCCTCCCGGCCTCCGCCGCCTCCCCGCCTCCCGCCTCCCGCCTCCCCGCCCCGAGCCCCGCCCCGGCCGGCCTCGCCCCCGGGCCGCCGCCGCCCCGGCCTCCCGCCCCGGCGACCGAGGACTCCGGCCGCGCCGCCTCCCGCGCCGCTCTCCGCGCCGGCCGCCGCCTCTCGGCGACCGACGACTCCGGCCTCCCGCCCCGAAGCCCGCCTCCCGGCCTCCCGCCTCCCAAGGCCGCCGCCTCCGGCCTCCGGCCTCCGCCGCCTCCCGGCGACCGAGGACTCCGGCCGCCGCCTCCGCGCCGCTGGCCGCCGGCCGCCGCCTCTCGGCGATCGACGACTCCCGCCGCCCGCCTCGCGCAAGCCCCCTCAAGCGATCGACGACTCCCTGCCGCCGCCTCCCGCGCCCGCGAAGCCCTCCTCCGAAGCGACTCCCGGCCGCCGCCTCCCGCGAAGCGAAGCGACGACTGGGTGAGAAAATCCCCCCCCTTGCTTCAACAATTCATACGCAATGCTCGTTAATTTCTTTCCCTTTTTTTCCTCGTGTGTTGTCGCGTGGTTGTGTTGTCACAGATATAGATGTTTGATGTTCGTGTGATATAAGTTGGTGAAGACAAGATTTAGTGCCTTCTTTGCAACACACCTTGATTCTGTCCTCAAAACTTCAGGAATTAAGAACTTGGTCATCGTTGGTAAGCACTAATATACATCGATTGATATGGAAGCGACAATTTTTTTGTTAGCTTGATAATTTGTTGCTGTTTAATATTTGTATGGATGTTTAGAGACTGGAGCAATGCCATAAGATGCTTAGATCCTGTCTTTTATCTGTATAAATATATATCAACTTCATTGTGGGGAACGGGGCTTGAATTCTACAGTAAGGCCATAAAATTTGTTAATCCTTTCCTTCAAACAAATCATTGATCCTTCAAGTCATCTACAAAATATCTTACAAGTTTTTCCAAGAAAGAATTATGATTGGATAATGTGCTTTTACAAAATTAAGTTCTAAGAGTAATTGGTAAAACAAACATCAACCAAGAGTATGAGAAATGATACAAGATATCAAATTCAGTACATCACAAAGCACATTCATGTATGAACTCATATCTGCCAAGATGACGAGTACATGCTTCCCCCATTCATATGCCAAATATTCTGTGGTTGTTAATGTAATTCAAGGGGTGATAATACGTTCAATAATGGGATCATTTGCCTATAAGACAAAAAAGAGCAGTGTGTTAAAAATATGCTTTGCTTGGCATTGATGGTGACCCGCCTCCGCTCCCGCCGCCCGGCGCGGCGGATCCCGACCCCGCGCCGCCGACCGAGCCCTCCGAGGTGATGCACAAGTTGGAACCCTAGGTATTCCTCACTCAGTTCTCCTCCCTCTGATTCCTCACTCGATTTTCGCTTCTTCATCCTCCCAAGTTGGAACCCTAGGTGCACCCTTCTTTCTCTGATTAATCCAGTAGGCGGCGGCGGCGGCTCCAGGCATCTTGAGGAGGCTGTGCTTCCATCAATAGTGCTGCAGAAGGGCACCTCCGTGCAGCTCATCTCGCCGAGGTTGCATCCGCCGGTGTCTGTATTCGTTTACGTCAGCACCACCTTGTTGTACCCGCTTGACACCTGTAAGTCCAAGTGAGGTCGAGCCTGCACCCAACTAGGCACACACAAATTCAGGTATAGCTAATTTGTTTCTTCTCTGTTCTTTGGATGCATCAGAGGCAGCCCATGAGAATTTGGATGTAGGGGTTCTTGATTTTGCAGAGGATATTTGGGATGATTGGGATTTCCTGTGAATTATCAATTGATGTGATGGATGGAAGAATCTTATGTTAAATAAGGATATGTTGATTTCCACAGAAGCCAAATCTAACAGCGGATTGAGGTCGTCGTTGATTGATGGGGTCTGAGTGGTATATAGCCACCGCATATAGTATAATAAGTCGTTGCTCATGCCGCACATGCTCTAGATACCAAGATTAAGCTTTACTAATTGAAGGAGGTTTAGTAGAAAAAGGGCCCTTAATTATTGGGGCCCCTGCAGATTGCTCATGCCGCACATGCTCTATATACTGCTCTTTCTGACCGCTACCACCTCCCGATGATCTTTCAAGACTTTCGAGCAATTGGTATGTTTGCCCTAATATGTTCCTGTTTTCGTGTTAATTAGGTTATGTTCCAGCAAGAAATGACTTCTGTTTGAGAGGGTACGCAAGAAATTAGGAGGAGTGTTAAGTTAGATGTGTTCTGCATCTCCCTGAGCTGTATCACATTGTGCCGGTGTGCCCAACATTTGTTCAGAAAAAATAAAGTTGTTGGACTTCATACTGAACCAACTCTGACAACTTAATTTTGTTTGTTTCTTACAACTTGTAGAGGCTGCAAAGTTTCATTTTTGGTAAGTAACATCTCCCCATCTGTCAATTGCATTGCATACATTAAATTTACGTTGTCAGAATTTCAGGACTCAAAATATAAAGAGAATATTGATTGCAGATATACTGATGCAACATTCAAGAGGGAAGTCTGCACTTGTTTTCTGTTCTACAAGAAAAGGTGCACAGGAAGCAGCACTAGGAGCCACAGTGGGTCAGATTTCAATCATTTCAGGCCCAAAGAGGAAGCCAATGACTCTTTCCAGGCAGAGCCTAAGGTGCGCTGCCTTTGTGGTAGCACAATGCGAAATGACAATATCATCAAGGTATTATAGCCTTTTTTTCCCTTTCCCTTGAAAGACCAATAGGACATGAAGCAAAGCTTTTCTAAATTTCTTACCTTTGATCGGTTTCTTTTGTCGACATCCTCTTTTGATCTTTTATCCCGTGTTGTGTTTTTCTGCAGTGTGAGGATGACCGATGCCAAGTGTGGCAAGCATATGAGTTGTGTGCTCATTCCGGATAAGCCCACCGAGGGTGTTAGCCCAAGTTCCACCCCATTTCTCTGTGAATTGTGCCGATCGAGTCGGAAGACCCGTATGTCTTGCTCCCGCTGATTTGTTTTCTTTTTGGTTTTAAGCTCGTTATTATCCGCTTATTGTTGTGAAGTGCATTTATTTCTCATATATTTGATGTCTGTCACTAAAATTTCAGAAATAATGCTAAGACTTTATTGAAACTTTCAAAGTGATTAGCATACTCCAAATTGTGCCTTTCCTACAGTGTGCTTGATTAAAATGGATTACCCATTGTAGTGAATCAACTTGATCACATTCTTATTTCGTGTCTGGTTAACCATCCGTTATAAGTTGGTAGCTTTCAGATGAATGCTATTGAATTTGCCATTTCATTTCCCCGAGACCGAGTTGGTCATGCGTCAAGCCTTTCATATGTATTCGTTTATTATCTGAACTGTTCGATAATTGTTCAAGTTGGGGGGGTTCCTAGGAGCTTTCCATAGGTTAAGTGGTGTTATTGATTGTCTGAGATCACAGTGTGCTTACTAAACACCAATTGCTGTTGCTATAGATGAGTATATGAAAGTTTTATTCCAATTAAAGATACTGATTCATCCAAGTATCCAACACAATGATTTAGCTTTAGTTTACTTCAGTTCGTGAAATCGGAAGGTCGAGGGGGTTTGGTTTTGTGACGTACACATCCACGGATGAGGTCGCAATTGCTATCACCGCATGGATGGAAAGGTGTGTTGTGCTTCCTTTGTCAAACTGATTGGACTTGGCATGCAAGATGCCAATAAACCTTGTTTATCCAAATTGCCCTTGCGTTTTGTTCCTTTGTCAAATCTCATGTTTTAATACATTAGAGTGTGGCAAAATTTGTATATGCCTTTATGCCGATAAGGAAGTTGGAAATTCAACATATGCCAAGACAAAGAGATATTTTAGCTATGCTACTAAGGACAGAGATAATTTTATCTTTTGTATATGCCAATTTTGACAAGATAACTAGCAAACAGGATAGTTCAATGGTATTTATCGCACTGATTTTTATAATGCCCTTTTGTACATGCCATCATAAAAGTCAACATGTTGGTGTCATGTTTCAAAATTTCTGCAAAAATGTTCGATGAACATGTGAATAAGCACCGTAGGACCCGAGAGTAAAGATATGGTGTACCTAAGAAATAGAAATGAAGCTAACCAGTTTAATCTGCTTTAATCGGACATGTGATCGGCTATTCTATTAAACAATTATGCAGCCTGTTTGCTAGAAAGTCTAATTACTCTATATATCACCCGTAGCATGCATTGACTGCATTGCGCCCCATGAGCAAATATTATTCGATATTTCGATGTGCTAGAAATTACGAGACACTTCGTAGTCTTTAATCTACAACATCTTTTAAGCGACTTCTTTATATCAAGACTCATGCGGTGATGTTTTCGATTACAAGTAAGCAAAATCCACATACAATGAACTCTAGCGCTAGCAAAATGTGCTGGTTGTTTTCATTGCTGCTAATCCTGCATCAGCCCCAACTGTTAAGTTGCAAGTGCCTGCTAATTCATATGCCAAAATTTTTTGCCTTGAGCAAACCAGTATCTCTACTAGATTTATGCCCTCTCACCGACCTGACAATCTTGGCCAGTTGACCTCTTAGCCATTAATACTTGAGTTGGCCACTATCAACCTTATCTTCCTGGCCACCAAACCACACCCTTGTTTAGGGCCCATTTGGAGGGTTTGAGCAGGAAATTTTGTGGAATTGTAGTGTTCCTTGCAAAATTCCTGTGAAGTTCATGCAGTCCGAATGCCCTTAACTATTGTCACCTTGTTATATAGGCAACCAGGGACTTGTCTCTGCCTCCCTGGTGATGATCTCTGAGCTGGTTTTAACTAAGAAATGGTAAAAGGTGAAGATCAAGAGAGCAGAGTTGGTGAGGAATTGAGTTATAAATGGCAAACTGCATTGACTTGATCTCCAGCAATTTGGGCTTCTGCGCTGGATGTGTGGTGAAGGCAGAGGAGTGGAGAGGGAACTGAAATGTGAGGATGGGAACTGAGGGAGAGGGTGGTGAAGCTGTTGTGCTTGATGGGGTGGTGGGAAGGAAGTGGGTGACAAGGCAACAATGATATTTTAACATTTCTGTTCTTATTTTGCTTTGGATAAGTTTAAGGGATTTGTGATTTTCAAACGGTCTAAGGTCTAACATGTTCTTCATTTAAATTATAATAGTGGGATGAGGAGACAATTTACACTATTTGCGGCGGCGTATATATTTTATCAATTTCATTTTTCCTTTTGCAGTTGCATGTTTCAATGTTCTTCCTTTGATTTATTATATTCTGTGTCTTGCAATTTTTTTAAGGTTGGACATCGGTATATGTAATATTCTCATGTGATTTTGGGTCTCTCAGAGATTGTTACTTCAAGACTTTCTCATGTTAGTATTCCTTTCCTCATTTCTGTTGTTAGATATATTGCTTTCACATTCTTATGTGTGCAGTTCGCTCCTTACCCAAATTAGTCTAAACTCCAGAATCATATGTGTAAAAAAGATCATATGCTCTATTTGTAAGTCGATGAAAAAGCGACTTAAATACTACTCATGAATTTCTTCAATTTATAAATTTTGTGCTGAAAATTAACTTCATAAATAAAGATGAAATTGTTGTACCTATTTATATCAGAATCTCAACATATGTGGGAAATTGTGATCCATTCTGCCTGCTGTTTATTATCTCCTGGTGTACTATTTGTTACTTTTTTATCTACAACATTTTGTATGATATCTTACTTGACCTTTGCAGTTTGCATGCACCATACCAGTGCTATCAGATTCCCATTATATCATTTAATTTTCCTTACACACATGGCATCACATCAGTGTCAATCTTGTCATGTCAAGTGATCGAATGAAAGATTAGTCCATAGGCTTATGTCCTTGAAGACTGAATTGCCACGCTCTGATACTAAACTCTGTTTTTCTTGATATCCGGATACACAAGTTGTCATATTTGGTAAGGTAAAAATCATGTGGCAGGCACAAAAACCCCGTTGTCTTATCACTTTATGTTACGTTCCACAATGTGAAAATGGCTGGGTACCACTAACTATTTGGAGCCGCAATGTTGCTTTAGTGCATTGACTAATAATGGATGAGGACTTGGAGACATGGGAGGTCATGGCTTTAAACATTGCATCCTGAGCATGTGCTTCAGAAACTAATCTTATTTTTACGCCTACTCTTTCTCTTTGTGGAGCTGGTATGCAACTGTGGTTCTGAAATGTTTTCATTGATGTATCGTTTTTCCATGTTTGAAAGTCTACATGATTAACGATGGGTTTCCAGTTTGTTTGGATTCTTTTAATATATAATACATTGATAGTTTCTGATATACATTTTGTTTTGTATTGACACGAGTATACTTAATAATTTGAAAAGAGAAGAGTTCCCTCATGCTTTCTAATTGGTGATTGGCTCCTTTCTGCAGGACGCGAAAAACAAAATGTTCATCCTGTTTTATTTCAGGAAAAAGGTCGGTTACACTATTTCCTACCTTAACTACCCCTCACAATTAACGATTGGATCACTTGCAGTTTATATTTGAGCTATATTTTCCCACTGAATACCGTGGTTTGGCATGTCTCTGCAGGAAAAGAGTAAGGTGGTGAAAAACATTGATTGGCCCCAGTTGAAACCTTGCTTATACAAACGGCGATGATCTCATACCCACCGATAGCTGTTGTTGCACTAGACCTCTTCCAAATTTTTGTTAAATTAGTTTATCTGCGACCAAATTAGGTTTCTGTATGCCATGCTTTTCTGTTTATATTTCTTTTACATTTTACGCAGTTGTATGCTTTTTATGTAATAGCTTTCGACCACAGTGGTCATAATACTTTTTACTTTGGTGTTTGCGGCATTTACGACCACGTTGGCATTTACGACCACCTCGGTATTTACGACTTTGGTGGTATTTACGACCACCTTGGTGTTTATGACTTCGGTGGCATTTACGACCACTTTGGTGTTTACGGTATTTACGACCACGTTGGCATTTACGACCACCTTAGCGTTTACGACTTCGGTGTCAATTACGATCCCTTTGGTTGCATTTATATTCCTTAAGATGTATCGCCTGATACATTTATTGTTTTGGTTCCAGTTTTGACTTCCACCTGAGAGTCTCTTTCAAAGGGTGGGGATCGATTAGGTATGAAGAAACTTTCGGATTCGGTTGCCTAATTCAGATGGTTGTTTAGCTACGTTATGTTGTTTATGAAATCATCATCCTGCAAGTAGCGTTGATTTACATTGCTTTTGTTTTAGGGACAGCTCTGTTTCCATATATGGTGTCCAACAAGAAGTGATGATGATCTTGTTCTTGTGGGACGCCAACTGCCATGTCGACGGCGTTGCTGCTGTCGTACTGCGGCTGCGTTGTCCACAGTAGTGATGCAGCAATGTCGTCATTGTTATGATGATATAACTGATGATGATGATATATGATGTTATTGTTGTTCTCCATCGGCGGCGGTGGCAGCGCCTGGGCAATGTTGCGGCCTGTTCAATTGATGATGATTTGACCAGTGCTCCCGCCGCCCTGCTGCCTCGCCGGCATCCCTCTCTCCGGCTCTCCTCGGCCAGTTACTAATGAACAATCGGTAGTTGCTAGCCTGTACGTACGGCGGCCGGTGTTGAGGAGCAATCAATAATAGCGGAATTAACTGATGTAGAAATTGACGAATTGGCCCTAGATCTGTTGCTTGATAATAGGATCCATCGTTAACACCCTGATTTGATTTGTGTTGTTTTGTTACGGTCGATGAGCAGACACTGTCATGTGAATATATATTTATGTGATGTATTAGACTCACTCGCGGTTGCAGCCTCATCGACCATTCCTAACGTGGTCGTAGCGCCTTATGACCACGTTCACCCCCGCACAACGTGGTCGAAGCACTCTCCGACCGCCGACCACGTTCACCTGCAGATTACCTTCGACTTCTCACCAACTCGTCGTATTGCTTCGACTCACGATCAATCGATTTTGCCGCAATCGATCGCTGACGCGCGCGGTGATTTTACCACGTGGTCATAAAATCACTGTTCCTCTGCCGTGGTGGTAGGCGCCTCTCGATCCCGCCTGCTGGGATTTTGCCGTGGTCGAACACCTTTCGACCACGCCTGCCGATATTTGCCGTAGTCGTAAGTCCCTCCTACCACGTAATCGTTTACGGCCGGCGGTTAAACTCACAGCCATGCGGTCGATTTTCGACCACGTAATCTCCACGACCATGCTGTCGTCTTGCCTTCGGCTGAGGGTCCCGCCTGTTAGACTTTCATCTTTTTCCGAATTTATTCCAACAGAGGATTTCAGCCGACCATAACTAATTCATTTTAACTCCGAATTGAATGAAACAAATTTCTAAATTTTTCTAAAATCAAAATCTAACCAATATTTTGATTGCTTTGCTGATTTTTATCCGAATTTTTATCTTGTTTTGTATTTTACCGTAGCGTTAGCACGGGCACTATACTTCTTCATGTAAAAACAAGAGGGATCGATGTTACTTCTCGTTTAATTGCACGATCTACTGATCTAGGCCCGGCTGCTTCACGGTCAACTCCGCTCTCAGATGCAGCACCCCGTCGACGAAGAAGAGGCTGTCATCAGCCATGAACGCCGGCCATGGAACCGCGAAGAGATTCCGGTACCCGATCGCCCTCCCGCCGGTGAAGGTATAGTAGGCCTTGTACCTGCGGACGAACTCGCCCGACTGCCTCGTCCTCGCGGCGAACTCGTACTCCACGGTTACTCCGCTCCCCGAGCCTTCCCCCTCCTCCTCTTGCTGCATCTCGAGGAAGAGGCCGAAGCAGCGGAACGCGCCTCGCTGGTCCGTGTCGCAGCAAGCCGAGAGAAAGAAGAGGCCCTTCCAGCCGCCGGCGAGGCGGAACGCCTGCGAGCGCGCCCGCCCGGACGGGTAGAGCCGGCCGCAATCCTCGCGCTTCAGGTCCCAATACGCCACGCACCGCGGCGGGTCGCCAGACTCCTCCACCACCGTGAGCGGAAGCGGAAGATTGGTGATCGCCATGTCTTCCGCCGCAGGGCCTGCAGTCTGGTTGGTGATCGACGCCATGGAGGGCAACTGACGAGCACGTGGTGCTGCTTCTGCTTCTTCTTCTTTCTTGCACACAATGCAAGCAACTCCCGAGTACGACCTGATGGAGGAGATAGAGAAGGAAGAATCGCGGAGATCGGGGCGTATAAATACGGGGCAGATGATCAAAGTTGGCGTGCGGGTGCAAGTAGTGGAACACGCCTACTTTGTTGATCAACTCGGCTGGTCAGCTTCGTTGGTTTTTGGTGAGGCGACTAGCGCACAGATGTTCTGTGGAAAGAAAATACCATCTGACCGTCTGGCATATCTAGTCTGCAACACGTTTAATCAAATGCGCAACAAAATAAGGAGTGACACTGGAACCATCCAGAAGAACTAAAAAAATCATCCTCTCACCAGAACTATTTAGATTATGACTGAAACAACGCAAAATTTCAAAAAAAATTTGAATTTGTTTGATTTTTACCTGAATCTGGGAGTTTTTGCCAAATCCGGAAAACTTCCAAAACCGAGCCATGTCTCCCTTTTGGAAATGTGTTTCCAAGCTCCGAGGCTGAAGGATCTAGACCCGTCATTACGAGTTAATGATATATTTTTGTAATTAATAATAATCGAATTGTGATACTAATATTTTTATTGAGATAGATGGATATGATGTGTCCTACAATAATGGATGACTTGAGAAGTCTCATGCGGGTGTTTATACTCAAGTCCAAGAAACGACGTCACATGATAATAAATAAAGCCAAGGACCCGAAATTGAAGTTGATATGTGTGTCATCAAGTTTCAAGAGGATGTCGTACTATTAAGAGGGGTCGCGACTAGTAGCTTGAACATATTATGTGTTAATAGCTTATTTACTTACCCTAACTCTCTCCGCGGCATGATGTTAATATTTTCAATGTGTTTTAAAAATAGTTGTAGCTCATGCATAACACTAGTACCAAAAGTCTAATATTAGATGCCACATCAGAGATGGTTCCCCAAAATCGCCTCAGAAGACGTAATATCACGCGCAGTTCCCAAATCATCGCAAGATAATGCCGCCACCACTTGACACCTTACGATCGCGCGCTCACCGTGCCACCTTGCACGCCACGCCAATAAGAGGCGACACCTCCCAAGCTACCAACGTGCTCACTAGCTTCACCGTTGCACCGCAAAACCGCATGCCCACCCACGCCACCGCCCACGTGCCGAGCACGCCTCGTGCCACTATTAGCACCACCGCCTATTTAGTCGAGCCCGAGACTTCTCACCTTCTTTCCGCACTACCCCACACCCACCGCTGCTCCTTCTTCCTCAACTCCAACTGTGCCACAGCACCAAGTCAAGGCCAAATTTCCCACTAGTGAGCCCAACCTCAATTCTTCGTCTCGGCCTCCATTCTAGTCTAATTGCTCACATCCATATCTTCGCCTCACCACCACGAAGGTAACCCCTAACTTCTTGCTTAACTTCACCACCTCTAGCTTGTCGTCACCGTGAGCCATTGCTTTGCCACCCACGACCACCGTCGCCAACCCTCCTCAGATCATTCCAATCCAAGCTGACACCACCACCACACTCCCATCACTCTCTGGACGCTTAAGCCATCGCCAATTTGGCCGCATCGCCACTATAGCACAATCATGTTGTTCTCCTATTCTAACCAAGCTCTGCCATCACCAGCCACTTCCACACCACCTCCGTCCATGCCAATGCCCAAAATGGATTCCCTCCCTTCCTATATACTCACTGCACCACACTCGCCGCCGTTCGCTATCACTGAATTCGATGTCACCAACGTCCCCCGTGTCTTGGTCACCATAGGAGCGAGCTCCAGGGCCATGTGCTCCTTAGGCCACCAAGGCGGGCTGGCAAATCCAACCTGAGCCAGGCCAACACTATTCATAGCCCAGTCAACATTGTTCACCAATGGCATAACACATACTATTCAGGCCAATGGTCCAGCCCAAACTTGTATTGTTCACCAAATCTAACTCGCTAGGAATAGTACCAACTCAATCATCATTACCCAAAACCCTTAAAGCTTGTTTATACTCATTTCGACCGCCTCGAGTCTGCCTAGTCCATTTTTAACTCCATACGGCTCAACTTAATCATTTAGACCCCATCCACCCAAATCCTCCTATATTTAAACTTTTTGGATCTTCACTTTTATTTTGTTCCCAACTCGTTTTCTTTTGAGCCGGACTTGTTTGATTTATTTCCTTTGCAATAGTACCCAAATTCGTTGAGTAGATGTAAGATCTAGGAGGCTAACTAGAAGGGGTGAATAGACGATTTTAAAATTTAAATTTAACTTTCTTTTATTTCTATTTTGCTAAAAACAAGTATATAATGCGGAAGTGTAACTCAATTTGGTTTAACACAAAAAGACCTAAAATAACTAGGTTCACCTAAGTGCACCAATAATCTAAGTCTATGTCAAAGGTTTGCAATCTTAGGATGACAAGCAATTAATTTAATTTTATGAATGTAAATTGAGCATAAGAGAACAAACCATAATTGACACGGTTCCTTTTTTTACCGTGGTGTTAGGAGACTTGCCGGACTCCCCTAGTCCACATTTAGGTATACCCAAATGAATTGGACCAACTCCACAAATTAAGCCAAACACCTTAATCCAGTAGTAGTAGCTCTTTCCCGCTCCAGGTAGGTGAGCTTCAACCTTCACAACTTGCTAGGTCTTCTCACAACTTTCTTTGGAAAGATCACCGCGCACGACACCTCCAACATTGTCTAGGAGTCGATAAACTCCAAGAGTAACAAGTCAAGCCCCTTGCGCGACTCTCACCACGTGCACTGAATGCACAAGCTCAAATGGATATGAAATCCACCTCTAGATGCAACACATGCAATCTAGAGCATTTTTCCTTACTCACAATGTGCGACACATGCACAATAGAGAGGAGAATCTCACACTAGCTCAAAGGAATGAAATAGAGTCAAGCAACACCATCTCCAACCGGCCATAAGGAGGTATTTATACACCACACTACGAAACAAGCCGTTGAAGACAGAAATCAGCATTTTCGGTAGTATCGTAGGCAAAACGTATATACTACCGCTTCCCTCAGCAACGGTTAAAAACTAACCGTTACAAGCAAAATCAATAGTACTATCACACAAAGTATGGTACTACCGCTGAATGGTAGTACCGCTCCACACATACGGAACTATCAATTCACAGGAGATGAGAAACCTTCTAACAGGTGTTGCTCTGGAAAAAAAAATATACCGCAGATAAATCGATACTTTCGTCGGTCGGTTCGACCGCGCAACACATGCCGGTCTGACCGCTGGCCAGTCGTACCGCACAACACATGCTTGTCTAACCACTGGCCAGTCGTACCGCGCAATACATGCCAGTCCTACTGACTTCTAGACCTATGAAGTAGAGACTAGAAAGGAAATAGTAGTAAAACAACCTTGCTACCTCAGCTCGGTCGTATGCTATCACGTTGCGTGTCTATTACATAACATTGTGAGTTTGAGGTATCTTGTGAGTAAAACTGAGCAACTTTGCAAAATATAAAATATAGTATTTGGATACGTTATGCTTTCGATCAATGGAGTTGTATTTAATGGGTGATTTCAATAACAAGGTATAAGTAAGTTTTGAATGGTTTTTTGTTAAATCCCCTTTTCTCTTAATAAAATAATATTTTATATTTCAACTCTAAAAACTTTTGCAAACAAACATGTATCCATATCCATAATAATAGAACCTCCCTACCTTGTTCTATTGAAACTTTGGCAGGTAGTTAAGTAGATATTATTACTTGGTTTGCTAAGTACGGTTATATTTATACTTGCTTAATCATCATCAAAAGGAGCTTAGGAGGATACCAATGAACATTTTGAGGGGGATTTCGATGACTCTCTAGAATGTGATGACTAATGGTTCTAGGTCTCGACTACGCTCAAGCGTGCCTATGGATTATGGAGATCTTTGGGCTTAGACGCCCTTAATAATGTAAAGTTTTTTTGCTAAACCGTACTATCTTGTAATCAATGTTTGGCTTTTGTGATTAAAATTTGAGTAGGTTTGAGTATGATTAAAATTTGAGCAACTGAAATTCCAGGCGCTATGGGATTTCAAAGGTCTTAAATGGCGTCATCGCAATAACTTAGTTATTTTTGAAAATTGGTTCTAAAATTCTAAACAACTAAGTCTATCATGCTATAATATTGAGACATTCAAAAAAATGAAAGTGGCAAATTGGACAACATATTTATAACAATTTGAAATAAGAGAGTATGCGAAGTTTTTTTTTAGAAAAAAAAAAAGGTGTGCTGCAGGTCTACAACACTGAAAGGTAACGATAACAACATTCGTAAAGAAAAAATGCAACATTTTGGGATAACCAATGCAACATTGAAAGGAACTGTTTCTGCGATGTTCTGGAAAAAAAAAACAGTCGCGACATATATGCTCCCATCTCTTTCTTCACTCCCCTCTGCTTTCGTCTGACCTACCCAAAATGGAGCTTCTCTATCTGCACGTCATTCACAGCTAGATGAGGAGCCATGGTCGCCATATGCAACAGACTAGCATAATGAGGGAGTGAAGGGGAGGAGCTGGGGAGAATGGACATTGGAGCATGGAAAATTTGGATGTAGAGAAAGACGAAGATGTTTTTATTGCTCAACCTCGAATAAGGCACCAGATTGGTCTTTCCATTGCACAAATACTCTCTTAAGCAAGCTTGGTTTTGGAACAAATTTCTTCTCTTTGACACAATATTTCAACTAACAACTCCACTCCACATCACCCATGGACCATTGATTATGGGTTGGCGTAGATACCACGGAAGCCATGTCATACGGAAAACACAAACATAGGTGGTGATCGGTTCGGCTGTAAAGCTCGTAGTTTATAAATGAAAACTTTGAAGCTAATCAAAAGATCAGAATGATAAGAGCTTATTTAGCATAATTAAATTTAAAAAAATTTAAAAATAAAAAATATGTTAGCCCATTACGTATAATACAAACAAATACGAGAAAAAAAGAACCTGCAAAAAAACTCAACAAAAAACCAAAAGTTCAGAAAAGGACGAAACTTATGAATAGTGAAAAATAAGTCAGAAGCCGAAATCGAGTTGATCAGGGCCATAGCCTCAATGACACCACTTGTATCTTTTGACAAATTTGAAGGCCATTTTACAGTTCTCGCGCCATTAGCGCACCACGTAGGAACTTTAGAAAAAGGAACTTACCATCAACAAACCGAGAACGCATCTGGTGCCATCAAAACAAGAGCCTAATTTAACAGATATCTCTCGTAAGTTCTTAGCCAAGGTAGCTCATTCAACATATAACTTCGATAAGCCGAGTTACTTTTCACAGTTTAAAACCAATGCACAGCTTGACATGGTCCTCTTTTGATGTAAAAAAACAAAAGGGAATTTACTTCTCGTTTCCAAACTGTCATTTTGGTGCGCAAGACAACAGCAGGTCTGAATCACACAAGATTTTTCACACTAAGGCCCATCGTTGCAAGAATTTGGACATGAGCAAGGACACAGACGCAGTTAGTAGTACGCCATCCACTATCTAGGGTTGCTTTATGGTTAATTCAGCTCTCAGATGTAGTACCCCATCGATGAAAAAGAGGCTGTCATCAGCCATAAACGAAGGCCATGGAATCGCAAAGAGATTCCGGTATCCAACTGCCTTCCCACCAGTGAAAGTATAGTTGCCCTTGTACTTGCTAACAAACTCACCTGATGGTCTCGTCCTTGCAGCGAACTCATAGTCTACGGTAACACTTGTTGAGCCTTTCTCTTGCATCCCTAGGAAGAGACCAAAGCAGTGGAACGCGCTTTGCTGGTCCATGTTGCAGTGTGCTGAGAGGAAGAAGCCCTGTCCAGCCAGATGGAATGCTTGAGAGTATATCCGTCCAGATGGGAAAAGTCGGCTACACTCCTCACGTTTCAGATCCAAGTACGCTATGCACTGTGGATATGGTCTATCAAACTCCACCACCTTGAGCGGACGATATTTGTAAGCTCGCTCAGCATATTTCCTACAGGTCAACACATCTGCAGCAAGGGCACGCTGTCGATGTGGTGCATCAGCTTTGTACAGAAGTGCCTCTGTTACACATTTAGTTGCTTGCTCATGATCAAGATCATTGCATGCAAGGACCTTCCGCAACTTCCTGCAGGTCATATGACAGAACCGAACAAGCGGCAGCAAGTGAGTACACAAGATCTCACGCCTTTCCTCCAATTTTGGGTATTGAGCACGAGCCCACTTGATCACAAAGTCATAGATTGCATCCTCTGATGCCACCTGAAGCTCATTACTCCATAGGATAGCTTCAATCCCAGCAAGAGGAATGTTCATCGCTTCATCATGAAACCTGAAAAGAGGAACCATTCCATTAGTGCACCATGTTGCTTACATAATTTAATTGCTGACTCTAATCAATACAGAGGCTACTCACTTGCTCAAATCCTTGTATTTGTTGGCAAGGAATTCCTTGGCAGCATCAGTCAGTGGCTGAACTGCTGCAACCATTGAAATGCTGGAAGGGAGATCTAAATAGAGCAGTGCAGATTCTGTCGTCATAGGTAAGCTTCTTAGCAATTGACTGCAGTGCCTCATGCAGGAAACAACCTCAAATTTGTCAGCAATCATCAAGATATCCAGCAGAAGGGTTGGCTGATTTATCGTCAACTTTCCACTGTACATAAAGCTTAAAAGCTCCATAAGGGCATTTTCCTCTGTTCCAAGTAGAAATACAATGATCAGATAGAAGATAACTGTTAACTAGAAAACAAAACAGAAAAAAACTCAGCCTTGTTATTACAGATTTGAAAAGCTTTTAAGTGAAGCATATGATCCCGATCCGAGCAGTGCTTCTATGCTTTCCTCTCTAATAAGAGTAGCATTAATCTCAAAATAAATGAAGAGGCAAGTAATATCTATCCACCATTCATCATACTTTAAAAATTGTGCAAATCACTATTGAGGAAAGTATAAAAGCACCTCCGATCCTTAATTCCTGAGAGATGATAAGAGGAAAGATGCACACTGGTGGACTAGACAAGCAACTTGGCAGCTCAAATAAAAACTCAAGAGTGTAAACCTCACTCAGATCGCTTTAGTATTAAAGAGAACTGTGTGACCGACAGAACATTTAAAATTTTGTTAAACAAAAAAGTGCCGAACATGCATGTACTACATCACATTACCTGAAGCAGTTATTCTAAGAGTTGCATGCCTCTGATCGGATTCTTTCACACCATTTGAGAAAAGCTAACAAGAAGAATGCAATGATGTTGTTAGCTACATAACAATACATAACTACAGTACAAAATTAATGCATTTCAGGCAGGAACTAGAATTACCTTGTAAAAAAAGGGACTTTTCGCAGCTAGAATTGCAGAACTGATATAAATAGACTTTACTCTCAAAACCTGATTACACTCCATACTGTAGGATGAATCACTGCTTTCTCCATCCTCACCTGGCAAAAATAAGAAGGCCCAATAAAGTGGATGACAAATAGTACAAAGGAAGAAAATGGTGCTTATCAGCATCACCAGATGGGTGTTCTTCTCTTAAGATACTTGGAGCACAACATTCGTATCTTCTACGGACACAGATTGATATGATGCTTGAGGAAGATAATCAAATGGGGAACATAATGCATTGAATCATTATCACATAGTGCACAGAAAGAATGTCACACATCTTGGCTGCTTCAAGCAATGTAAGTAAGTTAGTTCCTCTACAAGGACATGGCATCCATTCATAAAAGTTTACTCCTAAGTATCTATTAGAATTATATCTTACATAAGTATAAGATGTTTAACAGCGCCCCAATTGTTCCTAATCCAGGTGTTGGAGTTTAAAGAATCAAGCTCATAAACCTCAAACATTACTTAATCGCCAGTACATTGAGGCATCTAAAATGATTACAGCGTGTCTACCAAATATAGTTATTGCCAAGGCACTAGGTAGAAGCAAGGGTTAACCTGTACCAACATGTCCTCCCACTTCCAATATAATTGGAACAAGTTACTCATATCTCTATGCAGTGGCGGATCCAGGATTTTTAGGATGGGTGTTTGAATTTCGAAGCTAAGTTCCTCGAATACGTCGATACCGCAACACACCGTCCCCTCCCCCCAAAACACCGATACAATGATATGTGTATGTAGATATAATAAAAATACATAAATTATAGAAATTAATGATTTCTTATAAGGAAATGGGCGACATAAGGCAAGTATAATTATATGAATTAAACAACAAATTATAGAGATAAATGAGAGTTGTATATCTTGTTGATTTTGCCTTTTTTTTGCTATTTCCTCATCAGCAAGAACTGTCCATCTAAGACGAAATTGTGTGTTCCTTCTATGGAGCAAAACAGACCAAGAAAGTAAATAAGTATAGCGGGGTGGAGCACACCTAGATCTGAAGAGAGAACGATAACAATAAGTATAGTGGGGTGGAACACACCTAGATCTGAAGAGAGAACGATGACAATAAGTTGGAGGTGCTACTCACTTCCCAATGCCATGCTCCCTCCCGGCTACCGCGCTGCTCTCTTCCTATCGCCCGCTCCCTACCTCCGTGTTCGTTGTGCCACTGCCCGCTTGCCTGTGACACCTCTCTGCTCGCCCGCGCTGCCACACGCTCACCTTGCACCACGCGCCGCCTTACGCATGATTGTCGTCACATCATAGCACCACGTCCTCGTCCGCTGGTCGTCACTCACCGCTAGCCTGCACCTTCGCCCGCTCGCCACTCGAAGGCCAAAGCCGTCTCCCACATAGACAGCCACAAGATGAGAAATAGAACAAATATTAAGATTTTGTTTATATCTTTACCTCTTTGGGCATGAGGAGGGCTGATGTGGAAAGAAAAATGGGTCTAATGTATTACATGAGCTGCACGCGAGATATGGAGAGTGCGGGCTGAATTTATTTACAGGTATAAAATATAGTTTTAATACAACTAATAATATATACATCTAATATGCCTATTATATACCTGGTATTTTATAAAATGTTTTTGGTGTTCAGCTGAACACCCATGCCCTACGTTAGATCCGCCAGTGTCTCTATGACACATTGAACCAGCACCAAACTCCAAAAGCATATATCATCATTACTACTGATAGTTAACAGATCTCTAACAACATGTTCAAAATTCGTGAACGGTGTGTGTGTGTGTTCAATTTCCTAAATCTGATATCTAAAAATTTGAACAATATAATTGATAGCAGAAATTCATTGCACTGACCATCTTGTCCAATATCAGGTGGAGATTCTTCTATCATAGCTACAGGCTCACTGTTTTCCTCATAGGTATCACATCCTTCTACTTGACTTTGCAGTTTACGGGTCCAACATATACTTTCCAGAATCTGAAGCTATGAAATGATAGCAGAAAAGTTGTTAAAAATGGAAGAATTTACACTTTAGTAGAATAGATAATTGAAGAGAATGGTAAACTATGAAGAAATATAATGCCAACAAACTGCAAACCATCGTAAGAGTGCATTAGCATCAGACCGTGACGACATAATAAAGATCAAGGTAGTGATGAACAAAGAAAAAAATTATAACTAACAACTTGAGGCCCATGAACAGGTGTTAATGATGACTGGCTGTGCACATTAGGAGTGAAGTTGGATGTAAAAAAAATAGTCCAAGAAAGAAGAAACACTAACAGAAGATGTAGGATGAGAAGAAACACTAACGGAAGATGTAGGATGAATGGCCTTTTTTTATAAGAAACTAAAACTTTCACAATGAACTTCAATAAGCATTTCACAGAACAGGAGAGATCAGACCTCATATACTGAACTAACTTTAGTGAATAAAAAGAAAATGAAAGATCATATAATCATCACATACAAAACCCTCATTAGCACATTTCACAAAATTCATGCTCAGCTCAGGGTGATATGGCACAACATTTGGTGTTGCTATTGGAATTGAAGGGCAACAAGGATAAGATTGGGGTAACATTGAAATAAACATTGTACAGAATACTATCAGGAAAGTGATCTAAAACAAGAAACTCATATATAGAATATTAGAAAGCATAATTGAAATGCTCTCTCATCATCCTATACGAAACATCCAGGTAATTAGGCTTCTAAATTTTACACCCTCCATTTCACAATGTCTATGCATTGCCTTGGGAAGTGTCATTTCACAATATTTATGCAATGAGGAATCAGCAGTGTAGTTATTGCAATATTTTCACTCTCCACCACTGCTTTAATGTTGTGAAAGAAGTTAAATCGTTGTAGTATGTCATTTAATAGGGTATGCACTGTCATTTCTTATTAATTTTTCGTTAGATTTGGTGCTTCCTTTGTCTGTGCGCATGTTGAGCTTGAACAAATATTGTGAAACGGAGAGTATAGAATTTGTCCGGGAAGGAAAAGTAGACCATTACTATGCCTTATATAAAAGCAATTGCAAGGTAGTCAATCAAGCTAATAAAACACCATGTGTCACTAACAAACAAACAAGGACAACAATACCTAACCAGTTGTTTAGGAGCATTTCATTCTAAAGAACACCTCACATATTACAACATTTTTCTTAATAAACAAAAAAATGTGCAAACTTTCAAACTTCTTAATTTAATAAAACGATAAGAACTACGAAGATATCATCAGCCACGGATTATCATTTATCTGGCAACAACTAGAGTAACTTCATTCCGAATTTACATATTTTGTTCCATCGATTGGGCTTGTCGCTGGTTCGGTTGCAGTGTACAAATACCCCCTACATATTCATGAACTTGCATACCATATAACAGTCACCCTCACTGTCTCCCCTAATTCCCATCTCTAATGCCATCTCCTCAACAGCAGATTGCTCAGAACAAAATATAACCTAAATTTCCATCGTGGCAACTGAAAAGATCCGTAAAAGAAATGGGAATAACTCAAAAAATTCACAGGTTTCATTAAAAGAAAAAAAGAAAAGGTCTTACCACCCTTAATACCTAAAGCCTCAACACACGGTCAAATCAAATCATCACGGAAAGCAGGCACCTCCCCAACTCACGAGAATTCAACTTCGAATCCGTCCACACGCCCAAATCGCCCCGCACCGAACGAGCCCGGAAGAAAATAATTCGGAATTCGTCCTCACCTTTCTCGCGGCGGAGCTCCTCCCGGCGGCGCTTGCGGTGGCGCGCCCACTCGGCGAGCGAGGGCAGCCCTCGCCGGCGGCGCCCCAGCCCCCGCCGCGTCGTCCCCGGCGACGATCTCGATCCGCAGCACCCGGTCGGAGAAGTTGACCGAGTTGAAGGCGAACTCGAAGCTCGGGCCCCGCTCGCCCGCGAGAAGTCGGGTCCATCCCGCCACCGCCTCCTCCTCCTCCTGCAATCAGCCAGCCGCGCGCCTCCTCCCCTGCTCCCACGGCACCGCCGCAGCGGAAGCCATCGCCGTCTCCGCCGGTGCCGAAACCCTAACCCTACAGAAGGCCGCAACAACGAGGCGAGGAGTGGGAGGAGAGCGACGACGCAGAGGAGAGAGACAAATTAAGCGGAGGCGGCGGAGTGGAGGGCGAGGTAAACTCGAGGGGGTAACTGTAAAATGGATAAATGGAGACCGCTTAACAACAAGACAGGGTGAATTCGTACGCGGATAAATAAACAAATACACCGGGGTCGCAGCGGTGGGACCCAGTTGTCCGTGGGTCACCTCGGTACGAGAGGGGCCCACTTGTCGGCGCGTAGGTAGAGTGGGGCGTGTAGCGTGCGGAGTTGGGTCGGCGATGAGATTTTGTGCCTTGCGACTTGTCTAGCGGTCGTGATAACTTTTGGCCCTATTTTTATTTTTAGTTTTTAAAAGTTAAAATAAATAAAATAGTTTTGAAACGGATTTTTCAAACGGTTTCTGAGCTTAAAATCATATGTACCATTTGTATTGATGTCTTCATTGTTCGATGTCGTCTCAAAAGTCTGAGAGAAAAGCTATTAGCCATAACCCAAAAAATAAGGTTCTTGTTTTGGCTTTCATTGAAATAGCACTGCAGCAAATGTTAGCTTGTGTCTAAGACATATTAATAAAAAAATGAAGACAAAAGGAAAATATTATATTTTCATAGATAATGCAAAGTAAAAAGGAAACAAGCCACGTTAAGAAGCAACACATATTCAAAGCGGTTTCGACTTACGGAAGCTAGAAGCCATAAACCAAAATCTATTTCGAACGTCTTTGTTGGTTGGTTGATTACATTAGAGGTGGCCAAATGGAGTAAATGGTGCTACACATGCCAAAGCTAGCACTGCACTACCTGTTATCTTTATTGGACCATGCTTAGGTCCGAGATTAAGCTCGTGGGTCAGCACAATACGGCCCATTTCATTTAGTTAAGAGTGTATTTTGTTGAATAGATAAGGGTGGATGAGAGAGCATGATCCAGGATTTGGTGAGATGGGGTAGGATAGGATAGAACGATCCTAGAGCTTATTTGGTTGGATGATGTTACAGGTTATTGTTTGGTTGGTGGATGAGGGTGGATAAGATGAGCCAATTTTGTGTTTTGTTAGATGGGCTAAGTTAGATGAGATGGGTTGGGATAACCGCTGGAGAGATTACCCTACATGAAATGAATGCAGCAGATTGCTACTACAATGCCATCATATTCATATCAAAGCAGGCAGTGAATTTGCTAATCTGTTAATGATTGTTGACAGCCAATCTTGAATTTTACTTGCAAAACTTACAGTACAGAATTGACATACTGAAAACTAGACCTAAAACTCAAAATTGGATAGCTATTTTGCTTAGCAAATGACTCCTCTGTGTCAAACCATTAACAATGGTTGCAGTAACAGGATTGACAATAGAACTTCCATTTGCAGTAGCTTCAGGTTTGCAATGTCATGTATCTTTTACAGAATTGACAAGCATGGATACCTGTATCATCACTTGCAGTCTTCTCAGATGCCTCCGTGAGTGATGCTGTAGATATAGGATGAGCCTTGGAATACTTCTCCCTACGAGTTCTTGCCATGGCCTCAATCTCAGCGTCCTTTGTATCAAGCTCTCCCTCCCTCTTAAGTTTCGAATCTACGACACCATTGCAGCCGCCTCCTATCTTCTTCATCTCCTTCCCTCTCAATCTAACTCTCGATCTCCCTCTCATCACTTGCTACTGTCACTATTCGTGCTCCACCTAGATCCTGTCCTCCCATATTGCAGCGGTCAAAGTACAGAAGCAATGAGCCATGTATTAGGGTGCACCTACGCGCCAGCCTGGAAGGAAATCAACGGCGATTTGGGGCCTTTCTCCCAGCCCAAAGGCAGAATATATGCTTCCTTCGACATCCCCGCACGGCTGGCAGCGGTTGGGAGGAAGGCAGTGGCTCGAGGCGGAGGCGAGCAACACCTCGAGGGAGAGAAGGGATGTCGGATCGAGCGCGGAGACGGCTGGCTGCTCTAGGGAGAGGAGGGGCGGAGGTTGGCGGCGGGTGGAAGCCTCCAGGGGTGAGAGGTTGAACTCACTAGCACCAGAGTCTTCGTCCAGGCGCTAACGTTTGGGTGCAACATAGTCTATGCAGAAGTGTTAGAGAAGAGAGATTGGTTGCTTTCAGATCCGTGACTACCGCTTTACAAAAATCAAGAAGAGACCTTAAGAGAAGGGTTTCAAGGTCCTCCCCCTAGAATTTATTTCCCGCGTTGCTCTCTGATCTAATGGCCACGTTCCTCTCTAATTCACTGGCCGCAGGACCAATTCACGGTACTAATTGTAGCCCAAGAGATTTTGCAAGCCATGGGTAAGTAAATTTCCAATTCCGATCTATGGAACCCAAGTAGGGCCTACTTGGAAGGCCATTTCTCATGTCGCTCTGTTTTTTTTTAAATTCAGTTTCGGGTTGGATCCATCTATTTTAGTGAATGTGCTTGAATTTACTTGTAATCTGCTTGTTTTGTGAAATAAGTGATGCCTGGAAGCTTATTTCGTAAAGGACGTATTTCGACACATGGGCCATGGCCAGGACTCACTTGCACTCATCTGCTCATGAAATGCCGTCATAATTTTTTTTAGCGAAGCAATGCTCCAACGTATCAGGTGTATGTACATTCCTAGTAACCAGTATTTACTGCTATGCGCACTTCATGATAGATTTTATTGGACCAACTCATTTGGACGAGAATGACAACGTCTATACTGAAAATCAACATCGGACCGAGTTAAGTATAGATAAATCTTCTTTGATTTTCTTACAACGAACAACATTGCTATGTAGGCATAGCTCCTACATGTCGATGTAGATCATCAACAATCTATTACTTCCTGCTGTCGTTATCATCAGTAATCATGATGCGTAGCAAAATCTGAATTCTCTAGCGAGGAAGATAAAACAGTCCAGCACATTCATCGACTTAATGACTTGATGGTGGCATGTTGTTTATCTAGAATCATCGATATAAAAGTTGAGTAATTGTGTATTTTATACACGAGTTATTATTAATATAAATCAGATTATCTTTCTTTAAAAAAAAGTGTGCCCTACTTTCTGTGGTGATCAACCCTGAGCATTGCTTTTTGATCAGATGATCTACGAGATCGTAGTCTACGAAGAACTAATTCAGAATATTTCCTATAAGATTTGAAGTTATGCCTACTTCGAGGCTGCACTCGTAGCTGACACTCACATGCGTCCAATTCCAACCAACATAAAGGCCTCTTTGATTCAAAGTATTTTCAGAAGAAAAATACAGCATGCTAGATTCCTTTGGTCCTTAGAGCAATTCCAACAGGGCTCTTACTTAAGCCCTCATCCTACTTTTGAGGGCCGAGGGGTAAAAAAACTCACTCCAGCAGGGCCCCTATTTGAGCCCTCAAAAGTAAGGGGCCCTCAAATCTCCCTCGAGCCCTCATTCTGGGGGTGCGGAGGAGCCCTACTTTGAGGGCTCAAGTAGGGGCCTGTTTGAGTGAGTTTTTGCCCTTGGCCTCAAAAGTAGGATGAGGATGAGGTGGGTTCAATGTGTCATCCTCTAAGAATGAATTTGAGGGTCTGTTTTGAGGGCTCTGCTGGAGTGTAGCCCAAAAACAGAGCCCTCAAAAGTAGGGAGAGCTCTCAAATAAAAAATAGGGGCCCTGTTTTGAGGGCTACTGCTGAAGTTGCTCTTAGGAAGGGTACAGTTCACCCCTTTTATTAATTGGATTACAACAATGGAAATCCCTGTGGTTTCTAAGGAATTTGACACGAAATGTAATATCTACTCCAAGCTCTCTTTTTCTCCGCTATCGCATGGGATCGAGGTGACTAATGACCCCACATGTCACCGATTGAGAAATGAGATTACTATTCACTCTGCGTGTTCTTCCTATTTCTACGTTCCAAATACCTAATCCTATAAAATTCATGTGTTTTCTAATCATCTATTTTGTGCATACGTTCCTACCATATGACTATATTATCCCTATTCATATATTTTTAGAATCTTACGAATCAAAGAGACCCTTAGGCATGTGTCGGACCAGTTTTACAATCCGAATCATCATGTTTAATCGCACTATTCCTGGATCGTGAGATAGCGCACACGATTCTGATTCTGAATATCAAAGTACATATCATGCGGAAATGTAAATATAATAGTAGACTTACTCATGGGCGATTAGGCGAAATCAATAAATTGCAGGCGGAAGAACGAAGCACACAGGTGGGACCTTCAGACATGCCCACACAAACCAAGCGGAGGTTCGCGCCTAGTTCTTGACATCTTCATCTTCTCTCGCCATCTTGTCCAACCTTGTTCTTTGGCGCGGTGAGGTGACTCTTGATTCTGAATTTTTTTTTGTCGCAAAAGCGAGCATGAGCACTCCGACCCCGTGCTCCGCGAGCCAATACACAGAATGCAAATAAATAGTATGCATGGCATAACAAAGGAAAGGCTCGGGTTATTTTATTTGCCAAAATTTTGCTTTTAGCGGCATTATTATTCTGAATTAATCAAAGTTTTATTATTACTACCTAACTCCACACTACAGTTACCCAAAATCGACTTAATCCACCGAAAATGTACTCTATTTATTGATTGCTGTCTAAAACTCCAAACAGCAAGTATCATCATTTTCAAATCCACCGATATCATTTGTATTCAATCCTTTTTGTCATTGATTTCAACCCATAATCCAATAATCCATCTCATTTTTCTATTATCTATCACTAGCTAATCCTCAGATATACATCCACCAAAAATTCAATTTACCAAGATTATAATCCACTAATGACTCCTCTAATCTCCTCAGAAATTTAATTCGTTCCTCTAGTAATTGATCAACTCTATTAATTCCCTATATTAACAACATCTTCCAAGGATTAACAATTACTATTATATATCCACCAAGAATATCATTAATCAAGAATTATAATCCAATACTTGTAATATTCCACCAAATCCTCGAAAATTCATTTGATTCATCTAGTAACTGAATCTATTAATTCTAATATTGACATCTCCCAAGAATTTATCAGTGTCACAATCCAATATTTATCTGTGTAATTCCTAAATCTCCAAAATCATTTAAATCCTCTATCTAGCCTATCATTTAGCTAGACTTCACCAATTTATTTCCTCCAGAACCCACACTATCATTTCCTATTCAAGATCGACATGAATCCACCAATGCCTTTATATGTACTCTACAAACATTCCTCTCTTTTACTCGCGACCCTGTTTATTCCACCCATATTTTATTTCAGTAAGAATAGAAATGCCACTATTTGAAATATAATACATAAAATTTCTGAGACCTAGCGATTTTGAACAAAAGCATAATGTTCAAGGGATATTAACATGATTTTCCATACATAAAGTATTACCTCATATGCACACTATTACCATGGCATCACACCATCTTTCAGCGTTATAGCCGCTTAACTTATTGGGACGACACCAGGACAATTCCAAATCAGGCGATCCTTCGCCCTTCCACTTTTCCATTCCCATTTTATAAAGCATTTTGAAATAGAACTATATCCAGTTAAGATCCCATGTCAGCCCTTGACCGTGGGCACGGCTATTCGAATAGTTTTGACTCTGCAGAGTTTGTACACTTTCACCACAAGAGACAATCAACTCGTTGCCCCACGATGCCTTAGGCGTGTGGTTGAGCGACTATCACGGTGACTTTTCAAAGTATCTAGACCCTTTGTCATCTCACCCCATGGGAGATCGCCCACTGCGGTGGGTCCATATGTTGCACAGGATGTTTCCACAGCTACTAGCGTCACGGGCTCCACTCCCCTCTGCGCTAGCACGATCGGGAAACTTCACCCTCCACTCGGTGTCCCTTTAGGCCTTCCCTTGCCCCTGCATAATTACTTCTCTCCCCTATTAGTGAGATGAGTTGAGTTTTCGATAAATCTACTTAGCCAAGTTGTACTTTACAGACTTGTGGTTGTCTTGTTTTACACGGTGACATGACAAGATTCGGTCCTTAGGGTTATCTGGCGGTCTATCAATGACTCACTTTGTGCTTCCACTGCACCACATATTCACATTCAATAACTCACTTTGTGCTTCCATTGCACCACATATTCACACACTCGAACTAGTCGCTGGATATTTAAGCATGTTGAGATTTTTGGAGGGTATAAAATAGTCATGTCAAATATACGATCATTCCCACCATGTTGCCCAAACCATTTTCTCATTATTAAAAGCGATCATGAGGTATGGGGCATTTCAGCGCCCCACAGTATTAATGCAACACTAAGCATAGCATATCACTAGGGACTTATTTTGAAATATTTGTATTATACTTTGCTAGAGGCGACAAGGTTTTCACATTCAATCATTCCAAAGGAGGTAATACTATTCAAAGTAAACATTGGCATATAACTAGAATATCAAGTTTAGCATGTATTTGCATAAAAATAACGACATGCATTTTGTTAATTTAACACAAAGTAATTTGCATAAATGTGGGTTCAACATGATCAAAGTATTGACTCGCTTGGTCACGATGGTCGAGATCCGATTCTCTGGTGCTTCTAGTGTCGCTGCTTCTATCTCTTCTTCTTGTGCCTCGTATGCTATTTTAGCGCGTGCCAAACATTTATACAAAAAGAAAAGCAGCAAATCAAACCAAATAACACCAAAAATTCAAATGAACTCTAAAAATTATGATTTCGGTTCCATTGGACAGATCTTGAATTTAGATGAATTTAGAAATTTGTCTCGTTCAATTTGGAGTTAAAATGAAAAAGTTATGATCATTCAAAGTTCTCAGTTCAGTTAATTCCAAATATTATCAAATTTCTGACAGTGGGGTCCACTGGCATTTTCAGATTTATTTTAAACTTCTCTTTACGTTCTGTGCTACTGACATGTGGGTCCGGTTACTGTTCATAGGGTCCACATTGTCAAGCGGTGAGTGCGAGATGTGCCAGCGACATGTGGGGCCTGGGGCGGTCGTGGCAGCTCTGTCTGCGATGGGCGACATGTGGGCCCACACTGCCGCAGAAATTAAAAGAAACTCGACCTTCTGGCGCGGGCGGGGCTCGAGCGCGCCGCCGCGAGGAGGAAGAAGGAATCGCACCAGTAACCAAGTGGCGGGAGGCTTTGCCTACCCCATAAGGGCGGCTTACCCTTTGAGGTAGCTCGAGGCGGCGGCAGGAGTCGGAGGCGACGGCGCCGGCGGTGAGTGGTGGCCGGAAAGGGCTGGGGGCTGCGTGGAATACAATCCCCGAGCAACGGGGAGTCCTCTGGTGTAGATGGCGGAGGTGGGGTTCACCGGAGAGGGTGGCGGCGAGAGGTGGCGGCGGTCGAAGAGGTCGATCGACGGCGGCGTAAGTGATCGGGAGCTCGGTGGAGGCTGTTTCCACTTCGCCAGTCTGAAGAGGTGTAGGAGGAGGAATTGGCTAGTGGTGGTCGGAATCAACGGGGAGGGTGGCGCCGGAGTTGGGGAAGAAGGAGAGGCCGGCGGGGATTCGGGGCGCTATGGCTGTCTTTCGGCCAGGGGAGGGAGGAGGGAGGCTTTGCGGCGCCAATGCAGCTCACGGTAGGGCTTTTATAGCCGAAGGGGAGGCACGTGGCGGGCGGCGCCGGCCTCCGCCTCGCTCACGCCGACGAGGAGAGGGACCGAATCTCGCCGAGATCGGCGCGGAGAGAGGTAGCGGAAGAGTGCACGCCCCTCTGTTGGTGCTTTGAATCTAGCTCGCGAGGTGAGAGAGGAGAGCGGATTAGCCGTGGCCATTGCGAGAGAACGAGCGCGGCGCGGCGCGTGGAGAAGAAGGAGGAGGAAGAAGACGCGCGGCGAGGGTCCACCGCGAGAGGGAGAACGCGAGAGAGTGGGCGCGTCCACCGGCAGAGGCGTTGCGCGAGGGCGGGCCCAGCGGCGCGAGCGCTGCCGCGCGACGCGCGGCCCCACGCGCAGCCAGCGCGAGTCTGGCGCATGGGGCCACGCGGCGGCGAAGCGCGGGCGTGGCCCACAGCGCAGCGGGCGGACGGATGCGCGTGAGGGGGCGCGTGGCGCTGATCGGGACCGCCAGTGGCGGCCGAGAGGTTTTCTCCTTTTGTTTTTAAGGATTTTCGAAATGCCTGATAATTGAATATTCCTCGAAAAATATGAGATCGAGTTCCAAAAATTCCAGAAAATTCACGAAGCTCATGAGGACCTTACGGACTTATCAAAATATCTTCAGCTATGGTTGGTATTTAATTCATTTGATTCCCTTGCTATACATAGTTGTATGCATACATATATATACACATGAACTTGGATTTCTTAACATTTTTATTTGGCTTACCAAAATTTTTAGGGAAGATACTTCATGCTTATTTACCCTTTTTCCTTTATTATTTATGGATCATCTTTTCAGATTCTTTGTTATTTTATGTGATCTTTCTACCTTGGAAATTCCTTTATATTTACAAAAAAACCAATAAGCTCCAAATTCAAATAAAACATATTGCAGAAATAATTCAAAAAGCTTCACATTTTCAAATTCAAATTTTCAGGATGTTACAGCATGCCTCTCCCTCCACCGCAACTCGCTCTCTTCGTCTCTCGTTGGTGGTAGGCGGTAGCCATGGCCCGCATGGCCGCTACTCACATGCTCACCCTTTCCCTATCCCTCTCTCCCAGATATGGGTGGTGACGGCCACAAACACACCATGACGCGAGTGGCGGTTCAATTGTCCCTTCCTCTCCTAGATCGAGCGGTGAGCTTTGGTGAATTTGGGGCGATGAATCGATATGCCAAGTCGGCGATGGCCTCCATGGCTAGTCGGCGATGGGCCATGGCAAGAGTCTTCCTTCCCTCTCCACGACGGCCATGTTAACATCGGCGAGGTAAGGTGCCAATTGCCGTTGTGCCTCACTGTCGTAATATCACCTGCCACGCATCATGTTACAAATCTAGCCCTTGAATTCTACTATTTATTTCTCACAAATATTGCAATGCAAAAACTGGTTACAAGCCTCTCAATATATATGCTAATAACTCCTACTAACACACGTATTAGGACTTCGAATTGGACACCACTTCAACTCGAATTACACACAAAAACGAACTCAAATTCAACTAGGACTCTAAGTCAAGATTAATTTTAACAATCTCCCCCTTAATCTTGACTTTCTAACTTCTTTCCACCTTGCTTGAGTTTGGACGGCGACACATCTCAAACGCCCACGACTCAACTCATCTTGAGCACTTCATCTTCGCTGGCGCGCCGCAAAGCGAAACTTCGTCTTCGCTTTTGGCATTCGAAGCAAAGTGTCCATAATCATTGCGTTATAACACCTCACTTTTGTCTTATCAAACCTCGACCTTTACGGCCTTGGCCATCACCCCGGAAGTGTTCTTGCCTTCACGCCGATGATTGAGCCTCCCCGCTGCGCGAGTCAACAAAAGCTGTCCTTCACCTTTGTTGCTAGTGTAATGGATGCGTTCCTCATACGCCTTAAGACGCACCGATGACCTTCTCCATGGTCATTGCCTTTAGGTCTCCAAATTGCTCTATGACTGAAGCAATCGGGAGAAAGCGTGAGGAATAGCACGAAGGAATTTCTTTACCACATACAACTCTTCCACCTTCTCGCCAAGGGCGTATCTTGTTGACGATGACCGTCAACCGGACGCAAGTCATTGATCGACTCGCTTCCTTCATATGCAACACCTCGAACTCGGTTTTGAGAGTTTGTACCTTGCTTCCTTCACACGATCTGCGCCAAGATGTATCGCTTTCAACGCCTCCACGCGGCTTTGGCCGTCTCCTTTCGGCGATGGGAAGAGCGTCTCCTGGGATGCCACGATAGATGGCCGCCAATGCCATCCGATCTTTGCGATATCGACGTTGCCGTTCTCGATCGCATCCCACACTCCTTGAGCCTTCATGTATACCTTCATCTTGATTGCCCATGCTGCATAATTGCTCGTCGTGAGCATCGCATAATGCTGGCGAGATAGCGAACTCTCCTTCGCCATCGCACCGGATGATGCCTCGTTGCCGTCGACACCGCTTCCTGAAGTATGCGACATGATCTTGGGCGCGGATCAAAAAACTCCGGCTACTTTGAAGGCTCTTGGACCGAGAGAAAACGGAGAAAAAACTATTGTTTTTCTCTCTTTTTTTCTGAACTTTGCTCTTGTTACTCTGCGCTCCGTTGTCTGAACTGCTGCTTTGCTTGGATTTTTATTGTGTCATCTTGTCTCTGTCACTCGGAGACGGACGGAGACTTCGGCTCGTAGACGGACACACGCTCGGAGACGCTTCGGCTCGGAATCGGCTTTGGTATCCTGCTCTTTTCCCCTCCGTGTACCACCAGAACTCCACTCCCTAGTTGCAGCAGCGGAGAGTCGATTCTGCGCCCATGGCGTCGCGCGTGCCGCGTCAGGAGCAAGACGCCGGCGCCAGTCACGATCGCTGTGCGGGCAGCTCTCAGCGCGCCCGTGGCGACCACCGTGGACCACGCCCCGGGCAGAAGAGGTGAAGATTGCCGACGCAAACAAGCTCGGTAGCGCGCGCTGCGTCTTGTATCGGATCCGCCGGGAACTTCCGCGTGGAGGAGCTCCTCGTTCGCTCGGTGCTCCTCGAATTCTTGAAATCCTCACCGAGAGATGTCAATCGAGGACCGCCCCATCCATCTAAAGAACGCCACTCATCTTTGACGTGTTGGTGGAGAGTGATTACAACTACTTCAACCTCCCGATCATTAATTGCTAGTTGTGATCGGGCTTCTTCATATTAACTTGACCGCATGAAGTTGGCTTGCTTTGATTCTTCTTCTTTGGCGCACATGCTGATCGGAAACTCCGGCTCAAAGCGCACTCCTCAATTTCAGCAATCGGCGACGCCGCGCAGCGGTGGCTGCCTCCGGGAGCAAAGATCACCCCCCGGGGGCAGCAGCGGAAGAACTCAAGGTTTAGGCTCTGATACCAATTGTTACAAATCTAACCCTTGAATTCTACTATTTATTTCTCACAAATATTGCAATGCAAAAACTGGTTACAAGCCTCTCAATATATATGCTAATAACTCCTACTAACACACGTATTAGGACTTCGAATTGGACACCACTTCAACTCGAATTACACACAAAAACGAACTCAAATTCAACTAGGACTCTAAGTCAAGATTAATTTTAACACATCACATGCTGTTTTGTTTTTTATTTTCTTTCCCAAAAATCCAGCTTCTCAGGGATCTGGAGGAAGCGAAAAACAGTTTAGCACAAAGAAAGCTTAACCTTTCGTACGGAGTATTTCTCATGCCGTTTCCTGATTCTAAGAGGAATTAACTGTTTTTAATGTAATCTCCACAAAATTGAAGTGAAATTTCTGTGTTCCAAGTTAGGCCTGCCTGTCGTGCTTGTTCCACCCCTGCGACACTATTTTTCTTTATCTATTTTAATTCCTACTGCACATGTGTTCGTTCAGTTAGATCATTACACTGATGTCCTATTGTATCCTAACTAACTAACTAACTAACCATGAGGCTTCCATTGCATAGCAGCAGCCCATTTGTTCCATGCTTTACGTCGACTTTTTGGGCATGTAACATGTTGCTGCATAAATGGTGATTAGTAGTATCAAGTACTACTTGTCCTACCACCTTTCATTGCGTTACCAAGTTCTCCTGCTAGTCTGCTACTACCACCACTCATGTACGCGTAAAGTTGATTGTACTGTACGTTCTCATTAAGGCCCTGTTTGGCAGGGCTCCTCTTCAAGTGAAGTTGTTTTTATTTCACAAGTGAAGCCAAGTGAAGCTACTTTTTCAGCTCCTTGGGTGGAGCTATTTTTGTCTCAAAGAGATTTTAAGGAGCTCCTTGGGTGGAGCTATTTTGCTTTACCCGTTTGGCAAAAATACCCAAACAGTTCCAAACAACTCCAAAGAGTGGTGGTGGAGTGTGCCAAGCGGGGCCTAATTGGACCTCCGAGTCCTTCCGATAGCGCCCACATTTACGGCGAGCCACGCCGTCTGTTGATCTTGAGCACGTGGTTTCATCGGTACCATCCGTTCATGTTTGAACGCGGGCTTAAATCGGAGAAATTGCTACGCGTGCAGCCATCTCGTGATGGGAGTTAGGTTGTGCCGTGACAGCACAGCACGGACACGATGGGTCGTGGGCCGTGGCAGCATGGTCTACTATGGACGAGACCTAGTACGGCATGCAAGGGGTGGAAAAAAAAGGTCGTTAATGGGGCTCGTTGGTTCGGTTTAAAATTGCTTCAATTGCACTCGTTAATTAGTTAAATATTGAATGAGTTAATTTCAAATGAAAGTAAATTTTGCTTTGGCTTGGGTCAGCTCGGCTCGTTAACTCGATTCTAAGAATATTTCCAAACTATTAATAAAAATAGTATTAAATTAAACTGTGTTAATTTTAAAAAAACTCGATGAGATGAGAGCTGGTTCGATATCCACCCCTAACGTGTAGGTCGCATGGTGGTCGCCATCGGGCCATCTTGGCATGAGCACGAGAAGGTGATCATATGTGTTTTCAATGATGGAAGGTGATCATTGCATATATATACAAAAGTGGGTGGATAAATGTGTTATCTTATTGCCTTTATATATTGATGATATTCTAATTGCTTCTAATGATAAAAATACATTGATAGAAGTGAAAATTTGGTTATCTTCTAAGTTTGATATGAAAGATATGGGAGAAGTTTCCTATGTTTTGGGAGTGCAAATACATAGAGATCGGAATAAAATGATTATTGGGTTGTCCCAAAAAACATACCTTGGAAATATTTTAAAACGATTCTCTATAGAAAATAGCCAATCTGTTAATGTACCTATTGTGAAGGGAACTAAACTCAGTAATTAATTATGTCCAAATACTCCTAAGGAAAAAGCTATAATGAATGAAATTCCTTATTTTTCAACTTTAGGATGTCTTATATATGTTATGTTATTTACACGACTTGACCTTAGCCATGCCATTGGAATACTTAGTATATATCAAAAGAATCCCGAGGAAGAGCACTGAAATCAAATCAAATATGTACTGCATTATGTCAAAGGAACTATGGATTATTTATTATGTTTTAATGGTGATAATCTTCAGCTGCAAGGTTATACTAATGCTGATTGGCAAGCGGATCCGGATGACCGAAAATCAACTTCTGGTTATCTATGTACTTTGGCAGAAGGTGTTATTTCTTGGTGCAGCAGGAAACAGGATTTAGTTACTCTCTCTTCCATGGAAGCTGAATACATTGCTGCATCTGAAGCAGCAAAGGACGGTGTATAGCTGAAAGAATTTCTTGCATTACTTAAAGTCGTGGAAAGTGCATCACAATCTGTCACTATTTTTGTGATAACCAGGTAGCGATCAAGGTCTTAAAAGATCCTAAATTCTATAATAAAAGTAAACACATTGAAGGAAGATATTACTATATTCATGATGTAATAAATAGACTCAAGACTGTTCGTTTAGTTTATTTATCTAGTATTGATATGGTTGCAGATCCACTGACTAAGCAAATTAGTCAGGAATTATTTTCTAAGCATGTTAAAGACATGGGACTACAGTTTATTAATTGAAATATTTCAGTCAAGTGAAAGATGTTGGGATTTTTATGTAACTTTCAATATTTATTATAGTTATTGTGTATTTTACTCAATGTGAAATTATTCATATTATTGATGTAAGTGATAGGGAATATTTTGATACGGAATTTAACTCGAGGAATTCATACTTGAGGTGCCGAGGACGACTGTGCTGGTATATGGTAAATATATTTATTGAGATCAAGTCTATTGAAATTTAATATGCATGCATTTGGTTAATCTGGGCACAGTACAGGGCAGAATAGCTGGATTTGTTTTGCAGGATCGGTTCTGTAGGCCGTTGACCCATATGAACAGATTGGAATCGATCTCATAAACAATCTGATTATGGTGTATGACTCACATATGTGTACTTGTAACTAATATATTTTAGACTCATAAAACTAGTCAGTCTGATCGTGATTGGTGACATGGTTCAGGAGTCTTACGGATACCGGAAACAGATGGGTCATTATGGAACACTTGGAAGTAGAATCTATAATATAAATAGGTCATTACTCTTTAACCTCATAATGTATTGTGGGCAGCACCATAGATAAGACAAAGTATAGGGGGGTAAACCGAGAAACCTCCACGGAATTAATCTCGGGATTAACAAAACCTAACAATTGGCCGTCCCAGCGAACGTCTCGGGCGTCGGATGCTCGGCCCATACCAATTCCCCTCAAGTTATATTATGTATTAGCTGAACTGAAGGCTGAAGCTGTGTCATCTTAAATAATCTGCAAGAAAAAGGGAAAGATACAGCGCATTTACATAATGAATTCCAGGATTTATTAAGCTATTTCATCTTGTATAGGAACCTTTTTCTTTTTCGTTTAGAATTTTACTTCAAAGGCAAAAATGAATAGAGGAAATTATGAACTGAAAACAGTATCAGTAAATGAAAAAAAACTAACGATTGACCATGGCAAAAGCGAGCAACAGCTAGAGCTTAATACTGTACAAAACTTACGACAGGTGATTACCGAAAATCCATCTCCTGATTAAGTTCTAGCTGGACAATTAACATATCAAATCTACAAGGGAAACTCTTCTCCATGCAGCTAGAATTCACGTATTCTGCGGCCTGAGATGTACAAGAAAAACATGTTGCATCAAGTGAAACGCCATAGCTATTACGTCAGATATCTTACAAATGCAACTCCATGGAAGCTCAAGCGCGTCAGTTGTGTTCTCATTTCCTTCTTGTGCTGGTTAAGGGATATCCCAATGCCCTAATTCGAGCATGCTGCCCCTCTAACCTTGCTTGTAGTAATTTTGCCTTGAGGGTATTCTCCTTTGTGCCCAGAGACTGCGTTGGTGAGGATCCATAATCTAGCAATGCATGTTGATTATTCAGCTGCCGGGCTGGACTGTGCAGATTGTGCAGATCCCCTGAAGTAGCACATTCATGGAATTGACTTGTCCGGGAGTGATGATCATGGGATTTTTGCCCCAGATATGCATGTTGAGGAGCCGCCGATTTGATCTTCAACAAGTCATCATGCAATCGCCGAGAAACTTGAGTCATAACAGTTTCATTCTGCTCATCTATTGGAGTAATTTTGTCATCATTGCGAGAGCTAATTTCAGGTGTTGAAGCATTCAGCTGTTCTCTGCTGCTGCTAGACTTTGCCTTGTCTTTTTTTGAACAAGGTAGTGCGTTTGAGATCCTTGAACCCTCAACAGCTACACCATTGGAATATTCCAATCTTCTCATCGGTGAATACATGCAACCTGTGACCCTCCGTCGAGTTCCTGCAAGGTCATGATTCCGTATGGCACCTCCATGCATGTTCAATTCAAAGCAATGCAAGTCACTAGAAACAGAATTGTCATCTTCATCTTCAGCTAACTGAGGAGAACTAGTGGCTCCATTCAAATGGACAGATTCAAGGGACTGTCGACATAAGTTTGCATCTTGCTTTTCGTTACCAATATGCATGTTAACATTGTTGGGGTTACTCGATCTCCTAGCATGAAGAAAACTCTGTATTTCACTACTTAACCTCTCCGTGATTGAGGTTTTCCTTGCTGAATCATCCCTGGCATCAGCATTTTGCATTTGCATTCGCTCATCGAGCCATGCTTCTGAAATATGAACTACCGATTTATCAAACTTGTGTTCATACTCCTTTACATGCCTTTGCTTTAACACCTGACTTCCTCTTCATAGTTTCTGATTCCTAGTGCAAACTCGTCGCAAAGATCTTCTAACAGGCTAGCTGATTTCTTCTCTTTCTCCAGGTCCTTTACAGCCTTGAGAAATGCCGATTTCATCTCAGATAGTTCTTTGCCTAGCTTCCTGTGGAAACTCTCAGAATGTTTTCTCAGATGTCTAGCATCTTCAAGTTCCTCTTTCAGTGAATGAAGGGCTGCTCTAACCTTCTCTTGTTCCTTATTTTTCCGAGACATTTTGTCTTCAGAGACCTGCCTGACCAGAGAATCGATTTCGTAGTGATATCTCTGCCTCTCTTGCATAAGCTCTTGAACACATGCCTGGGCATGTTGCAACTCCAATTTAAATCCCTTCACTGCTGACACATCAGCCACATGCTGTTCTTCCAAGCTCCAAATCCGATTTAGAACTTTCAATAGCTCTGTTGACGTTTTAAGATTGCAACCTACCTCCCTAGATCTAGCCCTGAAATCCAATGACCGAGTTGGACTGACAAGGTTTATGGTAGCAGCCTGCTAAATGAATGGACAAACAAACAGTTTCAGAAATATGCTTTCTTCAAACATTGTCTATAGCTGCAAAATACTAAACCAATAACACGCCATGACATCATTGATGACAAAAACTAAACTAGCATATGATGATAAAAAGATTGCTCAAAATCGCATTACCAGTAGCATGCACGCTCATATAGACAAGGCTGATGCAGAACACAGAAACATACTGGCATCCCAGTCACTTCTACAGATAATAACACAGAATACAGAAACAGACATAATAGCATGCCAGTCACTCTTGTACAGATCTAAATGCTACGCTTCATTCCACAATGATACAACTGGTAAAACATCAAAATTACCAAGAGGTTAGTCAAGGGGAGGAAATGTATGTGCATACCCCAATTGAGCTAGTGTAACTTGCAGGAGAAAGAGACTGTCTTGAGTGACATCTATCTTCATGTAACTTGTCATGTTCCATCAATGGTGTTGAAAGATGCCCACCACAGCCACTTGAACTCTGCAGCTGAAATGTGAGACAAAGGAAGAAAGTTATGGAATTCAGCATTCATGCCATTGTGAAATAACAAAACGAGATGTAACACTTCCAGTGGAAAGCATGATTTTCCAGTGGAAAGTGAAATTCAAAATGCATGTATTTGGCAAAACAGAAAACCTAAAGCTTAGGCACCTCCACCAGGAAACATTATTCTCTTCAACTAAATCAAATTCAGGAGGCATCAGTCAATTGTAAATTTCAAGATATTCTAGTTAAGACAGTAGTGAAAGTCAGCATGCAAGAGTTTGATAAATCTGAAAACCTTGAATTTTGGCACTGCTAGCCAAAATTATGTTCTCACTTCAGAAACTTGTGCAACTAGAATTGTGAGATACTATGAAATGGATCATGGTCCTAACAAAATTGCACTGAAACACTTATAATGTGCTTTGTAAGTATCAGCCAAATTAAAAATCTCATGGCCTGCATGTGTGGCAGTAGCAGCATTGCTACGGGGAATCAGGAAAAGCAGGAAGGAAGCATGCTTCATTGCTTCCAAAATATTGTGATGAAAGATCCTAAACAGGTTGCATGGCGCAGGGCAGAAGCCTTTTGGTGTGTACTTCATTGAGAATGTGGCACTTAAACTTCAGATGACCGATGTGAAAACAAGTAGCATAGTGCAGAGCATAAGCCTGTTGGGCTGTACTAGTCTTAGACGCAAGTTCTTATCTGCTCTACGTTTTTTCTGTATGTTTGCTGTTAGATAGTTATGTTACCCACCATATACTGCGACTGTTTCTTTATATGCTTATAGACACCTTGTAATATTTTGGTTTATCTAATAGAAGCTGCGCGTTCTCCCTTTTGTCAGGGAAAAACAACAGAAGAACATCAAGTGCAGATATGCTGCCTACGTATTCTTTATTTTGTAATCACAGAAGAACATCCCAAGAAGCATATGAAACAGAAGAGTTTATTCTTTATGTTGTAATCACAGGAAAGTTTCCATTTAATTTCTATCTGCAGCACTGTTAAGCATAAAAAGGACAAATTTTAACACATGAGGGCACCAATTCACTAAAGATTTAAGAAAAAATCGATCATATACCCTCCACTTAGATGGAAATTCAGGATTTATCCTTCTAACCCACGTGTCAGTGACTTATGATGACCTCACGTGTCATTGAGATAGGAGGGTAAATCCTGAATTTCCCAACTAAAGGGAGGGTATATGATCCAATCTCCCAAGATTTAATGACCAAGAAATGACGCTTCTTTGCATGATTTGTTGCAAGCTTAAACGACGCAATGCAAAGACTAGCGAAAAAGATGGAAAGAAGTGGAGACACAACAACTGACTGCTAACGTCACCACGTTGACCCGGAAAAGTACACGGCGTCGGTCGCCGAGTTCTTACCGGATCCACGTCGTCGTCGCGGGCGGCGGCGAGCCCCCTCCGGGCGCGCCGCCGGATCCGGCGCCCGGCGCCAGCGACCCTGATGGCGTCCTGGATCTCCCACAGGGTGGCGCCCAGCTGCCGCGCCGACGCCCCCGACGAGCCCCTCCCTGCCGCCGCCGCATCCGCACCGGCCGCCACCGCCTCTTCCTCCGGCAGCCGCGCCGATGCATCCAGCTTCCACGACGGCGACGGCGTGGCGGGCCCCGCCCTCCTCCGCGCCAGCGCCGCCTCGAGCCCCGGCCGCTCCCCCTCCTCGGCGCTCGCCGGGGTGGCGGCGGCGTCCGGTTCTTGCGGCGGACTTGGGGTCCCCGCGGCGGCCGCGGCTTTGTTTTCTCGCGAGTTGGCTCCCCACCACCACTACCGCCGCCGCATTTTAGTAGTAGTACTGCCGCTGCCGGTGGCTCCACTTCCATGGTTGCTTTGCTATCTTTGTGGTGTCCCCTTCCCCTGCTTTTCTTGTTCTTTCTGACTCTCTGACTATGGAGCAATCATGCTCAGCTTCCTCAGCTTCCTTTCCTTCTGCTGTCTCACTGTGCACAGTGTAAATGTGTGAGGTATTGTGCTAGAGAGAGAAGATCGGAGAGAGAGACTCTGGAGGCTGGAGCAATCGCTACTGCCACTGGTATCGTCACACAGTGTAGAATGGCATCATTAGAACTTGGAATAGATAGAGGAAGTGTCCAATCGATGCATGACCTAAGCGCTAGCAATAGTCCTCGCTTGTGGCCAGAGTAAGATCGGTTGGGCAGCTTTTAGCTTCGGTTTATTTTTCACTATTTATAAATTTTGTTTTTAACTTTTGATTTCTTGTTGAGTTTTTGCGATTCTTTTTTCTCGTATTTATTTGTATTATATGTAATGGGCTAACATATTTTTAAATTTTTTTTAAATTTAATTATGCTAAATAAGCCTCTGTCATTCACAAAGATTTTTCGATCAATACCATATTTTTAGCTATAAATCACCAAAAATAAGCCTAAATGATCATCACCTAAAAGGGTTCTGGGCGACTCTGTTTCTCATGGCTGATGGAAGCAACGGAGCGACAGAGAAAAACATAAGGCCCCTTCTTTTGCTGTAGCTTATGGGTCTCTTTGCTGCAGGCTTTTGCTCGAGAAACCACCTAATAACATATTAACATCTGGTTTTTCACTTTTCTCTCGTTTCGAAGGTAAGATAAAAAAAATATAAATATATCATACACCTTATTTCTTTCACACCTATCTCTTTCTTACTTTCTTTGCCGCTTATGCCTTCTTTATAAAATCAACTATTATTTATTTTCAGTGAAAAACCATCAGCTATAGCAAATATGAATAGACTGGCTTATGGGTTTTCTCTAACAAACAAACGAAACAGTTTTTTCGTTGTTTTTCGAAACGGCTTATTGGGATAACTTTTTCGAAATAGCTTATTCGCACTCATTTCTTTGCACAAATGCTCAAGCTAGGACTAAAAGCCATCACCCACAGCCAAAAATAACCCACCCGAATACCCTTCCATAACAGTCTATGTGCTTATTAATTGCATTGCATGGCTGCGTGCTAAAGTGCAGGTCTTTTATACATAAGGTAGACATGTTTTCATCCTACGGTTATGATACCTACTAGTTGGATGCCCGTGCGTTGCTACGGATTAAAACATAATCGTAATATTTAAAAAGTCTAATTGCAAAATGATAAGGAGCAAAGGAAATACTCTAAAATTAGTCTATCAAACAAGAACACTATAGATCGATGGCGAAGCTAGTCTATCAAAATAAGCACCACAAACACAATCACCACAATTTCGTTTAACCTAAAAATAAGCTAGACTTTGATTAAACCGATATAAACACAAGCTACAAAGCAGATGAAAGTCGAGCTCAAATATAACATAAAAGATTGACAGATGAGAGTCGAGCTCAAATATTGAGAAAATACAGCCTTAGAACATACGGATCTAAATAATATCAACCAGAAATTTGTAAACCTCAACTATGTCGTGAGAACTATCCGTTTAGCTAGTACTGATTAGACATGTGAGCATCCAGTAAACATTTTCCCTACCAATCGGAAAGCATATAACAATTGCATAGGCTAAAATAAATGAGATGATTTGTTGAGATAGAACAAATACTTAAATAGCTTCAAATCATGAATCGAGATTAAACAAACAAATATCTTGTTGAACATCAAATAAAAACATTTCCGATATGTAGCAAAATGTCCACTGCTTTGCACTCTTCCCAAACACAAAGAGCATTGCATCGATGACATTGCTCTTCCCACGCCATTTGGCCCAACAACGGTTAAAAGTTCTGCAACCAAGATAGAAAAATATCATATTTCTTTGTCTCTAAGAATCATCACTCGATGAGCAACCTTAGAGAAAAAGCATTCCATATATTCAACTATATTTACATTTAATCCTAACTATAGTGTGAAAATTCTATGTTCCAAAGAGCTAAAAGCGTAGTTTACTCTTTGTGGTATCCTCTTGCTGGAATACCACGAGCTCACTTGTTTGTAAATTGAAGCATATTAAGGTATTGTGGAGTTTTTGTAGTTCCCTTGTTATGCACTTGTGTCACTTCTTATTTACTTCTCTTTCTATGTTTACTTTTTGTATTAGCGAGGTGCTCTCCTTGAAATCTATGAGTCCAAAGTTGTTCGTGTAAATGGTGAGGCTTTGGACAAGACTATAAGGTTAACTTGAGTGGAGGAGATGAAATTGTCTTTAGTTCACCCATGAGGCACGCTTATGTATCCTTTTCTATTTCCTACTTTATCTAGTGGATATCTTCTTACTCATTCTTTTGGGCCTAACATCGATGAAGGAGTTTGATTTGTATTATACTTAGTTTCAAACTTACAATTAATATGAAGTGATAAGAAATGATTTGTATTATACTTAGTTTCAAACATACAATTAATATGAAGTGATAAGAAATGATTAGACATGTTAACATTTTGGCATTGAAAGTCCTTAATGTCTTATGTATCCTTTTCTATTGCCTACTTCTTTATCTAGTGGATATCTTCTTACTCATTCTTTTGGGCCTAACACTCGATGAAGGAGTTTGATTTGTATTATACTTAGTTTCAAACTTACAATTAATATGAAGTGATAAGAAATGATTTGTATTATACTTAGTTTCAAACTTACAATTAATATGAAGTGATAAGAAATGATTAGACATGTTAACATTTTGGCATTGAAAGTCCTTAATGTGATGGTAGATATTTGAGCAACTATCAGAGGAGAAATCAAGCACTTCAGCGTTTTCCTCTACCTGCAGTAGTGTTCAGGGGCAACATTCACTTGTCAAAGATATTCGGATCATTTATATCATCTAAAGGACCCAAAGAATCATCCTTTATACTTTGGAAAAGGCCGACTCCATTGATCCCTATTGGTGAGACTAATGTATTTTATTTCAATTTGCACTTTCTTGTGATTAAAAATGATGCTAAGGTAGTAAACATTGTTACAGGATCATCAATGATCCAGATCTATTTAGTAGTTTATGTAAAACAATGGAGGACCACTTTAATCTTGAAGAAAATATCTTTTTACTCAATGTCAACTATTAAAGGAGGATCTGAAAATTGCAACAATTGATGACAACTCTAGAATAGAAGACAGAACATGATGACTATTGGACCCACCATGGTAGCATTAGAAAATATTCCAAAATAATGGAAGAAATAAGGATATCTGTCATCCCGAACTACGCTCTCCCATACCAATTTGAAGAGGCAGCATCACAAATTCATACAATACAAAGCATCTGACATGGCATATCCGTGGTATAAACATAGATGATGAAGGACAAAAATGTTTGCTGCTATCGATTGAGATACCAAATAAAGTTTTAAACCCTTTTCCTTATCCACTAATAATAGCAGCAGTCTCTTACAACTTCTAGTAATGCACACAAAAATGAGTCTGATATACACCAACTTGCAAAGTCATCCTAAAACAACCATAGTGTTGAGGATGTGGTATGCAACGAAAATTGGAGTACTTGGAAGGTAATGCTTGATGCAAATTTGTCGAGCTTATAATGACAAAAGCTATCATTTTCATTTTCAAGCAAATAATGAAAATACAAACATGCCTGTTGGGGGTTCCATCTTTATCTTTATTGATAAAATGTTGAGATGCAACAGGATTCTTTCCAGGATCTTGCAACTGTTGCCTTTCTTTCCAGGATCTTGCAACTGTTGCCTCAATGACATTGAATAGACTGCACAATGGACACAAATACTTTATCTCAAGACATAATTCAATTCTATGAATAAAGAAGTCCAAAATAAAAAGTACTCAACAGATCATCTCCTGACAACATTCCAACGATCAGGTCATGCCCATCCTTGGCCTCTGAGTCAAATGCATGGCAAAGTGGGTTTGAGTTACTGAAGTGGATAGACTTTATTGGATCCTGGTGCAATTAACAACTTGATTAGAACCACAAGGTGACACTTGTAAGTAACTTTAGCATGCATTCAAGAAGGGAACAAATACTTTGTCATGTGAGTGGAGATCATTGATGAGCAGTGTATTAGCGATTGAAGATGATGTACGCGCCCTTGCCATCACAATTTAAATTGAGTCGTCACGGTTCCTCTCTACTTCAAACTGGAATTCCCCACAAATTATAGCAAAGATGATCCGTTGGTATGGTTAAATTGGTGTGAGCAATTCTTTTGGAGGCAAAGAACGAATCATGTTTACTCGATGTCAACTATTAAAGGAGGATCGATAATTGCAACAATTGATGCTAATGACATCTCCGAGTCATTTGATAGCTGCCGTATTATCTACCGTATTATCTAAGGTACTATATACATTCGATGGTTAATAATTCTACTCTTTCGTTCTTTCGTTTTTATGATGCCCTGTTTGTGATATGTTGCAAATGAATTTTGTGATGTGTTGTAAATGAATTTAGTTAAGAGATGGTAGATTATGAATTGAATAATCAATAGTCGATGTAGGGATACTTCCTTCAATGACCTAGTGCGATTATATGTTTCTATCTGTAATTTGCATAATCAATAGCGATGTAGGGATACTTACTTAGGATAAAACATGGATCGCCACGCCTCCTACCTCCGCCCCAACCGGTGAGAGAAGACGGACGCAACGCAACCTGCGGCCTGGTCTTGATGATCCTTGAGGTGGCGGCGCACTGGGTGTTCTTGGCGCGGCGGCCGAATGCGATGTCTGGCGCCCTCGGGATCGCGCTCTTCCGCTGCGCCGACACGGAGAAGAAAGGGCATCAAGGCGAGGGGAGAGAGAGAGTGTAGGGTTTCAGGAGGCGTCTTGCCGTTCGGCGTGATGAAGTTGACGCGAGTGGCACATGAAGTTCTCGAAGCGGATGCGGAGATCGTCCCGAGGCGGCAAAGACGGGTGGGGAGAAGCGGGGCGGCAAAGGGCCGAGGAGGAGGCGGCGGGCGCGCGTGGGAGGAGAAAGCGGCGAAGTGCGTGAGCGGCGGCGGCACGGCGGCGGCGGCGGCGAGCGCAGCAAGACGCGGTGGCCTCACCCCTCACCGCCTCACGCCACGAGTCACGGCGCCTCGGTGCCTTGGCCTCGCCTCGGTCGGTGCCGCTGCCGCCAGCCGCGGATCGCGCGCAGACGCGAGCGAGGCGGAGCCGCGGCGCCAGAGCCTGATCGCCGCCGAGTTGCCGCTGACCGCGCGAGCCCGCGGCCTCGCCGAGTCGCCGCCGACCGCCGCGGCGCGCGCCGTTCGCGCACCGTCGGCCGCCTCGTCCTCTACCCCTAGCGGCGGCGGATCTTGCGGGATCGGGCGGCGCGACTCGCCCGACCCAGGCGGGAGAGCAAGGGGCGGTGGGCAGCGGCGCGGTGGGAGGAGGAAGGAGGCGCCGAGGGTGGGGAGGCGGCGCGCGCGAGGCGGAGGGGGAGGAGGCACCGGAGGTGGGAGGAGGCGGCGCGGTGAGAGCGGAGGCGGCGGGGATTAGGAGGCGGGGAGGGCGCGGGAGAGCGAGGCGGCGGGGAGAGCGAGAGGCGGCGGCACGGGGCAGAGGGGAGGAGGCGCCGAGGTGGGGAGGAGGCGGCGGCGCGGGAGGTGGGAGGAGGCGCCCAGGGGGGGGCGGAGGGCGGCGCGGGGTGGGGGGAGGAGGCGCCGGGAGGTGGGGAGGAGGCGGCGCGCGGTGAGAGCGAGCGGCGCGGCGGGGATTAGGAGGTGGGGCGCGGGAGAGCGAGGCGGCGGGAGCGAGGCGGGCGGCGCGGGAGGGGAGGAGGCGGCGGCGGGGGGAGAGGAGGAGGCGCCGGGAGGTGGGGAGGAGGCGGCGGCGGCGCGGGGTGGGAGGTGGAGGCGCCGGGAGGTGGGGGAGGCGGCGGCGCGCGTGAGCGAGGCGCGGGGATTAGGAGGCGGGGGCGCGGAGAGCGAGGCGGCGGGAGAGCGAGGTGGGGCGCGGGAGAGAGCAGGGGGACGGCGGGGAGAGCGAGGCGGGCGCGAGGAGAGAGCGAGGCGGTGGAGGAGAGCGCGGGGTTGGGCGCGGGGAGAGCGAGGGTGGCGGCGGGGAGAGCCGGGCGGGGGGCGTAGGATTGACCATCACACAACTCGTTCTTTTATTAGTTTAGATAATCAAAACTATGGTTGTATTTATTATATAATTTCAATATGTATATATGATATATTTGCACTGTGATAATTAATCTGGATCAACTAAATAAGTGATACAAATATCTCTCTTTTTCCTCATATAAATGTGGTAATTACTAGCCTATCAGAATGAATGTGGTAGCTTATTTTGCCATCATTCTAATCACATAAACAGATGGATAGTTCAACAAGTGTGGCAGCTCATTAGAAACATGACAAAATTAGCTACATGACATTGATATTTTGTGGTATTAACTTGAGAACATTAGTTTTTGTGCCTTTGCTTAAATACATTACTAAATTGTGGCTATTTGCTAAATACTGGTCATTAAAATATCATTTCAAGTCATCCACGAGTGGTGGATTATGAGCTGGGAGGCGAGTGGGAATTTTGGATGGGAGCTAGGGTTTCCGTGGTATACGGATATCATTACGAGCGAGATAAAATTTCCTCTCTCGATTTAGATGAAAATAATATTTTAATAGTCAGAGCGTGTTATGGCAAATACCCTTGATTTAATAGTGTATTTCAGTAAAAATATAAAAGCTGATATCCTTAAATAAATACTAGAAAATATCAGTTTCGTGTGACCAATTTTGTCATTAAACGTGAGGAGGGAGAGCGTAATGTCGAGATGGATCATCACATACATGCGCTGAATGCTGGCATGCAGCTGAGCCACGAGCAACGGTCAATAAAACTTGGAGCCCTTTGCAGAAAGGCGCAGGGAACGTCCTATCGATGGCAGGCCATGCATGCGGTAAAGCGAGAGCAGGGGCAGGCACGACGGACACCACCATGCGACCACGCAATGCAGCACGACACGACCCATCACTCTCTTCCTTTCTCTGCCACTGCTATGGAATCTGGCCGTTTTAGACCTTGATTATTTCAGCTTGTACTTTTAACTTCTAACCTATTTTTTTATTGTTTTTAAATTTCATCTTTTATTGTCTTTTGGTTTTTTTTAGCTTATTACCGATTCTTTCTTCCCATATTCGTTTGCATTGTCCGTAATAGACTAACTTGTTTTTCTATTTTTAATTTGTTTTAAATTTAGTTATGCTAAATAAGCTATAATTAACTATAGTATAATTTCAACCAGCTACAGTGAAATTTAAGCCATAAACTAGCTTATTTTAGTCCAACCGAGCGACACCTTAGTTGTCCAGCATGACATGGTACGAGTTTGGACATGACATAATTTGATTATTATATTAAGTACGGCTAATTCGTATAAGTTACTGTGCTATATCTTCACGGTGTTTTCCCTTTCGATGCGACCCAAGCATGGTAAAAAGAAAGATCAGACTGTACCAGGCCCAACTGGGTACGCTTAGTTCAATAGTCATAATTAATTTTACTATTAGTCATCAATAATTTTATTGTCAGTCATAATTAATTTTACTGCCAGTCGCAAGTATTTTTACTGTCAGTCGCAAATAGTTTTACTACTAATCACAAGTAGTTTTACAACCAATTACAAGTAATTTTATTACCAAGTCATCCGTCTACGCTCAAAAGTACAATAACTTTAACATAAGTAATTTTACTAACATCCACAGGCAATTTTATTGCACTACCACAGAAGAGTTACTGTACTCTTCTAAGCAGACTTGCTCTCCTGGCAGGATTAGAGATATGCCGTGCCGAGGCACGGTTATGCGTGTCGACCCGCACGTGCCAAGGTGTTAGCCTAAACACGGCACGCCTGACCAGGCTAGCACAGCTTGTTTACTATTTATGACGTGACGTATCATACTTGAGTCGAGCTAATAGTATCGTGCCTCAGATCGATATAGTTATACTGACCCATTTGAGCAGGTCTATTTCATAGCAAAATCATGCCCCCACCCCACAGAGACCCTGGTGTGATACACATAGGTACGTACTGTGGCAGTGTGCACGGATAAAATTTATCCTTTTTCTAGCAACATGTCTAGTGTGAAAGTAACTATTGACTGACTGAGTGCTAAGGTGTGAAAATCAAATAGAGCCATTGGATCTGAGGCGAAGGTGCCAAATGAAGCTGAGTGGCAGAGCCCAATTCACTAATGCTTTTCCACTTAACCTCCTACGCGGCCCTTTGCTTTTCCTGAAACATCCTTCCCCCATCTCTCTCAGTCTCTCCCCTGACTCGATCCCATCGCCGTCCTCACCTCGCCTCGCCTGTTTGGACCACCGTCGTTACCTGTTCGTGCTTCCGTCGCCTCACCCTAGCGTTTGCAGCGCCCTTGCCGACGAGGCCGCTGCCCTATGGTTGTGTCAGCGGCACCTCCAATCACCCTGCTGCGGTCCCCTTCACTCCCAACACCACCACCGTCTTTCGTTGCCCCCGTCTACCTAAGGAACTTGAGTAGACTTTTTTAAGGAACCTGAGCAAACTTGGAGTACAATCGCGGGCAATACTTCGATGAGATTGGAGAGAACAATCGCGGGGCAGAACCAGCAACCCACATGGACGCTTTAGCAAAATTTGTAGATGAAGCCTTGGTTGAGATTATCAAAGGGCTAGATGAAGTCAACAGAAACCTATCAGACATGAAGCAAGCAAGAGCTGAGAAGAACATGTCTTTTTGTTAAGTGTGCTTGTGTGTTGAGAAAGACAGCAATGATCTGTGCTCATTTCTTTTTTATTTTTTGAAGGAATAGTGGTTGGTGGGTTTGCCAAAGTGATGCGTGATCACTGATTAGACTGACGAGTGTATGTTGTCTTTGTATTTGTGGTTGTTTCAACGAAAATCTGCAATTTTGTCGACATAAGACTATTTGCTGAGGTTCAGTGATAACCTGATACTGCCTGGTACTGTTCATTATTTTGTTGCTCATGTTCAATGTAAACCTTATACCGTTCATTTTTTCCTTGCTCATGTAAACCTGAAGCATGCTCATTTTTGCCTGCTAGTCATTGCTCATGTTCAGTAAATAAAATCAGCTGGCTTTGCCAAGCAGCAGCTAGCAGACGGTAAGCAGAACGCGAAAGGGCCTCTAGCCGAGTGGTTAGAGCGCCTCAGTAGCACCCTCAGGTCCTGGGTTCGACTCCCAGTGCAAGCGAATTTCGGCTTGGGGAAAAATCCTCGCCGCTACCACACCAAAGCACAGGTCTAAGGACTCGCCTTGGCGTTGATCCAAAGGATCCATGGTCGTCTCACAAAGGTTGGGCGTGGTGCGTGTGTAAGGGTGGAGCAGGGTTGGAGGTTTTCTCGGTCTGCGTGAGAAGACATTCTTCTTAAGCATGATACCCGGTGGGTTTCCTCCTCCCGCAGATCGAGTTTTTTATTTAGACGGTAAGCAGAAAGCAACAAGCAGCCTGGATACCTAATGCTATAGCAAATTTCAAGCCACAAGATCCATCAATACAAAGCTGCAATCCACACATTCATTTTTCACACATTACTACTTGATCAATATATTTTACATGCATGTCTGATTAGAATATTATATTCGTAAGACCGAAGTCGGCGACTATATCGGGAATTGAATAGGAACCACATAGATGATGGTTTCTCTTAAATCTTTTGCCTCAAGATTCTTATAGTCTTTTATTCCAATTGCTATAATGAGCTATGAAGATTAGAGCCTAAGTACTTACAAAGAAATCTCTAAGAAAAACCGAGCAAAAAGAGATTTCCCGCTCAAAACGGCTTAGGTTTCTGGTTTATTTTTCACTATTCAACAATTTCATATTTTTCTGGTTTTTAGGCATTTTTTAAGCTTTTTTTGGGTTCTTTTTTCCCGTATTTGTTTGTATTGTCCGTGATGGGCGAACTTGTTTTTTCTATTTTTAATTTTTTAAATTTAATTACGCCAAATAAGCCACCGTCAATTGCAATGCAATTTCAGTTAGCTACAGTACTTTTCAGCCATAAGTCACTCAAAAAAGCCCTTTTGAGCACCCCATAGTAATTAATTTTCAAATAATGTGTTTTAAAAACGGATTAATAGAAAGATTATAGTAAAAAGTGTACTGACTTTAGTTGTATCGGCTAAAATCACATATGACTATTTTCTACGCGTACTACCTCTTGTGAACAGCTAAAATTCAAATATTTAAATTATAAGACATCTATCTAAAAAAAATCTACTTAGTTATCTCCATTAAGCCAGCCCTCACGTGATGCTGCTATCTATGTGCTAATCATCCATCATCCTGCCACGCTATGGCTAAGTACCTATGTGTAATTCTTTAAAATAAATGAAAAGGCTACATTCTTTTATTTTTGAGTGGAAAAGGCTAGAACTAAACCTTTTTTTCCTTTGAAAGAAAGACTAGAACTAAGAAAAAGGTACTCCTAGGCTCAACAGTCAAGCGCTAACGGCCCACCATGGCCCATCAACATACAGAGACATCTTGGTGCCCAGCCCATGTTTCGGCCCATCCACAGGAGAATTCGGACTTCTTTAGATTACTATGAAAACATTGGGTTCTATGAAAACATTGGGTTCAAATATGGAAAACTAGAGGTGAAAATAGATCGGATAGTATTCAAATCATATTCATATTTATAAATGAATATGAATATAAATCCAAATATTCTTGAATATGAATACGAATTGATTATTGTAACGAATACGAATTTGAATCGAATATCTACTCAATTCGGTCGGATTCGAATATCCTTATAACTTATATAATATGAAGACATTAATGACATTGTATTCTCATACAATCACGCTTAATCATTCTAAGTCATTTACTTCATCTAAATAAACACGAATTCACGTTCAATTAAAAACTTATTCAACTAATTAGTCATATTGTAATAACTTATGCATATTGCTTCGTCAAATACAAATACGGATATAGATAGTTCAGATAAAACAATATTTCAAATGGTAAAAGTTCATATCATATTCGCATATATATTTTGATGCAAATTCGAATACGAATAGGATATAAATTGTTAATCGGATGAAAAATCTATATTATATTTGTATTTTATAGAATATAGTAATTAAATAATATAGATAATTCGTATCACTTTTTACCTCTACAAAAAACTATAGTGAAAAATTCACATAAATAATCCATAGGAATAAAACTTTAGTCATCACTCACAGAGACAAGGTGCCTCACTACTAGGCCATCCTAGCTAGTACCCGGACTTCTGTGATCAGCTTATACCAATGAAAAGAACAACGCAATGCCAGATGGAGTCTAAGTAAACGATGGAATTTAGTTTGACGATGAATTATGATTTTTTTATTGTAGCTAGATTATTTTTTTTATTGTAATTGATGAAAGCTTATTTTGCGTAATTAAATTTGAAAATTTTAAAAATAAAAAAATATATTAACCCATCACGGACAATGTGAAGGAATGTGGGAAAATATTAAAACAAAAAAACCAACAAACTAGAAAAAAGAAATAAAGAAGTAATGAATTAAAAGCTAGGAACCAGAAGTTAGCTAAATGAACGAGGCAGCATCGTTAGGCCGAATTTCCACACTAATTAAGCAACAAGAGTACAGGACCTCTACATTTAAAAAACAAGAGTACAAGATCATGTATGGGAGTTTTTGGCATATATGACACTATTTAAAACTATATTTACAAAAATATTAGTATGCATATGGTATTTATAAAAATGTCACTTTTGTCAACCGGTGGTCGGGCGGCAGCGCCGTAGAGTTAACATGTGGCCAGCGGAGCCGGCCATCGGATGGCATGTGTTGCCACCTACCCACCATACGGCCACAAACCTGGAGCCCAGTGGCTGGGCTCCAGGTGATTAGCCCATGTGATTAGTTAGTTAATTGTATGATTAGGAACTTTAATTATAGCTACGAGTACCGACCATCAATCACTATTCAGCTTGACTTACAACCGCAACTTCTCGACCATTGTAGCACGACTCATCATTACGATCGCTCGAGTCATCGATCGCATCGACTTACGACTACGATCACTCGCGCTTGATTCGACTTACGACTACAACCA